>OY744553.1:13723438-13808438 GCA_963556195.1 Sepiola atlantica
TGGTTAAACTTATCGGATAGAAAGAATTTGCTGGTAGAGAGAACATTTCCAGATATTTCGTAGCTACAAAGCTTGGGAAACAAACCTTTGTGCCAAATCCTATCGAAGTCCTTTGATATATCAAGAGCTATCGCTTTAGAAACGAAGGCCCCATCGACAGATTCTCTTATCCTGTGCGAAATCACAATCAGCACGTCAGCCGTTTATCTTAACGGACGAAATCCATATTGCTTGTTACTAAGTAGATTTTTTGTTTGCTGCGGTGGTTAACAACTTCTTGATTTATTACAGATTCAAACAACTTACTCATGATGCAAAAGAGACTGATCGGTCTGTACTGAGATTCCGGTATCCAATGTTTTTAAATACAGGGCAGACAAACGAAGTCTTCCAATGTGATGGAAAACATTTTGTTTTAAATAGCTTTGTAAGGATAGGAGCTATTTCTGATTGCGGTTTCTGAGCACTGTGACAGGTATCAGGACCGGCGGGACAGTTATGAAAGTTGGGGGGGGGGTTTCTCCTAAAAGTGGGGGGCCCGGTTAAACACATGAATATCAACTTAATTATTGATGACCGTAAAGTGGGGGGCCCAAGTCAAAAAGTAAGGGGACTTCAGCCCCCCCACCTCCCTGCCCTCCGGTGCCGCCGTCCATGCGTATATTGTCGGGACCAGTTACCTTGTTGGCATCAAGGTTCTTAATAAGTTTGGCAACATCCTGGCAAAATCCCGAACAGTTATTCGGATGTCACCTAGAATTTCTCAGTCATCGGGGGAAATTTGGGATTATGTGGACCTGATCACAAAGGGTGAAATTTGCTGCAAAATTGTTTGCGAAAAAAAATTAGCTTCATCAGGTGTTGGGGAGATCAGCCCTTGTCCATTGATGATGGTTGGGATAAAGGTGTTACATCTGTTCAGGACTCGGTTTGTTCTTCTCTAAAACTCATCCGATCTAGATTTAACAGATTGGACATATGACTCTTTAGTGCTTTCTATAACCCTTTGCTGTGGTTTTGAGCAGTTTTAAAGGGGCCTTTGATTTCAGAAAATCTATTTTGTTGAAAGCAAATGAAATAAGGGTTTCTGTGGGCGGCGGAATGTTCAGGGATGTAAAATGGTGTTGTTATTGAAACGGCTGGTTGGGTTGAACCGGCTTATTCTCGGGTTTGCATTAAATCTCGAATGATAGTGGCCCTATAAGGCGATCTTAGGTTCTTTTGGCCGGGATCAAAGTGCAGTATCTGTTCCGATGGATACTACACGCTATAGACCGGTATCGCCTTGGCCTTCGGGGATTGATTCCGCCGGTCTGTGGGTTTGTCCTGTGCAGTTCTAGGAGGTCCACCCTCCCAGGCTCTGCCTCCCCTCTTTGGGGTGAAGTAAGTTTATTGCTTACTGCCTGAGGCGCCCCTACCGGAGAATGCCGACGGGGCTGCCCAGGCATTTTTTGTAGGCCAGAGTGCTCACCTTCTCGGGCGCTGGCTTTTCAAATCCCACTTTCCCGACCTTGTGTCACATCTTACCTTGTGAGAGGAAGATAAATAAATAGGTAAGGTCGCACCGGATGGTTAGCCAATCGCGATTCCTCCGTCGAAGGCCGACCACCTGGGCACCTGAGAGTTCAGTCCTCTTTGATGGATGTTGTCCAGGCTCTCATCTGTCCACCAATACGCGTGCGTAACCCATACAGAGAGGAAGTGAGATTTACCATGGCTGTCTGTTTGGTCTCTGTTGGGATATTTTAGAGGATACAAAGCTCTCAATACAAACGGTTTACCACTCAGATATATCGGAGGCGATACAAGACACATTCTTATTGAAGATAGATTTTAGAGAGATTTCAGATATGAAAGATCTTAAAGCTGTCTCAATCGGGTCTTGAATATCGATAAACTCAGTGATGAAAAGGGGCATAAGAGGATTTGCTGAACTTCGTTTTGATCTTAATTGAGATAACTGAATGTTATGGTGCCGTACCTGTACGAAGAACAAATGGACTCGTCCATCCATAACAAAATGCGAGAAACATTTCAACTCACAGACTTCTTCCCCCCAGTTCTATACTGGCAGTCCAGAATACCACTTCTTGTATATATATTCTTTTTCTTCAATAATATGTCTTTGTTCCTGTAACCCCGTGTTTCCGTGTCTTTATTTCGGCCCCTAACACGGTCACAACACTGAGTGATCGAGGATTCCAGATGAGACATGTCAGTAGAGATGCACCGTTCAAGGCAACTGGTCAGAAAAAGATCAAGAAGGCTTGCAAAATGTCTATCAGCATCGAGTACGCCTGTAGTTTTGTCAATAATTTGAGTAAACTCATATGCAACAAAAAAGTCGTGATAAAATCTCCCTGCATTATTATCTTGTTTGAATGGAATAGCCATTCAACATTGTGAACATTAAAGTCACCACAAACATGAATGCTAGCAAAAGGATGAACAGACAGGATCTTGTCAATTTGATCTTAATTGAGACAGCTGAGTGATCGGATGATCCCAAAGGAGACAGGACAGTAGATGCATATTGTTCAGGGCAAATTGTCAGAAAAAAAGCAAGATTTGCGAAATGTCCATCAACATCGGGTACGCGTGTTGGCTTGTCAACAATTTGAGTACGTTTATATGCAAATGAAGAAGTGGCAAAAAAACCTTCATCATCAGTCTTGTTTGAGAGGACTTTGAACGAAGACATCCTTTAAACGAACTTTGAACGAAGACATCCTTTGAACGAACTTTGAACGAAGACATCCTTTGAACGAACTTCGAACGAAGACATCCTTTGAACGAACTTTGAACGAAGACATCCTTTGAACGAACTTTGAACGAAGACATCCTTTGAACGAACTTTGAACGAAGACATCCTTTAAACGAACTTTGAACGAAGACATCCTTTGAACGAACTTTGAACGAAGACATCCTTTGAACGAACTTTGAACGAAGACATCCTTTGAACGAACTTCGAACGAAGACATCCTTTGAACGAACTTTGAACGAAGACATCCTTTGAACGAACTTCGAACGAAGACATCCTTTGAACGAACTTTGAACGAAGACATCCTTTGAACGAACTTTGAACGAAGACATCCTTTGAACGAACTTTGAACGAAGACATCCTTTGAACGAACTTTGAACGAAGACATCCTTTGAACGAACTTTGAACGAAGACATCTTTTGAACGAACTTTGAACGAAGACATCCTTTGAACGAACTTTGAACGAAGACATCCTTTGAACGAACCTTGAACGAAGACATCTTTTGAACGAACTTTGAACGAAGACATCCTTTGAACGAACTTTGAACGAAGACATCCTTTGAACGAACTGAACGAAGACATCCTTTGAACGAACTTTGAACGAAGACATCCTTTGAACGAACTTTGAACGAAGACATCCTTTGAACGAACTTTGAACGAAGACATCCTTTGAACGAACTAGCCACTCAACATTTTGAACATTAAAGTCACAACAGACATGAATGCTGGCAAAAGGGTGATAAAAGAGGATTTTGTCAGAGATTTGCTCAATAACAGTTACTCCATCGGTGAGGGGGAGATAGAGGAAAAAGATGAAAACGGTGATGTAAGCCAGTGCAACTCGGAAGCATACTTATGGAAAATCAGGTTCTTCATTGGGACTATCCCGACCACATCGAAAACTGTCTTTGATATAGGTGCAGATTCCATGACCATCGAGATCTGGGTTAGGGTTAGGGTTTTAAGGTAATATTTGAGTAACCGGTGATTATGAAGTCATCTATAGAAACTGACGGGTCCATGCCAGTTTCACACAGAAACAACAGGTCAGGTTGGTCTCCTGTAAATAGATTTCAACTTCTGGAACGTTGGGACGTAGACAACTAATGTGGGAAAAGGAAACCTGGTAGTATGGATCTACCTTAGAAGTTGGGGTTCTCAGTTTACGCTGGAACGTTGGGACGTAGACAACTAATGTGGGAAAAGGAAACCTGGTAGTATGGATCTACCTTAGAAGTTGGGGTTCTCAGTTTACGCTTATGTTTTGTTTATGACATAATGTTGGGGTTAGAATATTTATGGAAGAGGTTAGCAAAGAAGTTCAGAGCAAACTATAGAGTAAATGAGTAAACAAAGATTATCTATGTAAAACCGTATAAAAAGAAAGGCCGTCGTAGATCCTACTGATATTATATCGAGAGGCCTCACTGTAAACTACTGCATCGTTCACGTTCTTTTCACAAAATGGTATTTTGAACCTGCTGATAAGATGACCTTCTTAAGAGTTACTCCATGGTTTAAGTCCTTGAATTATCAGGCGGATACCGTAAGCCCAGGTAAAACGTTTACCTCCAGCACCCTTATTAGTGACATAGCAACAAAAATACATAGAAAAAATTACCTCAGTCATCTCAAAATACAGCTCACATTAAACAACTGCCGACCAAGGCAACATAATTTTCTCTCCCTCCCCCTTGTCAGCAACATCGCTCATGAAAAATGAATACTGGGGGACAAAGTAGAGAAATCGAGAGTTACAGAGCTACCGAAAGTGCATCCACAGTGCATTTTCTACTCTCTATAAGTTTAGGTGAGTATAAGGATGGTAGTGTTGTGTGAAAAAAATCTACCCACGTTATATCCGAGGTATGGGAGGGGATTTTCCTTTGGTTATCTTCTTTGATGTGAGTTCTGCGTTTTTTGCCTTACTGTTCGTTCATTTTTCTTCTTGTTTCATCTTTCTTCCTTTTTGTCTTTAGAAATTGTGTCCCTATTTTTTTTTAGTTAAAAAATGTCTCTGATGAGCAGCCCGTAAATAGTGAAAGCTATATTTTTTTGTTTACGAGTTTACGAGTTGTGAAACGTATGTAAGACGAAAAGAAATACAAGCATTCGACGAAATAAAGAAATCAACAAAAAAAATTATGATTATAGACTGACATATATATATATATATATATATATATATATATATATATATATATATATATATATATATATATATATATATATATATTGATTTTATTCCATTAGTTGCGACAAAACAAGTTTTGTTTCATAAACCCGGTTTCAACTTCCTTCGGATTCATAGCCCCTGGATATTTGTAACAAGTTAATTATATATATATATATATATATATATATATATATATATATATATATATATATATATATATATATATATATATATATATATATATATATAGTAAAGAGATAGGGGAGGAATAGATATATAGATGCATATGTAGATAAACAGATAGATAGAAAAGTAATATAATCGAGAAAAGGGAGAAGAAAGCGAGACAGAAAGAAACAAATAAAAACATATATTCTTAAACAGGCGTCAATTAAAATGTTGGTGTGTCAAACCGACGAAAACGGTATTTCAAACTTAAGCATGATAGATCAACGAAAATTCTATTTCAAACTTAAGCATGATAGATCAACGAAAATGCTATTTCAAACTTACACGTAAAATCCCAACGAAAATGTTTTTTAAAACTTACACATAACATTCCGACGAAAATACTATTTCAAAATCACACGTTACATCCCAACGAAAATGTTATTTAAAACTTACACATAACATTCCGACTAAAATACTATTTCAAAATCACACGTTACATCCCGACGAAAATGTTATTATTATCTTACGCCTGACATCCCGACGAAAACGATATTTCATACTTAAGCATGATAGACAATCGAAAATGCTATTTCAAACTTACACGTAACATTCCGACAAAAATGCTATTTTAAACTTCCGTGTTGTGACAGATCTAACAGCCAGCCTACCAACGAACAGATGCTTATATATATCTATATGGGTGATTGTATAATAAAAAGCCGAAAAAAAGTTTTTTTGTCTTTTAGTGTTGGAGAGGTAAATAAGGGGCAGGTAACTCTTACAACGAATTTTAAACACGATTTTCCAGTAATCAAAACTGATGGCTTTAATTGACGTTGCACATGTGGCTACTGTGCAAGGAGAACGTCGATTAGACATAAAAGGGTTAGGGTTAAGGTTAGGGTTAGAAAAATATTGTTAGAAAGCTAGAGCTGTTGTGAAGAGTTACCTGCCCCTTATTTACCTCTCCAACACTAAAAGACAAAAAAAAACTTTTTTTCGGCTTTTTTATTATACAAACACCTCTATATGTTTGAACGTATCTGAAAACGATCAAGTTGTATTACTTAAACTCTTGACGTAAGCAACTGCACTTTATTCCGTTATTTTCGCGTAAAATAAAAATACAAAAAAAAATAAACGAATTATTTTGACCTTTTAATCATTAATAACAAACACTGCATATTTATTTTAATAACATCGCATTTAATTAACTTTGAAGGATCAAGTGAAGATGTCATATTACATGAAAAGGAGTTCACACTTGAGGTCATCCGTAAATATCAAAGGGCAAAATGTCAATGTTATTAAAAAGAAATGGTCACAGCTTGGCGGTCATTAATACGCCGTTGTGCGCGTGCGCGAAACTCTATGAGTAATGGCGGTGAAAACGGGGCACGCCATGTTTCAATAATTCCCACACATAAAGAGAATTAAACAAAAGTTTTATTTTCTTGATTATTTTTTATTATTATTATCGACCATAACTGTAGTTCGAGATGCGTCCACGCATGGGTTATAAAACGCTCTGTCCGTCAATCTGCCACGCTTGACTTTATTGCGAAGTGTTTAACTGTGGTCATCTTGCAGTATAGTTAACAGCTGCTGATTCTACCTTCTTTTTTACCCCATTTGCATCAAACTAAATTAACCTATATAGCCCACATTGCGACCACTTACGCCTATCAGTTATGTTCCCAAATTCATAATAATCGGTTAAATAGCTAAGGAGTGAATCCTGCACATAAAATATATAAATATATACACATACTTTGTTGGCTCCATCGATCTCGGGAGATCATGGGGGATGCGCGTCGTGGTCTTGGTCAGAATTTGTACCCAGGGCTGCAACAGCCTGTGTAGTCTTTTTTTTCTCATCTTTCTGTTTTTTAACAGTGAGCATGTGATAGGGCGACTTTAGTATACACATACTAAACTTTATATAAATAGAGATATACAAGAAGATAGATAGATAGATAGATAGATAGATAGATAGATAGATAGATAGATAGATAGATAGACAGATAGATAAATAGATATATTATAGTTTGATAAATAGATAGATAAATAGATAGATTATAGTTTGATAGATAGATAGATAGATAGATAGATAGATAGATAGATTATAGTTTGATAGATAGATTATAGTTTGATAGATAGATAGATTATAGTTTGATAGATAGATAGATTATAGTTTGATAGATATATTATAGTTTGATAGATAGATAGATTATAGTTTGATAGATAGATAGATTATAGTTTGATAGATAGATTATAGTTTGATAGATAGATAGATTATAGTTTGATAGATAGATTATAGTTTGATAGATAGATTATAGTTTGATAGATAGATAGATTATAGTTTGATAGATAGATAGATAGATAGATAGATAGATAGATAGATAGATAGATAGATAGATAGATAGATAGATTATAGTTTATAAATAGATAGATAGGTTGATAGATAGATAGTTGGGAAAGTAAGTTAAATTAATATATATATACAGAGAAAAAGAGGAGCTAGATAGATAGATAGATAGATAGATAGATAGATAGATAGATAGATAGATAGATAGATAGATAGATATGGACGCCTCTGTGTAACTTAAGCTCAACTTTTTTCTTAATTTATTCATCTGTTTGGGAGTTCTTGTTTCGTATATTTTGTGTTTTATAAACTAATATATATTTTTTTAAACTACATCATACACACCCTTCAAAGATAAATAAAAACAATATACGAATGTTTTAATAATATTAATACACCTTAGATATAAAATAAATGACAGATCAACACATGAAATTCCGGTTCACCTACAAAAACTAGTTTTCAATTAAATAATTTACATATATATATATATATATATATATATATATATATAAAATTTTTAAAGTTCATATTTTTTAAGCATCCAATTGAAAATTTAATAAGGAATAAGGTAAAATAAATACCTTTGAAGCATTTAAAGATGCGATATTGATTTTAAAAGAAAAAGAAATCGAAACCGATTTCTTTTCCTTTTTTATAAACTTTCATTTTTTTTTTTAGTTTATAGTAATACAAATATTTCGCCAATAGACTTGGCCTTTTCAATGTGTCTGTATATCCTGATCTTATCGGATTCGGATTTCCCGGCTTCTGCTGGTGCAACCGGGCTTACGGGAGGTGTTGTTGTTTCCTCCACTTTCAAATATGAAATCGTGAATGTTATGAAAATATGTTTATGGCAATTAAGCTACACAGAGGCTTCCGTGTTTTATCCTATGGAGGAATCGTCAGGCTAAAATGCATTTTAGCCTGATGGGGATGAAACGTTGAAGCCTCCGTGTAGCTAATTGTCATAAATATATTTGTGTAACTTACTATCAAGCTCTACTCACGTGTAAGTTTTTCATTTTTTTTATTAAATCATTTTAATTAATTACAGTTATATCGTCGATACTATTGAATATATATAGGAAAAATTGAACAAGTAAATTACAAATGTATAACACCAAACATTAATTTTTATAAACAGTTTAAAAAGTAGCTATGCTAATTATTCATACAAATAATTGTGTTGGGGTCGTTTATCGGTACTATATATAGAGTATTTAAAATAGTAAGTTGTATTATTGATTTAAATAACAGTAACCCGTTTTCATGGTAATATAGGAGTCATATTTTTTTTAATTCGTGTTTATTAATTTATATATATATATATATATATATATATATATATATATATATATATATGAAATTAAAATGGAATAAGCGGAAGACCTAAAAGCTCAACGTTTCGCCCAAATGTTATATGGGCTTTGTCAAGAGCAAACCAAAAAAAATGCAAAAAATGACAAAAGATTAGAAAGTCTATAAATTATGAGAAATATATATAATGGTAGGGTTCATGTAGAGAGGAAAGATATGGAAATATGTATAGAGTCAAAGATAAATACATAAAAAAATAAGTAACGCGAAAGAAAAGAAAGAATAAAAAGTAGAAAGGGGGTCCAAAGGAAGACTAATACATATCTTCCCTCTCTACATGAACCCTATTTTTCGTTCGCTCTTGACAAAGCCCCTATAACATTTGGGCGAAACGTTGAGCTTTTTAGGTCTTCCGCTTATTCCATTTTAATTTCATACCGTCGGATTATTTTATCCTTTCATCTATTCATATATATATATATATATATATATATAGTACATGTATTGTATTAGTTCCTGTAAATGTAAATACGTAGAAACTCAAGTGTTTATAAAAAGTGCTCAATAACAAGTAGAGCTGTTTATAAGTATAAATTTTTATTTATACAAACATTATTGGTTACATATGTGCATACATGTTTCGGTTGCACTTTTCCCAGAAAGTCAACCTCATCAGACCAAGAATTTTCGAGAAAAAAAAAAAAGAAAATATATATATATATATATATATATATATATATATATATATATATATATATATATATATATATATATATATATATATATATGGGGAGGTCGCCGCTGGGGATACCCGGGTTTCATTGACTGGCCATCTTTGATTTCGGAGAAAATCCGACTTGTTTGTATTCCAGAAAGATACATCAGTCCCGGAGAGTCCAAAACTAGAATTTAACTTGCTACCGGTGTAAATCGTAACGATTCTCTTTTTAAAAATATTTCCGGCTGCTTATTGTTAGATAAAGCGTCGTATTGAATGTTTGTTTTGTATTGTTTAATTGTTTTGTTATTTATTTATTTTGAGGCAGCTGTTTAAGTAAGGGCATCTAGACGTAATTGGTCTCTATTTACCTATCTTTTAATCAATCTATCCCAATCCGATCTATCTATCTATCTATCTATATATATATATATATATATATATATATATATATATATATATATATATATATATATATATATATATATATCTTTCTCACTCCCTCTTTCTCTCTCTCTCGCTCTCTATCTCTCCCTCTTTCTCTCTCTCTCTCTCTCTCTCTCTCTCTCTCTCTCTCTCTCTCTCTCTCTTACTGTCCTAAAAGTCACTGGCACTTGAAAAAAATTCATAACTTCTTTGTTTTTAAATACTTTTATTTCCTTTATCTACGTTATCATGAGCAAATACAGCATTGAGGAACGAACCCACATCGTACTTTGAGCCATATGGGTAAAATTCAGAACCCCGACGACATTTTAACACTCGAGATGCGCCAAGTGTAAATGACATTAAAGCCACAATAATCCGTTTTCAAAAACAAGCTGCAGCATGTGACCTCCCGAAATCCGGAAGATCTCGTTAAGTAAGAACTGAAGACAATTAGAAAGAATAAAAGCGAAGTCTGGAAGAAGATCCAACAGTTTCAATCCGGAGAAGATCCTGACAGTTGGGAGTTTCACGATCCTCCTTAAATAGGATGTCGCATGACATGGACATGTTTCCATACAAAATTCAGCTTGTCCAGCAGCTTCAGCCTCAGGATTATGAGCAAAGACTGGAATTTGCTATGATATTTCAGGATTTTGTAGTCAGTGTTAGTGACTTTTGGGACACCCTATATATATATATATATATATATACATATATATATATATATATATATATATATATATATATATATATATATATATATATATATACATATATATCACTTTTCGCTTTGCCTTCGATTCAAACATCAAACGTGCTTTTATATTTCATTATTCGTTCGCGTTTAAACCGCTCTCTTTCTCCAATTCGCAGCCATCTTGCTTCTTCTTCTTCAGCCCCTACCCCCTCCTCCCAACCAACCATGACACCCTTCATCCTGTTCGAAGGTCGGGCGGAAGTGAATTTGTTTGTTCGATTACACACCCACAAAACAAGCAACAAACAAGAAAAAACAAACAGTTCACTTTTTTGAGTGGCTTTCTTAACATCTCCGATATTTCTTTATAAGTTCCCAATAGGAAAAGATGAAACGGATGTTGAAATTACTTACAACAATTGCATCGAACATTCTGACCTCTCAGATCTTATTTATACACGATCTTACAAACAGTTGAGCACGCACAAAAATGTGAACACTTAATGAAAAACTTAATATACATATAGATATATTTATATACATATATATATATATATATATATATATATATATGTATATACATATATATATATATATATATATATATATATATAACATTTAGACATATACATATATATATGAATATGTATGAATACATGTAGATATATATTTATATATTCATATATATTTTTTTTTTCACGAACGCATATAAGTTTTTTTCACGAACGCATATAAGTTTGTTTTTTTCAAAAAGACAACGGTTCTCTTTGCTAACCCGAGGAAACGTTATGCGTGGAACATCGCACGCATCATGACAAAAAAAAAAAACGAACGCCGCACAGTTTAAGATTACAGTTTGCCCAATGATCATCAGTTTTCTTCGTTTTTTGACAAAGACCAGAGGACTGGTCGAAATATCAAAATAAAAACAATTTAAGAAAACAACAACATTGTATTTAATGCTTCATACACCACCAATCATCTATAACATACTTCTCTATGAGCATACGTGGAATAACAATCAAATATATATATATATATATATATATATATATATATATCTTTTTCTACTTTTTCTACTTTTTCTACTCTTTCCCCCTCATTGCCTGGGAAAACCTCCCACCGTACACACGCAAACCCCAAACACCGATGAAGACTGAAGGATCAGTCGAAAATTTTGTTCTCCATACCATCAACAAGAAAAAACTATTTTTCTTTACAGAACAATTTATATTCCTACACGTCACAAAATAAATAAATAAAAAAATAAATAATAAAAAGTTATAACACAATATAAACTTTTTTTCACATTATTTTTTATATACATACTTATATATATATATATATATATATATATATATATATATATATATATATATATATATATATGAATATTAAACGAACTAATAGTTATACTAATATTGTGTATAGCCCTCTTAACACTCTAAAAATTAAAAATAGACTGCCAATTAATGCGTAATGCGATGTCCCGTCCAAATGAATTGTTGAACACTGTTATGAGAGCCTACTATGATATGCCCGCTTGTATAGACATAAATAGACTTTAATTCACTTCTTTTCCTATGTCTGTTGGGTTGGCCGCATTGATAGAGGTTCAGACTTGAAAGTTAAAAGGTGATTTGATCTGGGTTTTTAATCGTGCAACTGCAAAACAGTCATACTTCACACTGATGCTTCCTACAAAAGCATGAAACACATGTGAATGTGGATAAAAATCCCAAATACGATCTAGGTAAAGATCGGATTCTAACTCTGTTTGATGAGATCTCAGTTTATAACAGCTGTTGCTTGATAACATCGACATACCAGTGTCGCATATTTTTTGCATGTTTGTATAAATAAAAATAATCATATATATATATATATATATATATATATATATATATATATATATATATACTAATGATAATAGAATTAACGATAAGCGAAATATCGTAGAGTGATCTATCTCGATAAAACAAAGCTCAATACGTTGAGTAGAGCAATCAATTTTAAAGAAAGAAAGATGAAGATAAAAAATTGTACAAAATTACATAAAGTTACATAAATTAATACAATTTTTATTACATCGAAAGTTCAGATGCAAGGAGTTACATTAATCCTTAAACCATGGTTCCCGGCCTTTTATTTCTTTATCCCCAACCTTTTTTGTTTTTTTATACTTCAATTTTTCAAAGTGAAATGGAACTAGGTAATATTTAATTGTTATAAATACCATATTACCAGATTTTATCCTCTGACGAGAAGAGTTTTAGCTTTGAAACACCATGGTTTATCTTCATCTTTCTTTCTTTAATATATATATATATATATATATATATATATATATATATATATATATATAATTTGGCCTACCTATGGGGAATCCCCTCAGTGGTGTCCTATCCTGTTTATTTTTGGAATTTCTTGAGAACGGACCAATAAAATACAGACTACCTAAAAATGTATCTTACTATAGATACATAGATGATATCCTAATTTTCCTCCCGAAAACCACTAAAATAGAAAGCATTACTAACAAATTGAACAAAATAGAACCGACCATTAAATTTACTTTCGAAAAAGAAACAGATAACTCCATTCCTTTTCTTGATATTCTACTAATAAATAAAAATAATAATTTATCTTATAAAGTCTACCGTAAACAAACCAATAAGAACGATTATGTTAATTTTTATTCGCACCACAATAATAAAATAAAATCTGGCATCATAATTGGTTTTTACCTAAGAGCACTTAGGATATGCAGCAATGAATATTTAGATGACGAATTTAAATACATTGAACACTCTCTCAATACATTACAGTACCCAAAGTATTTTATACAAAATTCTAAAAGAAAAGCTCTACAGATTTACTCAAATTCCAAACAGAAAAACTTATCCACCAGCCCTATAATAAATAGATATATAGCTTTACCAACCAATTCCAACAATAATCCGATTTACACAGAACTTAATAAACTAGGCATAAACATATCCCAAATAACTTCTGCAAGTATTATAAATTTAATCAAAACACCTAAACTGAACACGACACCCAATGTCAAAGCTGGCATATACTCCATTCCTTGTCTAGACTGTAATAAGGTCTACATTGGAGAGACGCAGCGTAATCTGGACAAGCGGATTTATGAGCATAAAAGAGCGATTAAAACTAACAACACACTTAACGCCTTATGTGCTCATACTATGGAATATGGTCATTACTTTGACTTTGAGAAATCCACTTTAATCAAAATAATACACAACAAGTCAACACGTCGAATAATTGAATCTGCCCTCATAGCCCTTTCCACAAATAAAATTAAACAAAGAATGGGCTTCTACAATATCTCCCCCAACCTATCAAAAGCAATCATTAGTGAAAACAAGATAATTCTAGACACCGGATGATTCCCTGAGCTTTAAATTAAATATCCTTTGGACCCCTTTCTGCTCTTTATTTTCTCTTCTTTTACAATGCTACTTCTATGTATATTTGATATATATGTATGTATATGTGTTATATATATGTTTCGATCACATTTATGTGCATATATATATATATTTATTTCTATTTTTTTTTTTTTTTTTTTTTTTTTTTATTTGCATACCCTTTATCTCAACATGAACCCAACCACTATATATATTCCCCATAATTTACAGACTTTCTCGTCTTTTGTCATTTTTGTATTCTTCGTCCGCTCTTGACAAAGCCCACGTGAAATTTGGGCGAAACGTTGAGCGAAAAGGTCTTCCGCTTTTCCATTTTTAATTTCATATATATATATATATATATATATATATATATATAGGGTGGGCAAAAATAAGGGTCCTATTTTTAAAAATTCATAACTTTTTTATTTATTGATTTTTTTTTTTTTTTTTTTTTTTTAGAATAAGTAAAGGACCCCTTCCGAAGCAAGCATGAGCCGTATTAGCCCTAAGGAACGTACCCTCATTTAGAAAACATTATTTTTGCTTAAAAAACTCAAAACAGTGTAAAAAACAATACTTTAGTTTTTGTAAGTTTTAAGAAGTGTTTTTCGGCTAAAATTTGTTTTGTTTATTTCAAAAAATCTCGGAAGGGTCAGTCTACACACACATAAAGTTTGGTGAGTTTAACTTTTATTTTGTGGAAGTTATTCAAATTCAAGTTATTCCAATTTAAAGATAGGACCCTTATTTTGGCCTACCCTCTTGTAATCATATTGTCACCGTTTATTTATTTCATGTAATTTTTGTATAGTTGAAAGAATCAAAGTCGTCAATTATGTATGTAAGAACATGATGCATATGTATTTCAAATAACACATTGTTTTGATCGCCTATCGATGCAGTTCTCCATGTTATCTACTCAGAAACGGTTGTCCTTGATATCTTTAGCGCTGCTGGTTGATTTTCTCTGCGTTTTTTTCGTGAAATCGAAGGTATCGAAGGAAGATCAAATTGGTGGGCAACCCGTCTAAATAGTAAAGTTTACAAAATCAAATGTGCCTATGTTACTCACCGAGCTGCCGAGAATATATAACTCAAAATTCAAAATGATCGGTTCATAAAAATAGAAATACTTTTAAATTCAAACTTTATATATATTTTCTCCCTAAATGTTCACATTTCCAAAAATAAGATAAGAATCCGACATTGATATATATATTTATATATATATATATATATATATATATATATTTGTATTATTTTCCACGCCGACTACGCTTGCTTTGACTACTACTATGTGTACTAACATCACACATCTCAACACGATACTGTCTCTACTTTAAACCGGGGAGAGCGTCGCCGTTTGGGAGTCTCTCCCGTACGGTCGGTGTGGTAAATAATTAAAAAACTATATATATATAACAATGTCGGATTCTTATTTTCATTGAAAAAGAGCAGTCCCGCTCGAAATATTTGATTTGTTATATATGAAAAATAAATCCTGGCATCCTATCGATTTCTTAAACAAAATTGTATTGTATATATATATATATATATATATATATATATATATATATATATATATATATTGCCATTTTGGCAGATTCCTTGCACGGACGGAATTTTACTCTGGTGTTTATTATTTTTGACAAAGGAAAGTTTCTTTTCCCGAGATATTAATTAAATGATTTTTATAATCATCCGGACATTACACAAACAGCTAACACCACACTTGCTGTTATGTAAGATTTTAAGAAAAAATAAATAGTAAGTCACATTTCGTATTCGATTTATTATTTTTGTTTTTTCCAGCTTATATCTTACCCGAAATTGGCATTACTCACAGCCTTTTAAAAGCATACTACTAATATATATATATATATATATATATATATATATATATATATATATATATATATATATAGTAAGCGTTGAAAATATATCTCTGGCAATTAAGCTACACAAGGCTCTCGCGTTTCATCCCCGGGGGGATCTTCAGGCTAAAAGGGAAACGTGGAAGCCTCTGTGTAGCTTAATTGCCATAAATATATTTTCATAGCTTACTACCTAGCTCTACTTACGTATCGAGCACTGTTTAAGTAAATACTGAAAATTGATACATAAAAAAATTATATCTCCTTATAAAATTTCATGTGGATACATTAAATACTAATATATATATATATATATATATATATATATATATATATATATATATATATCGTAATCTAGGTTTAGTTTGTATCCACAAACTAAAAATACGGAGAATCTCTACTGTATTTATATAACTAGGATTATGAGCCCTACGGACCCAAATTCTAGTATATATTGAATATTAAATTGTTTTATTTACGCCAATACGTAGTTAAAGCAAAATAAATTGTTTCGGACTATTCAAATAATTTCAAACGCTATTGATAATGTTTACCCATTCATTTATTTATTTATTATCGGTTATGTTTCAATTAATGTTTTGAAACATGACGTAAATCATAAATCTATGACGCCACGCCAAAGCTGATTTTGTTAAGCTAATGATTTAAGCTCCATTTATATAGAAAGTCCAAATAGCTCCATTGGTAGAACCTCAGACGGGGGATCTGTATGGTTCGGTTTCGATTTCCAATCATGGCATCCGTTTATTTGTTTAGAAATTATTATTTGCTATTAATGCAATATTTTCCATTTCTAAAAGTACTTAAGATAATTCGAAATTAAACAAATTACGGAATGCATTTATTACGTTGAGAAATATTGTGACTGACCAAAATGATTGTGACGGACAAAGTGGACAAAATCTCTATTTATATAAGACAGAAGTCAATAATAAATAGAACTATTTATTCATATAAGAAATCTTATTAGTCTACAAATAAAGCCTGTTAACAAATCCAGAACATGTTTAAGTCGTAACTTAAAAGAGCTCTACATCCTCAGGCCAAAAAGTCCGTTTTTTCGGCTTTCAAATTAAAGAATGAATCAAAATTACTATCCTTTAGGGTCATGTGACTAAATTAAAAATATTTTTTAAACATACTAGTCGTTAAACTTTCAGATATTTAAATTTACAACGTCGTCAAATCATAGTTAAATAATTTAACATGAGATTTCTACTGTCTATGTTGCCAGATATTCCGCGGTTGATACAATGTGCGGGGAGAGGAGGGAGGATTCATATTATTGTCCTATAAAATCACGCACAAATCATACACATCTTTTGAAGGGCAAATACGTATACGTGTAGCATTTACACGGGGTTACGCAATTCGCGAGTTGGGAAATGTATTGTTATTTAAGTAAGACAAATGATATATATATATATATATATATATATATATATATATATATATATATATATATATATATATATAGATAGATATATAGATAGATAGATTAACTGGAATAAATAAGATAGATAGATAGATAGATAGATAGATAGATAGAGAGAGAGATAGAGAGATAGAGAGATAGAGAGATTAACTGGAATAAATTAGATAGATAGATAGATAGATAGATAGATAGATAGATAGATAGATAGATAGGATAGATAGATAGGATAGATAGATAGGATAGATAGATAGATAGAGAGAGAGAGAGAGATAACTGGAATAAATAAGATAGATAGATAGATAGAGATAGAGAGATAGAGAGATTAACTGGAATAAATTAGATAGATAGATAGATAGATAGATAGATAGATAGATTAAAAAATAACGAGAAGGAAGGAAATAAAAATAAATCATCAAATTAATAATAATAATAATAATAATAATAATAATAATAATAATAATAATAATAATAATAATAATAATAATAATAATAATAATAATAGATGGCTAAAAATGTAGAAAGATTCATCCGAATGTAAATCAATAAAACCCCGCGAGAAACTGCGAGATGCTAAAAAATGGAGCCGAGAACACTAAAAAGCGATTGTATTAAACCCCGGGGCCGAGAATTGTCCATGTTTCTAGATTATAAGATGCTTGTTTACGTTCTCAAGCGACTGACTTTCAATCGAAATAGTCTTGGTGATCCTCGCCGGACAATTAAACTTCTTTTTGGCGGTTCAAGTGTGGGCGAGCGACTTATCAAAGACGCTAAATATTCGTGGAGCCTTCGATCTCTTTCTTTTTCTCTCAATTGGAGGTCGCAATCAATGGACTGTGAAAGCATTGGAAAAAGAAAACAGGAGGAATGAAAAATGGTCGAGGGTGGAAGGGGATGGGTTAAGAAGGAACAATAATATAACAGATATACTTTGGATGCGGTCATCCAATCGGCGCGTTTAGAAACAGAAACCAATTTTACACTCAAGCGTGACAGACCAATGAAAATGTTATTTCAAACTTTAGCGTGACAGACCGATGAAAATGCTATGTAAAGCTTAATCGTGACAGACCAATGAAAATGCTATGTCAAGCTTAAGCGGAACAGACTAATGAAAATGCTATTTCAAACTTAAGCGTGACAGACCAATGAAAACGCTATTTAAAACTTAAGCGTGACATACTAATGGAAATGCTATTTCAAGCTTAAGCGTGACAGACCAATGAAAATGATATTCCATACTTAAGCATGACAGACCAATGAAAATGCTATTTCAAGCTTAAGCGTGACATACCAATGAAAATGCTATTTCAAGCTTAAGCGTGACAGACCAAAGAAAATGCTATTTAAAACTTAAGCGTGACAGACCGATGAAAATGCTATTTCAAGCTTAAGCGTGACAAGCCAAAGAAAATGCTATTTAAAACTTAAGCGTGACAGACCGATGAAAATGCTATTTCAAGCTTAAGCGTGACAGACCAATGAAAATGCTATTTAAAACTTAAGCGTGACGGACCAATGAAAATGCTATTTAAAACTTAAGCGTGACAGACCAATGAAAATGTTATTTCAAAATTAAACATGACAGTCTGACGATAAGACTATTTAAAACTTAAACATCGCAGATTAATGAAAATGCCATTTCAAACTTAAGCATAACAGACCATTGAAAATTTTATTTCAAACTTAAGCGTTACAGACCAATGAAAATGCTATTTTAAACTGCAGCATGACAGACCGACGAAAATACTATTTTAAACATAATCGTGACAGACCGACGGAAATGATATTTAAATCGTATGCGGGACAGACTGGCGAAAATGATATTTAAAACTTAATTATGATAGACTGATGAAAATTCTATTTCAAACTTAAGCGGGATAGACCGACGAAAATGATAATTTTATCTTAAGTGTGACTGGCTGACGAAAATGCTATTTCAAACTTAAACGTATTTTAGTAGGAGACTTCCTATCCCTACTACTGCCTGTTATAGCGATAAAGTCGCCTACTAACATACCTCGGAGATGCAATGTATGGTATAGATTTAGATTAACAAAGGACAAACTTAATCACATTAAGAATACGGATACCGTGAAACTAATAACGAAAAATTTGATTTAGTTTTGCTAGTCAATCCGATCTAGTAGACATCAGATCACTTAAGGGACGCGTTACCTACAAATACTTAGGGATCTTGGAAGCGAACATAATCAAACAAGCGGGAATGAAAGAACATGCGTCAGAAGAACGAGAACATAATAAAGGAAAAGCACCGGAGCAGTAATCCTAGTGAGAGACTCAGAATCCTTCAGAAACTGGACAAAAACTCAGGAACATCAGACTAATGACGACGCACAATACACTAAAACTCTAAATATAATGTTGGCGGATGTAAAAAGGAAATAATGAGGGTGGGGACTCATAAGCACTGAAAATTTCGTAGATGACATATTTAAAGGACTAGAAGATACTCGTTCTTTTTTCAACTCGCGATAGTTCAGTCCTATCATTTTGAAAAACTAAACATTAAAAAGACTTACATTGAAAAACAAATAGAAAATTATACAACTCCCGTTATTTAAAATGAACCCGGGAAGACATCTTCCACTATAAATTATAAACGGTAGGTGTTTTATTTTCTTTAGGTCATCAGAAATGTGCGCACTCATTCAGGATGTTTTGTAGCATATATTTCACAAGAATATGGCTTGTCTCTTTCATTTTTGCTTAGTTAACTCTTAAAAATAAAAGGGGCCACTTTTCTGGGGCCAACATTTGTTTCGTTATGAGATATATAGATACCCGAGTCTTCATTTAAGTTTCTCTTTCATTTTTAGAACATTGAGTGAACAGTGAATAATATTAATTTTCCTCTCCCCAATTGACCACTTAACTGTGTTATACTCTATCTTTCTTGTGGTCTTTCCTTAGTCTTGTCGGATTCCAGGAAAATAATTTATCTGGTTGGTGGAGTATCCAGGTTAGTACTGTTACTTGAGCTAACATCACTAGGAGAAGGCGCGCTATTCGTAGTATGGGACAGTGACTCGCCATGCCCAGAACATCTTTTTGGGGCTTTGAATGCTGTGTTATTTTAAATATTTAGTTAGGGTTTACTTGTAGGGCGAAGTATGCCCATGTCAGATTGTTCTAACAAAGATCTGTACAGATATATCAAAAAACACTGGAGGATAGTGTTTAGTAGGCATTCAGTCTTACCAGTAGAGATTGAAATTCTCCCGAGTAAGCATTCAAACTGTATTTAGTAGGCATTCAAACACTTTGCAGTAGGTATTCAATCTATCTCTCTCTCTCTCTCTCTCTCTCTCTCTCTCTCTCTCTCTCTCTCTCTCTCTCTCTCCAGTAAGCATTCAAACCTCTCTAGTAGGCATTCAAACTCTATCCGGTAGGCAATAAATCTGCCGATCTTTGCCAAAATCTTTGAATCCTTAATCAATCTAGCGATAGTACGTCACTTAGTTAATGCTAAACTTCTATCTGACCGCCAGTATGGATTTAGACAAGAACGATCTATTGCAGATATCCTAACGGTCATCTCTGAACGCATGTATCATACACTCGACAAGGCAGGTGAAGCTAGGGCAGTAGCGCTTGATATATCCAAGGCCTTCGACAAGGTATGGCATAAAGGGCTTCTCCTGAAAATACGCTCATACGGTATTACTGGGCAACTACTTAATATAATTAGATCCTTCCTAAACAAAAGAAAAATCCAGGTTGTCCTCGATGGCCGTTCATCTAAGCAACATGACATAAATGCTGGTGTGCCCCAGGGATCTATTCTTGGACCTTTGTTGTTCCTGATCTATATAAACGATCTCCCTGATGACATAGTGTCTGAGATTGGTTTATTTGCTGACGACACCACGCTTTACTCTCGCCATGTTGGCAAAACAGACGCGATCATATCTGAGGCAATGGCTGAATCTTTAGAAAATGACCTCCAGGCTGTAGTGGATTGGGGCCATAAATGGTTGGTGACTTTTAATGCCGCAAAGACTAAGCTCCTTTCCTTCAACAACTACAAGAAGCCTCTCCAACCACCGATTGTCATGGCAAATAACACCCTACCTGAGAGTTCATCATTCAAACTCCTTGGCCTAACCTTCACAGGTAACATGAATTGGAACACATACATTGAAGACATTGCTAAGGCTGCCGCAAAGAAGGTTGGTGCTAGTGGACTCCTTACACCTGACATTATCCTGTATCTCTACAAAGCCAGCATTCGCCCATGCATGGAGTATTGTTGCCACATCTGGGCTGGTGCATCATCTACTAGTCTCTCCCTCCTTGACAAAGTCCAAAAAAGAGTCGTTGCCCTAATAGGTCCCTCACTGTCAGCTAAGCTCCAGCCCCTGTCCCATCGCCGCAATGTAGCATCCTTATGTTTGTTTTACAAGTACTTCAATGAATTGTGCTCTGATGAATTAGCTACTCTGGTGCCCCCTCGACGTAAATTCACTAGACTAACTCGACATTCTACTAAATCTCATTCATTCACTATGGAGGTCCCCAGATGCCGGAGAGCATTCTACTCAAATAGCTTCTTTCCTCGTGCTGCTGGCCTCTGGAACTCCCTCCCTGCCCCCTGTTTCCCCGACAGTACTGACATGCAGAAGTTTAAAACTAATGTGAACAGACATCTCGCTGCTCAGATCCCAATTTAAGCTGAACCACCGATCATTCTCCCCTTTTCCTTTTTCTCAGTAGCCCCTTACGTTTACAGTGGCGGCCTGCCTTGTTTGGGGTGAATCATGTTAAAAAAAAAAAAAGCTCTCTCCAGTTGACATTCAAACTCTCTCGGCTAGGCATTATAACTGTCTCTAGTAGGCATTCAAGCTCTCTTTAGCATGTATTGAAACTATCTACAGTAGGCATTCAAACTCTCTCTAGTAGGCATATATGTACGTGTACATACGTATATGAGTGTTCAGATGTATGTGTGTACTTGTACGCAAATGTGGATTTGTTTGTTCCTTTTTGGCGACGAAAAAGACATCACAATTTCTTAACAGAATCTAATAACTAGGCAATAAATGAACTTTATTGTAACTTCAATCAATTTCCAGTCGATAAGTTAGCGACTCGCCAAGAAAAGTGTAATTAAATACATGCGTTTATTATTTTTTTAATAAATTTGTTGCTGTTGTTGTTGTTGTTGTTGTTGTTGTTGTTGTTGTTGTTGTTGTTGTTGTTGTTCCTGTTTACTTCCTCCTACGAGAGCAGAGTTAGACACAATGTCAATATGTAACGTGGGGACAATCCAGCTCCTTCAAAATGGGCACTCTGAATTGGAACAAAAAATTGAATTTCCTCTGTCTAGAAGGAGTTCATTTCACTGACAGAGAACATAAAAACTAATTGCAGATTCAGTCCAGATATTACATTTTGCTCCTAGTCAAAAGGTCAAGGAGTTAACATGATGATGATGATGATGATGATGATGATGATGATGATGATGATGATGATGATGATGATGATGATGATGATGATGATGATTTGTCATCTTTGAAAAGAAAAAAACCTCCTCTAATCTTTCTAAATTACAAAAAAAAGTATTTTTCTTTAATATTCTTTACGTATTTTTTCTGTCTTTTATAACAGAGATCAAAAGTACAAAGTACCCATTTCGAATTACTCAGTTATATAAAAGTTGAGTATTTGACAAATCGACGTTCCACCCTTATGTTTATTCATTTCATTATATAACCAGTTTTAATGGGGAATTCATTTTAATTTTTAATGTGAAAGAAAATAAAATTTATTGACGTTGAATATCTTAAAGAGCATATCAATTAATCTTTTTGTTGTGTTTTCCTAAAAGTAAACTTGGACGATGTTCAATAACACTCCGCCAATCATCATTTAAAAAAATGTATTCCGAATTACCAAAATGTAAAATGAAAATAACTTATTTGGTTTCTGTAAAGAAGATTACAGCGTCAGTAATTGCCGCATGGAGGGCGGGTAGTTTTTGTTAGTATATATATTCCATGAAAAATGCCAGTATACTGAAATCATATGCCCTTAATAGGGTTAAGATGAAAATTCATATACATTAAATGTACAAAAGCAAGGAAATTCCCAAATGTTTACACTTTTATTGTCATTAATTAAGGGTATGACTATATATCAACCAAACCATTTCATTATCACATCACTACAGTATAAATCTCTATGCATGAGTGGATGAAGTGTGTGAGGTGCGCTAAAAAATCAATACCAGTAAAATACATAGCCCTGTTGTGCTCGCATACTCTTAATGACAATAAAAGTGTAAAAATTTGGGAATTTCCTTGCTTTTGTACATTTAGTGTATATGAATTTTCATCTTAACCCTATTAAGGGCATATGATTTAAGTATACTGGCATTTATCATGGAATGTCACTATGCCTCAATACAATGGTCATTTTAAAGGGTTTTTTGAATTTTCTGGAAAACTAAGGTATATGGTAAACTAAAATAAAAATGCCATCAACTAGAACCTCTATCTCTGCTAAAAATCATCTGAATCCATCAACTAGTTGATGAGATACAGGGTGACACATACATACGTACGTACGTACGTACGTACGTACGTACACACGGATAACACAAAATAATGCCTGACCTTTCTGGATCTTTGGGTTGCTTTGACTAATGATGCTGAAATTCTACACACTTATAGAACCTATCAAAAAAAAATGTGTGCTAAGTTTTAACTTATTTGGTTTATTGGGTTTTGAGTTATGATTGATCAAAGAAATGAGATTTCTAGCATAGGCCGTTTTTTAGGTCTATTAAGGGATAGAGCGCTCTCGCGCCTCTCTTGATTATATATATATATATATATATATATATATATATACATATATTTCATTAAATTGAACGCTCTTATGACGTCAAGCTGCCGAAATAAGTGTTAAAATTATCACTCTTTTTTTTAGCTATCCAGCGGTGGGCGAGTGGTTCTAGGTGCCGGGATTTGAATTATAAAATACTCGTAGCCCGGGGTTTCGAATCACACGACCAATAGTGAATAGTTATATCTCTATGCTGATGAGTCCCGATTAAAAAAGGACGAAACATATACGTAAATAGATAATAAACAAACAAAAATATTGATTATATATATATATAGTAGGTATTATTTTTGTTTCTTAGATGTTAATCCAATGAACCTCCAGTGTTTATAAAAACGTGATCAATAACAAGTTGAGCTGCTTTTAGTATAAATTTTTATTTATACAAACATTATTGGTTGCATATGTGCACACATGTTCCAGCTGCGATCTTTTAAGAGAGTCAGCTACTTCAGACCTTTAGAAAAAATAATGTTTTTCATTTTTTCTAAAAGATTGAAAAAGTTTGATCTCTCGAGAGATCACAGCTGAAATATGTATGCACATATGTAACCAATAATGTTTGTATGAATAAAAATTCATTATATATATATATATATATATATATATATATGTATATATATATATATATATATATATATATATATATATATATATATATATATATATATTAGTATTTCATGTATCCACATCAAATTTTATAAGGAATTATAATTTTTTTATGTATCCATTTTCAGTATTTACTTCAACAGTGCTCGGTACGTAAGTAGAGCTAGGTAGTAAGCTATGAAAATATATTTATGGCAATTAAGCTACACAGAGGCTCCTGCGTTTCATCCCCGGGGGAATCTTCAGGCTAAAATGCATGGAGTTATTTTTGCCGGATGTTTTTACATACACGGCAAGCTAGTTAACGAATAAGATTCTTCGTTGTTCTCTCAGCCAATCGTTGGGCTTCCCACGAACAAATTTGTGATTAGTGTTACTTCTTTCCTATATCATGTTCTATTGTTCTGTATTCTATAAATTGGCCTATATCCTGTTTCCTTTGTTGTGTCAATATAATGGGTGAGTTTATTTTAACACGTGGTTCTTTCTATTTCTATTTTAGGTTTTTATTTTGAAATTGTTAAGTTTTTGTTTAGTTTAGTTTTTGTTTATTTATTTATCGTTAGCCTAAGGTAAATTTATTTCTGTGTAACCAGCTGTTTGCTATCTCACTTCTACAGTTTAATAGATTTCGAGGGTCTTTAAAGTTTGGGATTTCAAATTTTTCATTCAGGCATAATCTACACGGGTCGTCTAAATGTCTACATGTACTGGCCTGTAGTATTATTTTCCATTCAATTATTGGTGAGCGTCCATTTTCTTTGAGCTCCCAATAGTGGTTTGCTAGTGCTGTTTTAATTCGACGTTCCCTGTTTTTAAATATGCTTTTATGGTCATAATATCTGGTTTTAAAATCTTCAGAGGTCATACCTACGTAGTACTTCTTGTTATTCTGTCTTTCATTGGATAATATTGTGGCTTGGTAAACAAATCTGTTGGTTAGGCGTTTATTTTGTAGTGGACAAAGTGTACGATTTATGCAGTTACATCTTTTCTCTTCATTGCTAAATTTTTCATTTCTATTCGGGTGGTTACTATTAGTGTTTTGTTTATTTTCATTTGTATTGTTTATATTTTTGTTCTTCTTAGTGTTATTTTTGTTATATTTTCCACTTTTTTATGTGATTTCTTATTTTTTACTCTCTGTTGTTGTCTTTTAGTATTTTGTTGTTGTGTGCCTTAATTATCATTTCTAGGTTTTCGCAGCAGATGTAGGATAGTTTTAGGTTATTTTTATTGAATATTTTATACAGGGGATTGGTTACGGGGAAGTGTTTTTCAACCAGATTTAGGAATTTTTTGCCCAGTTTTGTTTTTAGCATCTGGTTATAGGGCGGTGTATAGTAGATTATCTTTATTTTTATTTTATTTTTAATTTTGTTGTAATTATTAGTGTCCTGTTTCTTATATTTAATTTCGGTATTATGGTAACCACTACTTTTTAGAACTATATTGTAAATGTTGATTGATTTTTTTAAAAACACTTTCGTTGCTACAATTATTGATAAGCCTACGTTCGATAGAATTCGGAATAGGTTTTATGATTGATGGGGGTGATTAGACTTTGGGTTTACGGATATTGGATTGGCGTTATCTTTTAGGTATGGTTCGTAAGTATTTTTATTTAAGTTTAACGTGACGTCTAGAAAGTGAGTTGTGTTTATGTTAGCCAGTACTTCTACTTTTAGGCCTAGTTTTTTCATTTCCATATGTATAATTTTATTGAAGTTTTCTCCCTTGACTTTGTTGGAATCTCTTATTATCGCTAATCCATCATCTCTATAAAGGCCGATATTTGTATTATCAAATATATTTGTGAGTGTATATAAAATGAATAACCCCACAAGATCTGATGCCTCCGCAGAGTCAAGGGCACCCATGGCCAAATCAAAGGAGTTTGTCATATTTGTTTTAATCCATTGGTCATCGCTATTGATTAAAACTGATCTCATATATTTTTTAATGATGTGGATTTCATCCTTGGATATTTCGACATATATCTCGGCAAATTGTAGGGCGATGTTGAAGAGTTCTTTTGATATAGGAAGGTACATTTGTTCTTATTTTCGATATTGTTAAACCAAGCGATTGCTTCGGCAGTATTCACCCATTGGTTTAATTCTAGGCCTTTTTTTATTTGTTTGTTGATTCCAGATAGAATTGTTTTGCTGGTTCTTCCTATTTCTGGTTTGGTCGGATTAATTAAGCGAGTGCTAGGGCTATTGTTAAAGTTACTTTTGTGGTCTTTAAATAAGATATAGGCTTCCTTGGGTTTTAATGTATTAACTTTATCGCTAATTTTTAGTTTATCTGTGATTTGTTTACTTTCAGTATTTATTATATCTATGTAGTTACGTTCGCTTGTATTTACTTTTTTGTAGTTTTTCGTAATGTTTTCTGTTAGTAGTTTGTTATACTCTTGTTTATCTATTTTGTAAAAATTTCTAGTTCTGTCTGCTTTTACGGAGATTTTGTTAGAGTTGTTTATGTTTTTAACGATGGTGTGTAATTGTTTTTGAAAATTATTATGTTGTTTGTGAAATTCTAAGTTTTTAATTACATTTAAGAGGTCATTTTCAAAGCTAATCCTGAGATCTATTGGTTTAGCGTTTTTTAAGCTTTTGAATCCGTAGGATTCTTTTGTATCTATGTGTTTACCTTTATTTTAAAGGAAGAAGTGTGCTCGCCATCGCATTCGGCGTATTAGTTCATCCGTTTTTTTTTTTATAATTTAATAATGTATCCATGCTTGCTAGGTGTTGGGATATTTTTGAGTGATGTTTCTAAGTTATTTTTTTCCATATTATTTTTCCGTGGTGAAATAAATTCTTGTGAAAGTGCTCAACTGCTTGAGGAGCTAAATATTAGTATTTCATGTATCCACATAAAGTTTTATAAGGAGATATAATTTGTTTATGTATTAATTTTCAGTATTTACTTCAACAGTGCTCAATACGTAAGTAGAGCTAGGTATTAAGCTATGAAAATATATTTATGGCAATTAAGCTACACAGAGACTTCCGCGTTTCATCCCCGGGGGGGGGGATCTTCAGGCTAAAATGCATGGAGTTATTTTTGCCGAGTGTTTTTATATACTCGGCAAGTTTGTTAACGAATAAGATTCTTCGTTGTTCTCTTAGCTGATCGTTGGGCTTCCCACGAACAAATTTGTGGTTAGTGTTAGTTCCTATATCATGTTCCCTTGTTCTGTATTCTATAGATTGACCTATATTCTGTTTCCTTTGTTGTGTCAATATAATGGGTGAGTTTATTTTAACAAATAGTTCTTCGTATTTCTATTTTAGGTTTTTATTTTTAAATTGTTATGTTATTGTTTAGTTTATATATATATATATATATATATATAGAGAGAGAGAGAGAGAGAGAGAGAGAGAGAGAGAGAGAAGAAAAAGAGTGATAAATATGCGACGATTGTCCAAATTTATTTCAAATCTCAATTGTTCAATGCAAGGTGTATTCAGTAATAAACTAGTGTTTATTATTCTTTCCTTAAGCCAAGGCTTTTCAAAGATCCTATATATATATATATATATATATATATATATATATATATATATATATATATATATATATATATATATATATATATATATATATATATTAGAATACTGAGTAATAAAATTTGCTTAGCTTCAAAATCTTACTGCAGTTTCACGGTTGTCTTCGACGGACAAAAGCATGATGTGTGTTATGGTGAGACTGAAGGAGATGCGGATATTAAAGTTATCTACTTATGTTTTATTTATTTAATCAATTACTTTTTTACTTTTTTATGATTTTATTTACTTATTCATTGACATTTTTTAATCTCACCGAGTTTGTTTTTTTTTCACCCCAAACAAGGCACGTTGCCACTGTAGACTTAAAGGTCTACTGAGAATTAGGGTGAAAGTTTAGGGGATTATCCTAAATTGGGAGCTGTGACGCTACATGTTTGTTCACATTAGTTTTCAATTTCTGCATGTCAGCACAGTCGGTGAAATAGGGACCAGGGAGGGAGTTCCAGAGGCCGACAGCTCGAGGAAAAAGCTATTGGACTAGTAGACTTTTCAGCATCTTGTGACCTCCACAGCGAATTGATGGGATTCAGCTGATTGTCGGGTGGGTCGAGCGTATTTACGTCTAAGGGGCACTTGAGCAGCAAGTTCATCGGAGCACATTCCATTAAAGTACTTGTAAAACAAGCACAAAGATGCAACATTGCGGTGAGGGACAGAGGCTGGAGCTTAGTGGATAGTTAAGTGACTATCAGATCAGGGACTCTTTTGTGACCTTGTCTAAGAGGGAGAGACTAGTGGATGGTGCACCAGCCCAGATGTGACAACAATACTCCATGCATAGGAGGATGGCGGCTTTGTTGAGGTATAGGATAATGTCAGGTGTGAGAAGTTTTCTAGCACGGTAGAGGGAGCTCACCTTTATTGTAGCAGGCTTAGCAATGGCTTCTATGTATTTGTTCCAATTCATGTTACCTGTGAATGTAAGGCCGAGGAGTTTGAATGTTGGACTCTCGGGTAGAGTGTTATTTGCCATGGCAACTGGTGGTTTAAGAGGTTTCTTGTAGTTGTTGAAGGAAAGGAGCTTTGTCTTAGCAGCATTAAATGTTACCATCTATTTATGACCCCATTCCACTACAGACTGGGAGTCACTTTCTAATGATCCAGCCATTGCCTCGGATATGTGCGCGTCCGTTTTACCTACATGACGAGGGTAGAGCGTAGTGTCGTCAGAAAATATACCCCTCTCAAACACAATATCATTAGGAAGGTGGTTTACGAAAATCAGGAGCAATACAGGTCTAAGGATCGATCTATGGGGTCAACATGAATTTATGTCATGTTGTTTGGATGAACGGCCATCGAATACAACCTGGAACTTTCTGTTGGATAGGAAGGATCTAATTGTATTAAATATTCGTCCAGTAATGCCATATGAATTAATTCTTATGAGACTACTTGTCAAAGGCCTTGGCTATATCAACGCTAACTTCACTTGCCTTGTCCAGTGTATGGTATATGCGTTCGGAGATGACCGTTAGGATATCCGCAGCAGACTTTGTTTGCCTAAATGTATACTGATGGTCAGAAAAAGTTTAGCATTAACAAAGTGCCGGACTATTGCTAGATTGACTAAGGATTCAAAGATATTAGCGGAGAGCGATAGTAGACTGATGGGGCGACAATTCTAAGGGTCAGTTCTATCTTCAGAATTCTTGAAGACTGGTACCACAAAGTCAATCTTCCAGCTATCGAGGAAGCAAGCTTCAGCAAGGCATTTGTTGTAGAGTTTGGAGAAGACAGGGGCCAGTTCATCAGAGCATTTATCTATTACTATTACTGCTATAAGATCAGGCTCACAGGCTTTGGGAGTGTCAAGGTTTTTTTATGATGTCCAGGACATGAGATAGGGTGATTACCAGGTCATCGAGTGTGATTCCGTCCGAGTGGGAAGTTAGGAAGGAAGTGGCTTGCGGAATCCAAAGTTGAGTTTAAGGCGAAACGCTGGACAAGTGGTGCAGCCTTGTCAGTTGTCGTGCAAACGACATCAGTGTGGTTGGATAGCGGGGGAATTGTTGATTGCCCATTTTCCAGAAATCACGAAGACCTAGTTTCTGCGACTGAATGCGTTTCCCCTCATCTCTATATACCTTCTATTTTCTTCCGCTAACACACGGGTTATTTAAAAAAAATTTAGATGTCGAACATTTAAAAATAATTCTGACCCAGACAAAGTATTTTCTGTAAGGGATTAAATCGAATTGCATTTTATTCTTCTTACAAAATCAGATATTGAGTTTGTAAGAAGTAAGCTTTCGATGTCAAAAAAAAATGATAAAGAGACTAACTTTACTTTATATACTAGATAAAGTAGATTGATGAAAGAACAATTTTCCATGTATTTATAGACTTGTAGTTTTGCTTTGCTTTTTTAAAACTATGACATTTTTTTATATTTCTGTTCCAAATGAAAGTAACTTTATATTGACGAGTACAGAGACATGCTCCTTTTTAAGATGGCACCCATTTGAAAATAATTCCGACTTGGGCAAATATGTTCTGAAAGGAATTAAATCGAATTACATTTGTTTCTTCTTAACGAAATACTGTCACAATTCACAAAAAAATGTGGAAGTAGAATTAAATCTTGATTGTGTAAAAAGTATTCTTAATATATATATATATATAGAGAGAGAGAGAGAGGGAGGGGGAGAGAAGGGGAGAGAGAGAGAAAAGAGGGTAGTGCAGTATTAGTGCAGTTCTAACGAGAGAAAAGTATATATGTAAAGAAGTAAGGCTACCAATATTTGTAAAATGTTTTTTCAATATTTATTTATTATTTTGTTATTTTATCATTTTATAATTTTATATGACGCGTTTCAAACGGTGGTCAGCTTTCATCAGATATGTAAATCCATTGAAATGGGTTTACATATCTGATGAGAGCGGACCACCGCGTTATATAAAATTATAAAATAATAAAATAACAAAATAATAAATAAATGTTGAAAAAAAACTTTTTACAAATGTTGGTAGCCTTACTCCTTTCCACACACACACACATATATATATATATATATATATATATATATATATATATATATATATATATATATATATATATATATATATATATATATATATATAGTCTCGGAAGTTTATTTAACCTTCAAAACTGGGGAAAACATTTTTTTTCGTTGAAAGATTTTTGTCTAGTAAGCTAATCAATCTACTGTAATCACTATATTAGTTAACTTCTAAGAATTTACTCTAATATAAATATATTTTTATATATGTTTTTTATATAAGGGATCGTCAGTTGTTTACCATGAAAACTGTTTCGGGATTTTAAAAACAAAACAGTATTTCTTTATCATGGCATCCCAGCAGTGTTGATCAGAGACCACCTCCCTATTTTATAATTATTTTTCAATTAAAAAGTTTACGAATATTTGATTTAGTTTTGCCTCCAGATTTGTTTTTCTAAAGTTATTAAATATAGTTTCTCCTTACCTGTGTTGTTCCTTTCAAAGTGAGTTTACTATTTTACAGAACATCTATTTTATAGAGTTAGATGATTCCATTATAATAATCCCCCTTTTTTTTCTTTCTTTTTTCTATTTTTCTTCTTTTTTTTCTCCACTTGGTTATTTTCTTTATCGATAAATGTTTTAAAATTAAGAATACATATTTATAAGAATATTTCATCTCTCTCTCTCTCTCTCTCTCTCTCTCTCTCTATATATATATATATATATATATATATATATATATATATATATATATATATATATGAGATTACATTTCCTTCTTCTTAAAAAAATGCGGCAATGATCCACAAGAAAATCTGGCGAACTAGAATATAATACTGATTTTGTAGGAAGGAACAAAAACATAAAACGATTGGCTTTACTTTTTATATAAGATATATTAAAGCAAGTCGTTTTTTGAAACGTCTATTTAACGCTGATGGAATCCAAGAAGACTTCCGCGGCATTAATTAGATTTGCTGTCAATTAAACTACGCGGGAAAAACTAACAGTCTCCACTGGCGCGAAAACTTCAGTAGTAGTAGTAGTAATAATAATAATAATAATAATAATAATAATAATAATAATAATAATAATAATAATAATAATAATAATAATGTTGAAACATTAGCGACATTATCAGTAATAACGTTCAGACTTTTCTTGAACACGAGCCGAACTGATGTGCAAGATGGATTAGGCTCTAATCCAAGATGGCGCTCATTCAATTCCCATGAGCCTCTGACCGTTTAAGCCCGACGCTGATAAAATTGTCTTCTCACAAAAAACGATCTTGATTTGTCATCTTTTTATTTTAATTTTAATCATTGTTCGGCTTTTTTTACCCTCGATCGTTTATTATTTTCTGATGCGCAAAAGATAATGTTATATAATTATTATTTGTGCAAACGTAATCTGACCTCTCACCTCTGACCTCTGACCGGTTTAATTGTTGTTTCTACGCTTTTAGATGCCTCAGCATAATCACATTGACACAGCCGTTCTTATTAGATCGTCGAAGTTAAGCCATTTTGAGCCTGATTAATATCAGATGGGTAACCATTTGAGAATATGTTATGGTGACTTACCTATGTACAACATGGACTCTTCCTCTTTGCTCAATAAATGCCAACGGCAATTAACTCTCGCCGGAATCTAGTAAGATAGTCGAACTCTACTTACCAGGCGCATATTTCTTCCCTCTGTGCTCTCTTTTCTTAATACACTTGTTTTCTACTTTATACCGTGTCCGTGTCTTCATTTCGGTCTCTTTAAACAGGGTCACAACAGAATACCAGGCGCTGTTTTTGTGAGGACGGCGACACGGACTTACAAAAAAAAGCACAAACTGACGTCATTAAAATTATATCGCCTTAGCGCGATACACATTCGTCTGGGGACCGCTTGAGAATTTTATATTCCCTAGAAACTTCATCTTTAGGGGAAAGCCGACTTGATCCGAACAGGATGCGTGCAACACTAGAACAATGGGGAGGGGGCTTTCGTACGGTCTGTCACGCCTAAGTTTAATGGAGAGTAAAAAGTAGACATTGGGTTTAATTTTGTAAGCCGAGTAACTTTCACTTTCTCATTAATTTGTCCTTTAGTCAAATGATTCTCAAATTAGTTCTGATGAACCACTGGTGGTCCATAGAGTATTTGTAGTTTTCCACGGAGAATTCATAGCCATCTACAAAAATGTAATGAAAGTAACATGTACACTCCAATAAAAATATGTAGAATGTAAGCACAATGAAAAGTTTATAAAGGAAAGTGGTCCATGCGGTGAAAAATGTTGAGAAAGTGGTTTATGGCTTAAAAAGGGTTGAAAAGTCGTCCATGGATTGAAAAAATGTTTAAAAAGTATTTCATGGATAAAAAATGTTCAGAAAGTTGTTGATAGAGAGAAAAATGTTAAGAAAGTGGTTTATGGCTTAAAAAGGGTTGAAAAGTTGTCCATGGATTGAAAAAATGTTTAAAAAGTATTTCATGGATGAAAAATGTTCAGAAAGTTGTTGATATAGAGAAAAATGTTAAAAAAGTGGTGTATGCGATTACAAAGTGTTGAGAAAAGTATCGATCTCAAACTTTATAAAAGTTTGAGAAAGTGGTCAATGAGCTGAAAAAAGTTTAAAAAGTGAGGAAAAGAGCTTACAAAGTTTGAATAAGTTATCCATGGACTTATAAAGTGTAAGAAAGTTATCCATAGGCTTATAAAGTTTGAGAAAATTATCCATGGGCTTATAAACTTTGAGAAATTGATCGATAGGGCTTATCAAGTTTGAGTAAGTTATTCGTGAGTTCATAACGTTTAAGAAAGTGATCAATGAGCTTATAAACTTTAAGGAAGTTATCCATGGCTTATTGAATTTGGGTTTATAAACTTTGAGAAAGTGATCCATGAGCTTATAAAGTTTGAGAAAGTGGTCCATAGGCCTATAAAGTTTGAGAAAGTGATCCATGAGCTTATGAAGTTTGAACAAGGATCAATCGGCTTATAAACTTTGAGAAAGTTATCCATAGCTTATTCAATTTGGGCTTATAAAGTTTGAGAAAGTGATCCATGAGCGTATACGGTTTTAGAAAGTAATCCATAGGCTTATTAAGTTTGAGAAAGTGATCAATGAGCTTATGAAGTTTGAGAAAGTAATACATGTGCTTATAAAGTTTTAGAAAGATATCCATGAGTTTATGAAGATTAAGAAAGTAATCCATAGGCTTATAAAGTTTAAGAAAGTTATCCATGAGCTTATAAAGTTTGAAAAAAGAATCCATCGGCTTATAAACTTTGAGAAAGTAATCTATGGCTTATTGAATTTGGACTTATAAAGTTTGAGAAAGTGATCCATGAGCTTATAAAGTTTTAGAAAGTAATCCATAGGCTTATAAAGTTTTAAAAAGTGATACATGAGCTTATAAAGTTTGAGAAAGTAATCCATAGGCTTATAAAGTTCTAAATAGTTATCCGTTACCTTATAAAGTTTGAGAAAGTAATCCATGGGCTTACAAAGTTTTAAAAAGTGATCCATGAGCTTATCAAGTGTGAGAAAGTAATCCATAGGCTTATAAAGTTTTAGAAAGTGATGCATGAGCTTATAAGTTTGAGAAAGTAATCCATGGCTTACAAAGTTTGCGAAAGTAATCCATGAGCTTATAAAGTTTGAGAAAGTGATCCATGTGCTTATAAAGTTTAGAAAGTAATCCATAGGCCTATAAAGTTTGAGAAAGTGATCCATAAGCTTATGAAGTTTGAACAAGGATCCATCGGCTTATAAACTTTGAGAAAGTTATCCATAGCTCATTCAATTTGGGCTTATAAAGTTTGAGAAAGTGATCCATGAGCTTATAAAGTGTGAGAAAGTAATCCATGGGCTTATAAAGTTCGAAAAAGTGATCCATGAGCTTATAAAGTTTGAGAAAGTAATTAATTGGCTTATAAAGTTTGAGAAAGTGATCCATGAGCTTATAAGTTTGAGAAAGTAATCCATAGGCTTGTAAAGTTTGCGAAAGTGATCCATCAGCGTATAAAGTTTAAGAAAGTAATCCATAGGCTTATAAAATTTGGGAAAGTGACTAATAAGCTCATAAAGTTTGAGAAAGAAATCCATAGGCTTATAAAGTTTTAGAAAGATATCCATGAGCTTATGAAGATATAGAAAGTAATCCATAGGCTTATAAAGTTTAAGAAAGTTATCTATGAGCTTATAAAGTTTTAAAAAGGATCTATCGGCTTATAAACTTTGAGAAAGTAATCTATGGCTTATTGAATTTGGGCCTATAAAGTTTGAGAAAGTAATCCATGAGCTTATAAAGTTGTAGAAAGTGATCCATGAGCTTATAAAGCTTTAGAAAGTAATCCATGAGCTTATAAAGTTTTAGAAAGTGATCCATGAGCTTATAAAGTTTGAGAAAGTAATCGATGAGCTTATAAAGTTTGAGAAAGTAATCCATGGGCTTATAAAGTTTGAGAAAGTGATCCATGAGCTTATAAAGTTTGAAAAAGGATCCATGAGCTTATAAAGTTTTAGAAAGTAATCCATGAGCTTATAAAGTTTGAGAAAGTGATACATGAGCTTATAAAGTTTGGGAAAGTAATCCATGGGCTTATAAAGTTCTAAAAAGTTATCCGTTAGCTTATAAAGTTTGAGAAAGTAATCAATGGGCTTATAAAGTTTGAAAAAGTGATCCATGAGCTTATAAAGTTTGTGAAAGTAATCTATAGGCTTACAAAGTTTGAGAAAGTGATCAATGAGTTTATAAAGTTTGAGAAAAAAATCGATAGCCTTACAAAGTTTGAGAAAGTAATCTATCAGCTTACAAAGTTTGAGAAAGTAATCCATGGGCTTATAAAGTTTGAGAAAGTGATCAATGAGCTTATAAAGTTTTAGAAAGTGATCCATAGGTTTATAAAGTTTGAGAAAGTGATCCAATAGCTTATAAAGTTTTAGAAAGTAATCCATAGGCTTATAAAGTTAGCGAGAGTGATCCGTAAGCTCATAAAGTTTGAGAAAGTGATCCATAAGCTTATAAAGTTTGAGAAAGTAATCCAGAGGCTTATAAAATTTGAGAAAGTTGTCCATGAGCTTATAAAGTTTGAGAAAGTTATCCATCGCTTATAAAGTGTGAGAAAATGATCCATGAGCTTATAAAGTTTGAGAATTTAATCCATAGGTTTATAAAGTTTTAGAAAGTTATCCATGAGCTTATAAAGTTTGATAAAAAAATCGATAGGCTTATCAAGTTTGAGAAAGTGATCAATGAGCTTATAAAGTTTGAGAAAGTTATCCATTAGCTTATAAAGTTTTAGAAAGTGATCTATCAGCTTATAAAGTTTGAGAATGTGATCCATAAGCTTATAAAGTTTGAGAAAGTAATCCATAGGCTTATAAAATTTGAGAAAGTTGTCCATGAGCTTATAAAGTTTGAGAAAGTAATCCATCGCTTATAAAGTTTTAGAAAGTTATCCGTGAGCTTATAAAGTTTAAAAAGTAATCCATAGGTTGGCTTATAAAGTTTGAAAAAGTTATCCATGAGCTTATTATGTTTAGAAAGTAATCCATAGGCTTATAAAGTTTTATAAAGTTATCCATGAGCTTATGAAGTTTTGAAAGTAATCCATAGGCTTATCAAGTTTGAAAACGTTATCCATGTGCTTATTATGTTTAGAAAGACATATATAGGTTTATAAAGTTTTAGAAAGTAATCCATTAGCTTATAAAGTTTAAGTAAGTAATCCATCAGCTTATAAAGTTAGAGAAAGTGGTCCATTAGCTTATAAAGGTTGGGAAAGTAATTCATAGGCTTATTAAGTTTGAAAAAGTGTTCCATGTGCTTATGAAGTTTAGAAAGTAATCCATAGGCTAATAAAGTTTGAAAACGTTATCCATGTGCTTATTATGTTTAGAAAGACATATATGTGTTTATAAAGTTTTAGAAAGTAATCCATGAGCTTATAAAGTTTAAGTAAGTAATCCATCAGCTTATAAAGTTAGAGAAAGTGGTCCATTAGCTTATAAAGTTTGAGAAAGTAATTCATAGGCTTATAAAGTTTGAGAAAGTAATCCATAGGCTTATAAAGTTTAGAAAGTAATTCATAGGCTTATAAAGTTTAGAAAGTAATCCATAGGCTTATAAAGTGTGAGAAAGTGATCCATGAGCTTATAAAAGTTGAGAAAGTAATCCATAAGCTTATAAAGTTTGAGAAAGTCATCCATGAGCTTATAGGTTTGAGAAAGTAGTCCATAGGCTTATAAACTTTGAGAAAGTGATCCATGAGTTAATAAAGTTTTAGAAAGTAATCCATAGGCTTATAAAGTTTGAGAAAGTGATCCATGAGCTTATAGGTTCGAGAAAGTAATCCATAGGCTTATAAAGTTTTAGAAAGTGATCCAGAGACTTATAAAGTTTTAAAAAGTGATCTATGAGCTTATAAGTTTGAGAAAGTAATCCATGGCTAATTAAGTTTGAGAAAGTAATCCATGACCTTATAAAGGTTTAGAAAGTAATCCATAGGCTTATAAAGTTTGAGAAAGTGATCCATGAGCTTATAAAGTTTGAGAACGTAATCTATGAGCTTATAAAGTTTGTGAAAGTGATTAATGAGCTTATAAAGTTTGAGAAAGTTATCCATAGGGTTATAAAGTTTGAGAAAGTTATCCATGAGCTTATAAAGTTTAGAAAGTAGTCTATAGGCTTATAAAGTTTGAGAAAGTGATCCATGAGCTTATAAAGTTTTAGAAAGTAATCCATAGGCTTATAAAGTTTGTAGAAAGTGATCCATGAGCTTATAAAGTTTTAGAAAGTAATCCATAGGCTTATAAAGTTTGAGAAAGTGATCCATGAGCTTATAAAATTTTAGAAAGTAATCCATAGGCTTATAAAGTTTTAGAAAGATATATATGGGCTTATAAAGTTTCTCTGTGGGAAAATGAAATCGTCAGAATGTTCCTCACTCGACTTATATATTAACAACTTATCCAGCATGTCGACTGACTGTTGCTTTTTCAAAGAAGAATGGTCCGTAGACAGTTAACTTGGGCATGGCCTCTTTTCGGATTTTTTTGTGAAATGCACGTTGAACACATGTCTATAATTCAGTTTTTGAAAATAAAAGGAAGTAAAACGCCTTTTCGTTGTTGAGTGAACGCCATTTCTGGTCCTGAAATTATATGAACAAATCATTTGAATTACAAAAGACTTAATGAATTTGGCTTTAAAATTCTACCAGTTTCATTTTACTACCATTCGTAGTCCAGCAGATATGAGGACTTGAAATGTGGCCAGTACTTTTTGAACACTGATATATATATATATATATATATATATATATATATATATATATATATACTAAGCCCCTTTAAGAAATTAAAGTTGAGCACTCTCTGGGATGTTAAAAATAGACTGTCAAAAAGCTCATATAGATCTTAATTTCCCTTAATTGCGTGACAGTTTCCGTTGGCTGAGTGGATATGGCGACTGCTGGCAGATTCTAGGTTGACTCTGTGAGCCGGGTTCGCGCCTCCCGACCATCTGAAATTGTTACTTTCCTGCACTGATGAGAGCAATAAGCTTGAAACGCTAGTGTCTGTGATTATTAATAATTTAATATTTATATATTCCCCACAATTCCAAATAAATGAATGCTACAGCTCGTCTTAGGTTTTATTGAGTTTCCATCGTTGCTTTTGCCTTGGAATAGGTTTTCGTGGAAAACAGGAAGAATACGTTTTCTTAACATGGCCAATCTCACTTGACTCTCAATCTACAGACTACAAACTTGGGTGGAAACGTTGTCTTGGGGTCCCTGCATGGATTCTTCTTGAATTGCCAATGTATTCGAATTTCATACCGTTTTGATTCCTTTTTTAGTGACATTTATTTCTGACTGAAATGTTTAAATGTAAAAAAAAAAAATTGAATTTTTATAAACCTTTTTTTTTAACTTTTTCAAAAATTTCAAAATTGACTATCTTTATATGTCAACTTATCAATCAATAACTTCCTCTGATGATAAGAATTTTAATTCTTTCAAAAGTCGGCTTAAGAAACGAAAGAGAGGAATAATAAATTATTATTATTCATTATTTTCCCTTGCTTTGAACTACGAGTGATTTTGATCTCCATCTATCTGCGAATCTAATTATTTTTAATGGTCTTATTTTATAAGGAGATATAATTTTTTATGTATCAATTTTCAGTATTTACTTCAACAGTGCTCGATACGTAAGTAAAGCTAGGTAGTAAGTTATGAAAATATATTTATGGCAATTAAGTTACACAGAGACTCCCGTGTTTCCTCCCCGGGGTAATCTTCAGGCTTAAATGCATCTATATATATATTGCAAATTATTCACCAACGGACGTTTTACATAATAGTTCGTCGATAGCCTTACATCTTATAAATAACAGCGCCTGTGCCTCTAATTTCAGTGTCGACTTATTCTCCATTCTTCGTAGTCGCACTCTCCCTATCGTCTCAAGATCCTAGAAACAATCTATATTAAGTCCTTGAGACCTTCTCTTTGCAAGCAAAGCGAAAATCTCCTCGGACTTAATGTTGTTTCTATTTGATTGAACTTTTTTCCTTTTTTTTTTACCTCTTTCCTCCGCTATAATTGTCATAGCATCTTTATTATATTTTTTATACGATACCTCGATATTTGGCTCTGTGGAGCGAGGTAAGAAACCGGTCAGCTGTCCTTTCATCTTTTTAATTCTTAATTCATCATGATTATTAAATATTGTCTCTTTCATGCCATTATAAAGTTTTGTACTACAAAGAAAATATTTAAATAATATATATATATTAGTAGTATGTTTCATCCTCGGGGGAATCTTCAGGCTAAAATGCATCTATATATATATTTATATATATATATATATATATATATATATATATATATATATATATATATATGCAGTTAATAGTATTTATAGTAGAGCCCTATTTGGTATTGCAAAGTTTGTTGTCACTAGTGATTATGCAAAGTTTTGCTCGAACGTCGAACACTTTCAACAACAAAGTAGTTAATGTAGTTCACTTGAAGCATTGTTTAGTGTGTATTTAAAAAATACCTATATACATATATGTAATTCATGGTGGCCGATGGGGTTGAATACCAGAGTCAAAGGTGACGTAAGCATGAAACACAGTCGGTAAAAATTTAAAAAATATTTGTATAAAAATATTATCTATCTATCTATCTATCTTTTTTGTCTCTCACTCTTCATATATATATGTATATATATATATATATATATATATATATATATATATATATATATATATATTTTTTTTTTTTTTTTTTTTTTTTTTTAATGACTCAAAGCTTCTTTAGACTATATATTGGGTATTTAGATCTGTATGGCTAGGTTTCCTTCCTCTTATCTAATTACTTTTCTGGTACCAAAGGTACTTAAGCTTTATTTTTTATTTATTTTTTAATGCAACTTTGATTCCTATATAATTTTATTACTAGCTACCATATTGCAGAATGGTTCTTGGATATAGTGTTTAGATAGTATTATTATTATTTTTATTATTTTTTTATTATTGTTATAATTAATGTTATTTGATATGCAAATTACTATCTCATACGGTAGTCTTAAGGGTAATATATTATTATTATTATTTTATCATTACTATTATTTTTTTATGTATATATTAGTGATATTTTAAGCTGAATTATTTCGACACTTGATTATTGGGGAAATGGTCGTATAATCAGTACCATTGGAAAGCCATGAATATTAAAACTGCCCTGTTTTTAAATCTCCGAAACAGTTACATGGTAAACAGCTGATGATCCCCGTGTTAATATTAGACGCTTAAGGTTTCCTGTTTTTGTTTCACTCTTAGATAATTAACCCCCCTTTTTTATTTTTATTTTTTATTTTTTTTATTTTACTTATATTTTTTCATTTATTAATTTTCCAACGAATGTTAAGTCTGCAATATCTTGGATTTAGTTAGTTTGTCTGGGAATTTAAACTGCATTTTACTTTTTTTTATTTTTTTATTTTTTTATTTTTTTTTTAATGACTCAAAGCTTCTTTAGACTATATATATATATATATATATATATATATATATATATATATATATATATATATATATATAGCATATATATATAGTGTGTCAGGTTGTATAGGAAAAGAAAAGAAATCAAATAAAGTGTAAAGTCTATGTTAAAAGAACCAAAACAATTCAAGATTTCCCTATAAGATCAATTAATGCAAAACTTAGCTTTTAGCAAATTAGATCTTATTAACTCCCAGAATATATTTAAATACTGCAGTTAAAATAAGCTCAATCGTGAAGAGGTTTATGTCAAACAGGGTTTTCATATTATAATTTAGCAGATTATAAAATTTACGACATGATGTATTAAAATTTCACATATTATAATAAATCTCCAAAATAAAAAGAATTAACAATGTTTATCCATATATACGGGCGTTTCAGAAAATCATTTATTAACGCTATTACAGCAGAGTAAAGCTTGTAAAATGTATACAATCTCTCTCATCAGCATATAAACATTATCAATTACAATTTAGATAACATCTATGGGATAACAACAACAATCCTAATACTACTAGTAGTATTAGTAATAATAATAATAATAATAATAATAATAATAATAATAATAATAATAATAATAATAATAATAATAATAATGTTGAATTCATAAACGCCTGTTTCCATATATACTTTATTACATTCGCACAAGAAAAACGAATGGCTATTTACATAGTTTTGGTTTCAAACTGACACCAAATCTCCATTATAAAATAATTATATTGAACCTCTCGATTCTCACTGCTTTCTCTTTTACGTCCCGACCCCACACGACCATTAACCATGCCGGTGCCATGGCACTGGTCTTAATTCTGACAAGATTTGAGGTTCGTGTCGCGAACGATCCGACATTGTGCGTCGCAATATGTCTTCGTCCGTTCCCTCATATGTCAAATAGTAAGTAGAAATACCAACCGACCCTCCCCAACAACCCATCTGTCGTTTTATTTTCCCTTTTTTTCTTTCTTGTTCATTTCTCCTCACAAAGGTAGCACGCGCCATATTAAAATGGCCGCGAAATTGAAAAACGCACACGCCACGTATGAATCGAATACTTCAGATGTAAAACTGCTCACCTTTGCTTTGAGGAAACACGCGGGAAAAATGGAAAGGGGCGTTGGGAGGTCGCACGGGAAGTTCGACGATAAAGTTATTAAGGGGGTGTGCATTTGGGTCCACAAATATGTTGATGCCGCGCAAAACTTAAGAATAATTATATATATATTGGAATAGCGTCGAGATTGTTGGGAGAATAGTGAGTGCGGGCATGTCGATTGGGTATAATGACATATATATAATATAAGAAAAAGGCATTTGAAAGAAGAAGAAGAAGAAGAAGAAGAAGAAGAAGAAGAAGAAGAAGAAGAAGAAGAAGAAGAAGAAGAAGAAGAAGGAGAAGAAGAAGGGATAAGCAAAGGAAGCAGGGGAGAAAGAAATGATAAAATATAGATGAAAACGAATGAAAGAGAGAAAAGAGAGAAAAGGGAAAAGGTAAGGAAAAAGATTTTTTTAAAGCATGAAAGGTATAGCGAAAAAAGAAAAAAAGAAAAAGTGAGGAAAAGAGAAAGAGAGGAAAGTGATTTAAAAGAAAGTAAAGAAAAGAGAAAAGAAAGAAGGAAAAGAAGAAAGAATGAAAGAAAGAAAGAAAGAACGAAAGAGGGAGAAGTGATTGTAAGATAATAATGAAAGAAGAAAAGGGAAAGAAAAGAGAAAGACAGGATAGAAAGGAAGGCAACAGAGTGATAAAAAGGAAAGAGAGAAAGGGGGAAATGATCGGAAAGATAATTAGAAATGAGAAAATAAAGAAAGGAAACATAAAAAGAAAGAAAAAGAAAGAAAGAAAAAGAAAGAAAGAAAAAGAAAGAAAGAAAAAGAAAGAAAGAAAGAAAGAATAAAAAGGGGAAGTAATTGTAAAAATTGAAGAAAGAATAGAGAAAGGAAAGAAGGAATGAACGAACGAACGAACGAACGAAGGACTAGGGAAAGAGCGGAAAATGATTTAAAAGAAAGTAGGAAGAGAGAAGATAAAGAAAGAAAGAAAGAAGAGGAAAGGGATTGTAAAGTAATGGTCAATGAAAAGTAAAGAAAATAGAAAGGAAGGAAAGAAGAAAGAAACATAATGAAAAGGAGAAAGAGAGAGAATGAATGAGAGTGATTAAAAAAGTAGTTAAATATATGAAAGTAAGGAAAAGGAAAAGAAATTGATTGAAAAGAAAGGGAAAAAAGAACGAATAAAGAAAGAAAGGAAAAAGAAAGAAAGAAAGAAAAAGAAAGAAGAAAAAGAAAAAGAAATTGATTTAAAAGAAAAGAAAAAAAGAAAAAAAAGAAAAAAGAAAGAAAGTAAGAAAGAAGGAAAAGAAAAAGAAATTGATTGAAAAGAAAAAAAAAAGAAAGAAAAAAGAAAAAAGAAAGAAAGAAAGAGAGAAAGAAGGAAAGAAGAAAAAATAACGAGAAAAAAGTGAGTCGAAAATAAAGTAAGAAAAAGAAAGAAAGAACATTTTCTGTTAATTGTGCGAAAATTTACGAATTTGGCTAAGAACAAACTATAGTATCTGTTCTAATAGTACACTTCATCTTTTCTGTCGTCAGCCAATAAAAAAGAAATCCTTTTAGACTGAAGCAATTTTAAGTTTTCTCCCAATCCATAATGCCTCTTTTGGGGGGAGTTCGATTCCCCATCTCATTAAAAGCCTCGTGGGGAGGCAGGCAAAGAGGGACGTGTGATTATTAGGGAAATGTGTCACTCCGCGTATGTCGCGAAATATAATGACAAATATTTATATATAAAATAAATATGTACGTGTGCGTGTGTCTGTCAATATTTGAAATCAGCAGGTCCCTGTCGATTTTTCTTTCTTATTATAATTAAAGAAAAACCTGGGTTGTTTTTTTTAGAATATTTTTATATTTACTAATAAGTCACCGTTATTAAGGTCCAAAAGCCACTCGAGGATAAGGTTAATGATATGTTCAATTGGTGATGAACAACACCATTAGAAACGATGTGCTAAATGGTCAGAATTTGATTATTTACGTAAGCGGCCCCACAAGAATTTGTTAACATTGAACTTAAAATCGACCACCTGAGAAGCAGCTCCGACGGGAAGTTCTTGGAAAGATACTTTGTTCCTGATAGTTCCGTATAGTTTTAGGTACACAACGGAAGTAAGGATTTTTGGTGCTTGTATAATAAAAGTCCGAAAAAAAACGTTTTTTTGTCTTTTACTGTTTGAGAGGTAAATAAGGGGCAGGTAACTCTTACAACGAATTTTAAACACGATTTTCCAGTAATCAAAACTGATGGCTTTAATTGGCGTTGCACATGTGGCTACTGTGCAAGGAGAACGTCGATTAGACATAAAAGGGTTAGGGTTAGGGTTTAGGGTTAGGGTTAGGGTGATGGTTACGGTTACGGTTAGGGTTAGGGTTAGGGTTTAGTGTTAGGGTTAGGGTTAGGGTTAGAGTTAGGGTTGGAGTTAGGATTTATGGTTAGGGTTAGGGTTAGAAAAATATTGTTCGAAAGCTAGAGCTGTTGTTTTTATTATACAAGCACCGAAAATCTTGCTTAAAATTCGAAGTAAGAGTTACCTGCCCATTATTACCTCTCAAACAGTAAAAGACAAAAAAAACTTTTATTATACAAGAACCGATTTTTTTTTTTTACAGTGGTTTACGCTAAACGAGATTTTGCTGTGAATGTTTTTACGGTCGGGGATAGAGATTGGAACTCAGCCGAGCACTTACCATAAAAATAACGATAGAGTAGAGAAAGACTAGCAACGTATCGTCTGTGAGAAAGGGGCTGTAGCGAAGAGAAGAGATATCCTGACTCGATTTCGAAGTCGATTCTTTACTCTGTCAAGTCTTCTGTCAAGTCTTCTGTCTACAATATGAGATATATGCTCTGTTATATTAAAGTGATTGATTTGCTCACTTCTCCGCTTGCTAAGTCCCTTATTGTGTTTGGCAGTATGTTTTGCGTGTCTGTCCAATAATGTAAATTCACGCATTAATATTGATATGGACATTTTGGCTTGTCGCTTGTCGATTTAAAAAAAAGAAAGAGGTTAAAAGACTGATAAATGAGCGTACACCCGTATACACGCGCAAAAGAGTTTCAATATTCACCTCGTAAAATGGAATTAATTAATGAACACACATACGCATACACAATCTAATGACATGCACGCACGCATAAGAAACACACTCACACACGTTAAAAAAAAATTACGATACGCATAAGTACGTATGTGAGAAGGAATGAACAATAACTTCATGAACTTTTTTAGTAACGTTTTAAAAGTTAAAACGTTACACTTACCCTCAGAGAGACAGATTTGATTTCCCTTAGACAGACTGAACTTTTTTTTGAGAAGGGGATATTTCTCTCGAAATATCAAAAGATTTTCCACAATCCCGGATGTTATTAATATTAACAGTAAGTCTTATATTTACTATCATTGTATGTAAAAGATATTTCTTCCACATAATTCTGAATACATCTCTCTGTGTTACTTTACAGACAAAATGTTTCTGCATCACATAAGTTACACTTCTTTCTTTCAATTTTATTATCTTTTCGTTTTTACTAGGAGTGAGGCATCCTCTCAGATCACAGACATTTACCCGCTATTTTACACAGTCAACCGAGAAATCTTTTTAAGATTTTAACTGTCCCTTTAAGCTCAATTGTTAGTATCTCCCTTGCACTTGGTTCACCGGGTATATTCTCTAAGTAGTTTTTTAAATTCTTTTTCATCAGCCAGATTGCTTCTATAATAACTGGAACGATGGAGATCTTCCTAAGATTCCAGTTCCGTTTCATGTCGTACATAAGACCTTGTCAGGTTGAACAGCTTCGTTTTCTAAGTTTGTAGCTGTAGGACTGTATTATAGAGTATGCTACTACAGTTTTAAAATGATAAAAAAAGAAAGAAAGTTTGGTTTGGTAGTTTTTTTTTCTTTTTGTATGAAATTTTAACACTTTCCGGTTTATTGAATGCCGAATTGAGTCATGTTTTAAGTTTTTATTTGTTTTCACATTTTTTAAACATATAGAGTAAAAGAAAGAAAAAATAGTTGTAAGGGAGGAAATTCTTATATTTTCTATTGATGGATATAATTAGTGATTCTACTACAAAAAATAGTTGTAAGGGAGGCAACTCTTATATTTTCTATTGATCGATATTATTGGTTATTCTACTATTAAATTTAATTTTTCGGTGATTAGTTAAGCATGTTTCATATTATCAGATTGTTTTAACCGCATAAAGTATTTTTTACATAAATTGTAGCGGAGTACTAAACCTACTGGTGTAATGGTAAGAGTGTTCGTCTATGGGCCGGGTGAACAGGGATCAATCCTCGGTCGTGTCATACCCAAGACTAAAAAATGGTGCTTGATACCACTTTGCTAAACACTTATAAGCTGAGTATCAATGGTAAGTGGAGTGGCGTCATCTTACACACTTCATTGTACTAACTAATGAAAAGGGATTCTTCCGGTCGCCCTCAACCGTGGTCGACCACTTTACATTTTTACGTTATTATATTGCCAATAACATCGTACAACAATAACAAATAATAATAACTCGTCAAAAGAAAATATTCATTTGTCAGCTTAAATGATATTTGGGTCTTACTTTTAAAATCCGACAAGATAACTTTATATGCTAGATGAGGGGACAGTCTTAAAACGAAAAAGAAAGAACGAAAGAAAGAAAATAAATTTGGGTTTGGTAGTTTTGTTTGATGGCATTTTAACACTTTCCGGTTTATTGAATGCCGAATTCATTCATGTTTTTATACATGGTTTTTACGCTTCAAGTCGTTAATATCTTCAAATATTTATTCATGCTGTACATTTCTGCATAATTTGTTCGTTTCATGTAGTCATTTTCAAACGGGAAATTGTATTTATATACTTTGATAATGTTTGTATGATTCCATTTGTCACATCTTTAAGGGTTTCAATACAGATCGACTGCTTTGAGAAAGGATATTATAGCGTCGATTTTATTTTGTTCAAACAATTAATTCATATTGAAATGTAAATTTATATGCATACACTCCGATATAATTTCATGTCATACCCAGGGTAGATTAACTAATAAAAGAATAGAAAATGAATAAGAAACCGCTGTCTAAAAAAGATGGCTGACCTGTTCAAATCCGTATAATTTTGAAATGTAAATTCATATGCATACCATCCGATACGATTTCATGTCTTACCCTGAGTAGATTAATTAATAGAAGAATAGAAACCGCTGTCCAAAAAGATGGCTGACCCGTTTAAATCCATATAATTATGAAATGTGAATTCATATGCATACCATCCGATACGATTTCATGTCTTACCCTGAGTAGATTAATTAATAGAAGAATAGAAACCGCTGTCCAAAAAAGATGGCTGATCCGTTTAAATCCATATAATTATGAAATGTGAATTCATATGCATACCATCCGATACGATTTCATGTCTTATCCTGAGTGGATAAATTAATAGAAGAATAGAAACTGCTGTCCAAAAAAGATGACTGACCCGTTTAAATCCATATAATTATGAAATGTGAATTCATATGCATACCATCCGATACGATTCATGTCTTACCCTGAGTAGATAAATTAATAGAAGAATAGAAACCGCTGTCCAAAAAAGATGGCTGACCCGTTTAAATCCATATAATTATGAAATGTGAATTCATATGCATACCATCCGATACGATTTCATGTCTTACCCTGAGTAGATTAATTAATAGAAGAATAGAAACCGCTGTCCAAAAAAGATGGCTGATCCGTTTAAATCCATATAATTATGAAATGTGAATTCATATGCATACCATCCGATACGATTCATGTCTTACCCTGAGTAGATAAATTAATAGAAGAATAGAAACTGCTGTCCAAAAAAGATGACTGACCTGTTCAAATCCATATAATTAACTATATATTAGCGTTTGTGCATATGTTATCCGTTCTAAACATGGTACGATACGTGCAGCAACCAAGTAACCGTAATTATTACAGAAACTCAATTACTCATACCTTGATTGCTTGTCGTTACTCTTGTACGCGCTTGGCCTTTTGGCTAAGATCAAAGTGTAGTATCTGTTCCGATGGATACTGCACCCCATAGACTGGTATTGTGTTGGCCTTCGGGGCTTGATTTACACCGGTCTATGGGTCTAGTTCTAGGAGGTCCACCCTCCCAGACTTCGCCTCCCCTCTTTGGGGAGGAGTAAGTTTATTGCTTACTGCCTGAGGCGACCTTACCGGGAAATGCCGACGGGGCTGCCCAGGTAATTTTTAAACCCCACTTTCCCGACCCGACCTTGGGTCACATCTTACTTGTGGGAGTCAGATAAAAACTGGCCTTGTGCCTAACTCCTGGAGCGGAGTAAATCAATACTCTTGTACGCGCTTCTGCGGTGGTCCTCCTACTGGTGGAACGCTCTCATCTAATTAAGGCTTCTTATTTATATATTCAAAAAGATTAACTCGACACAAAACTGATGGAAGACAGCGGCCATTTATTCAACGTGATCTTCGTTCCAAATAACTGACTAGTTGTGTGAAGACAGAGAGAGATCAAAATGAGTAATCAATTATACCTTTTCAGCTCATATCATTTACACGTCCGAACGCCTCGCAGAATCTCTATTCTATTATCCTCTCTCTTTGAGCCATGTGACGTCATATCTGTCTCAAGTACATTCCCACAGTCTGAGCAATTTTAAACTCAAAAATGTAAAGTAGACCTCGACTAACCTCGCAGCGGTTTTCATTTCCTGTTATTCTCAACTTTTTTTTGGTGTTGTTAACTTAGTTCACTCTAAACAAGGCAAGTTGCCACTGTAGACGTAAGGGGCTCTTCAGAATTAGGGTTAAAGTTTTAGGAGTCATCCTAAATTGGGAGCCGTGCAGCGAGATGCTTGTTCGCATTTGTTTTAAACTTCTGCGTGTCAGTACAGTCGGAGAAACATAGAGCAGGAAGGGAGTTTTCAAATCATATTACCTAAATGAAGAGTACACGCAATGGTATCAAAGTAGTTTACAGCTGTTTAAAGACGATGTTTATTTTTAGTAAACAAACTAACTAAATAATATACTTGGAGACCTACTCTATTAATATCTAACACTTCCATTCCCATTTTAAAAATGGAATCGTTCGAAGATTAAATATAATTGGAACGGGTATTCTTCTAGTTATATTATAAAGTAGTATAATTACTTCTTGGCCTTTTGGCTAAGATCAAAGTGTAGTATCTGTTCCGATGGATACTGCACTCCATAGACTGGTATTGTCTTGGCCTTCGGTGCTTGATTTACGCCAGTCTATGGGTCTGTCCTGTGCAGTTCTAGGAGGTCCACTCTCCCAGGCTTCGCCTCCCCTCTTTGGGGAGGAGTAAGTTCATTGCTTACTGTCTGAGGCGCCCCTACCGGGGACTGCCGACGGGGCTGCCCAGGCAATTTTTAAACCCCACTTTCCCGGCCCGACCTTGGGTCACATCTTACTTGTGGGAGTAAGATAAAAACTGGCCTTGTGCCTAACTCCTGGAGAGGAGTAAATCAATACTTATAGATATTTTCAGTATTTATTCAACAGTGCTCAATACGTGAGTAGAGCTGATTTGTAGCAGTATGAAAATATGCCACACAGACGGGGTTAAGCAAGATTACCTGAATTTGAATTATTTCTTAAAAACCCTTAAATGTGAAAATTTTTCGATAGAATGGATTTTGATCAAAATCGGAATAATCATTCCTGACTTAACGTTTAGTATCATCATATCTTGATTTTCATCTTCGTGTGGGGACATGAATATGGAGCAAAACTGTTATGTACACGGAATTAATTTTACCCGTCGTAGGTGTAAAACAAATTCATATTTTACCCATGTATTTAACATTGGATCTATTCTAGTAATTTCTGTTTTGTTTGGGTTGAGTAGTACCTTATTCGGGACATTGTTATCATTTATTTTCTGGGTACAAACAAAACATGCCCCAGAAAAACTGTTTAAAAGAAATGCCGCTGCTTAAACAAAGATTATATCATATTCTATAACTAAAAATAAACATGCTCTTGAAACAGCTGTAAACTACTTAGACACCATTGCGTGTACATTACATTTGAGGAATATTATTTGAAAAAAAGTAAATCCTTAATTATATATATATATATATATATATATATATATATATATATATATATATATATATATATATATATATATATATATATATATATGTGTGTGTGTGTGTGTGTGTGTGTGTGTGTGTGTTCCGTTCATTAGTCGAACACTTTGACGACAGGTTCGAGCCCGGCAATCGGTATGTATATCATCTCTACACTGACGATTCCCGAACCGATGTAACATACACGTATGTAGATCAAGAAATTATTATTATTTGTCGCCCCCAAATCTAGGCTGGGCTCTATAGTGAGTGCTATTTACAAAGGCGTCATCGTGGCTTTAATGCATGTTTCTTTCAGTAGTCGAACACTTTGACGACGGCTGCCTTAAAATAGGTTTAATCTCTCGCTGAATAACCGGCTTGTTAATAGTGGCCGTGAGGGCTGAGACGTTGGAATTTCAGAACATGACTCGTGTTCCGGGGTTCGGGTCGGCGACTGGTATGAATAATTTATCTCTACATTGACGATTCCCGAAAAGAAGAAATGTATACGTGTGTAGAGAAAAACAAATATTTAACATTATATATATATATATATATATATATATATATATATATATATATATATATATATATATATATATATATATATATATATATATATATATACTCGGAGCGCCCTTAACGATACCTATAAAACATTAACTCAAGTCTTCTTATTTAAAAAAAAAAACTAAACCTGAAGACGACTATGAAAGTCGAAAGCGCTCGAAAAAAAATGGCCGAATTAAGAACAATCGGAGAAGTACTATACGGATTGCCACCTGAAACCAGAAGGATAGCTCGATGGTTTGAGAACCACACGAAGAGGATTTACAAACGAGAAAGTTCCGTGACGTTAAACAACGCTTTCTTAGATAATGACCTGCTGCCTAAGTATGCATATATATATATATATATATATATATATATATATATATATACACCTTTGTAAAATTGGTACAAATTTGGCCTTTTGGCCAAGATCAAAGTGTAGTATCTGTTCAGATGGATACTGCACCCCATACTTGTATTGTCTTGTCCTTCGGGGCTTGATTTACGCCGGTCAATGGGTCTGTCCTGTGCAGTTCTAGGAGGTCCACCCTCCCAGGCTTTGCCTCCCCTCTTTGGGGAGGAGTAAGTTTATTGCTTATTGTCTGACGCTCCCCTACCGGGGAATGCCGACGGGGCTGCCCAGGTAATTTTTAATGGCCATAGTGCTCACTTCCTCGGGCGCTGGCTTTTCAAACCCCACTTTCCCGACCCGATCTTGGAGCACATCTTACTTGTGGGGGTAAGATGAAACTGGCATTGTGCCTAACTCCTGGGAAGGAGTTAATAATATCACTTCATTTCTCCGTTATTACATGACAATCACTTGCTTAATCAAGTCTGTGTGGCATATTATCCTTCTGCTACAAGTCTGACAACCCGTGACTCTATTGGGTCGGCTTCGCTATAAAGAACACATTGATGTTGAGACTCTGTGAATTACCAGTCGACAAAACGAACGCATTATGACACTTTAGTTTACACTGGGGGAAATTCTTGTGCCACAGTAATCAGCGCATATGCCCCCACACTCGATGCCGATGAACAAACCAAATAGGCGTTCTACGATGACCTTGGCATACTGCTTTCCGCCGTTCCAATTAAAGATAAAATCATTCTTCTTGGTGATTTTAATGCGAGGGTTGAAGAGAAACCATTGGCAAAGAGGGTGTGCGTAAAATAAACTCGAATAGAACACTTTTACTTTCAAAATGTGCCGAATACAATCTCATTGTCACTAACACGCTTTTTAGATAAGGAGACAAATGCAAGACCACTTGGCTACACCCGCGATCAAAGCATTGGCATCTTATAGACTATATTATTGTTCGCGCATGTGATAGGAGAGATGTTCTAATTATAAAAGTTGCTTCACTCACCGAGGACTGTTGGACAGACCATCGTTTAGTTCTCTCAATAATAAGAATCAAGCTGCAGCGTAGGAAGAAAAAACGGAATACACATCAGAAGAGGCTCAAATTCAACGTCGAATTGCTGCGGGATCTGACTAGGCAACTAAAACAAATTCTTCTTCAGCACCTACCTGGCTAACATCCAGCCAGTGCTGAAGAACATTGGCAAAAGCTGAAGTCTGCCATTTTTGGACGCATGCGGGGAGTCGATTGGTTTGAAGAAATATAAGAATCAAGACTTTTTGACGAAAATGACAAAGAAATAAAAGATCTAATCGAGAAAACAAGAAAAACGTTCGCGTCACATCTCAATGACCCGAACTCGGAAGCCAAAAAAGGGAAACAGAAAAATAAAAGCCAAAGTACAAACATCTACAAGAGACATTAAAAACAACTGGTGGACGAACAAATCCAAGGAAATACAACTTTATGTTGATAAAAATGACATGAAGAATTTATTTTTTACAACTAGAATTCTTTATGGTCCTAGTACACGAGTCTTAGCTCCTTTGCGAAGTAGTGATGGCTCTCGAATTCTCAAAAGTAATGGAGAAATCTTAGCCCAATGGAAAGAATACTTTGAAAATCTGTTAAACCGACATCCAGTCGTCGACGACAATGCGATACATCAAATCCCGCAACGAACTGTGGACGATTCCCTGAGCAGAATCCCCTTTCATGAAGAGGTCAAGACTGCCGTCCTTGCTTTGAAAAATTATAAGGCTGCCGGTATGGACAACATCCCTGCCGAAATCTATAAGTCGGGTGGACAACTCCTGTATTTATAACTGCATCAACTTATTGTCAAAATATGGGTACAGGAGGAAATACCAACTGATTTAAAGGGATTGTCTAATTACAACCATTTTTAAGAAAAAGGAAGAAAGAATCGACTGTGGAAATTATAGAGGTATTACACTACCATCAATAACTGGAAAAATTTTGGCTCGTATCGTACCAAAGAGACTAACACCTCTCGTTGAGTCTGTTTTACCCGAGTCACAATGTGGCTTTCGACCAGCTCGTAGCACAAATGACATGATATTCAGTCTAAGGCAGCTTCAGGAAAAATGCCGAGAGTAACAGCAACCTCTATATATAGCTTTCATCGATTTAACAAAACCATTTGATAGTGTAAGCCGTGAATTTCTCTGGAAAATATTATCAAAAGTTGTCCAGGGAAGTCTATCAAAATAATGGAACTTCTTCACAACGATATGACTGCAAAGGTCATCGCAAATGGCAGCTTTACAGATCCATTCAAGGTAAAATCTGGGGTCAAACAGGGATTATAGTTGCACCGACTTTGTTTTCAATATTTATTGCGGCTGTACTGCACCTAATAGATGGTTAAATTCCAGCTGGTATATTCATAAACTACAGTATGGATAATGGAGTTTACAACGTGAAACGTCTGAAGGCCAGAACTAGAACAAATGTTGATTTTCTTATTGAATTTCAACCGAAGAGAACTTACAAACCTCGATTAATGCCTTTGCGGTTGCATACTCTAAACTAGGAATAAAAATCGACGTTTGTAAAACTGTAGTGTTATTTCAGCCTTCACCTCAAGATAACAACAGAAACCCACCTAATATCCAACTAGGTGGCGAATTGCTAGAGAACGTGGATCGCTTCGCGTATCTGAGTATTGATTTACTCCTCTCCAGGAGTTAGGCACAAGGCCAGTTTTTATTTTACTCCCACAAGTAAGATGTGACCCAAGGTCGGGTCGGGAAAGTGAGGTTTAAAAATTGGCTGAGCAGCCCCGTCGGCATTCCCCGGTAGGGGCGCCTCAGATAGTAAGCAATAAACTTACTCCTCCCCAAAGAGGGCAGGCAAAGCCTGGGAAGGTGGACCTCCCAGAACTGCACAGCACAGACCCATTGACCGGCGTAAATCAAGACCCGAAGGCCAAGACAACACCAGTATGGGGTGCAGTATCCATCGGAACAGATATACACTTTGATCTTAGCCAAACTTGCTTTCAATGCTATCATGACGACGAACTGCAACATTATATAAATGAACAAGTGCTTCTTTCAGTAAACTTCGTTTCAGAGTTTTTGATGATAAAGATTTTAGGCTTGAAACCAAAATATTAGTGTATCGAGTCATTGTCCTTCCAACATTGTTGTATGCAGCGAAGACCTGGCCGACATACGGTCGACATCTTATAGCACTTGAAAAACTACATCAAAGACTTTTCAGAAATTTTTAAAAAGTTAACTCGCAAGATAGTCGAACAAACATCAGTGTCATGGAAGAGTATAAAGGTTTTAATTAATTGTTATAAATTGTTTGAGATGTGCTGGTCACGTTGTAAGGGTGAGCTACCAATCCTATCCTAAGAAAATATTTTATTTCGAACTAAATGCGGGAGCTACGAGGGTTGGAAGACAGAAGAAGCGATACAAGAGTTGTTTGAAGTAGGATATGAAGATGTGTGAAATTGATCACACAACATGGGAAGCGAGTGCACTTGGGAGAGTGGAGTGGAGAAATGGAATAAAGAGTGGTGTTGAAAGGTTTGAAAGTGAACGGCGTCATCACTGAGAGCAACAAGAATAGTGCGCCGCGAAAATCAATTGGCAAACGATAATGCATGGTCGATTTGTGGAAGGATGTGTGGATCTCGAAGAATATGACTGTTTACTCATGAGAACCCACATATGAAGCACCTGCAAACCCGTATTCTCGATTCGAGTGACGGCCATGCTGATATATATTTATTTATTTATTTTGGTACAGAAAAATTAGTACACCATTCGTACCGTCGGTTTCAAGCACGGAAGGACTTAACTATCCGGCTCTCTTCAGCTTCTGTTGTCATCTGTTTCAGAAATGTGAAGTCACGTGTCACTCTCGTTTGGACGCGTTATTTGCTTAGAGTGTTATCTATGTTTGTTTAAATTTAGCGTAAGGAAGGTTTAATAAGGTTTGTAAAAAAGGGTGCGGGGTGAAAAGTAACAGTTGAGATTTAAACCGGAGGAGATTTAAAGAGATATAAAAAAAATATATAAAAAACAAAAATGAAAAATACAAAAATAAAAAAAATATTTCTATATAATTCCCGTGAGTCAATATTATGAATTTCGTATATTTGACCGTTACTGTTTTGGGGTTTAGTGCCGTGTGTTCTAAAGGGATTAGGGAGAGAGAATATGGGTTTAAGGATCAAAGGGGTTTAAAAGGAACGATCTCTTTCAGACAACTTTCCCCTTCTTTTTCATAGACTGTCATCATCTTTGAGACAGTTCCTCTCGATACGGCCACCATCTCAGCCACTTCCGTTACAGTAGCACCTGCCATACGGGCACCAACAATCTTCCCTCTTTGGAAATCTGATAGATCTGTCATTTCAATTTTTTTACTACTATGCACTATCTGAAATAAAAAAAAATAAATCTAACCAATTAATTCAGGACAACAATAACTATAAATAAAAAATGAAACCAACATTTTGGTAATTCATATAAATGCAATGTTCTTTCAAAAGTTGAACTATGTAAGCCAGCTGCATTTAAGCAGAATTTATCTCTCGCTAATTTACCGAGTTGTTGGCGCGCACAAAGATGTTAGAATTAAGTGTAATTAATTTTTAAGCAAGCTAAGTAAATAAATGTAACTATAATTGTTTTCCCCAAAAATGTCACATATTTCTTGCTGTAATATATACAGGGTGGGCAAAAATGAGGGTCCTATTTTTAAAAATTCATAACTTTTTTATTTATTGATTTTTTTTTTTTTTTTTTTTAGAATAAGTAAAGGACCCCTTCCGAAGCAAGCATGAGCCGTATTAGCCCTAAGGAACGTACACTCATTTAGAAAACATTATTTTTGCTTAAAAAACTCAAAACAGTGTAAAAAACGATACTTTAGTTTTTGTAAGTTTTAAGAAGTGTTTTTCGGCTAAAATTTGTTTTGTTTATTTCAAAAATCTCGGAAGGGTCAGTCTACACACACATAAAGTTTGGTGAGTTTAACTTTTATTTTGTGGAAGTTATTCAAATTCAAGTTATTCAAATTTAAAGATAGGACCCTTATTTTGGCCCACCCTGTATATATATATATATATATATATATATATATATATATATATATATATATATATATATATATATATATATTAAGCGGCGTCTAGCCTGGCCAGTACTAAATGAGTGACCATTTAGGAATACCAGGTGCTGTATGTGCAGGTGCTTATCTCGACATCGTTTCCAGTCGTCCTGTACTAGTACTTGCCATTGGAATCAAGCAATGCCGACTCAGGAGAGCGGTTGTTGGGGATTGCGCAACCCTTGCAATTACAAATTCACGTGCGGGCAGCCCCAGGCGGGGCACTCATACGTCGAAATCGACGAAAGAGTCCATATATATATATATATATATATATATATATATATATATATATATATATTTTATTTTATTCCATTAGTTGCGACAAAACAAGTTTTGTTTCATTGGTGCGAATAGCTACCAACTCATCGGGCCGGCGAAAGGAATTCAAAATTTTGAATTCCTTTCGCCGGCCCGATGAGTTGGTAGCTATTCGCACCAATGAAACAAAATTTGTTTTGTCGCAACTAATGGAATAAAATAAAAAAATATATATTTTGCTCTGAATTTTCATTGAGCACTCTCATAAACCCGGTTTCAACTTCCTTCGGATTCATACCCCCTGGATATTTGTAACAAGTTAATTATATATATATATATATATATATATATATATATATATATATATATATATATATATATATATATGTAGGTGTGCTGGTTCGTTTCAAGAAAGAAAGTTTTCGCACATCTAACTTTAAAGTCGATTTATCTTTTCTTTTTTTCTTTTTGTTTCCTCCCCCTGTCTCGCGCCCCTTGTAAATATTTGTTGACGGGGCGGCGCCGACGACACACGATTCCTGCCCACCAACTGCATTTACCAATTCGCATCCCTTCGCTCACTGGCATCGGTTGACGGATTTGCCACCGTTTGGTGACACGCCGAATAACTTCAGCCCCGATGACCACATGAAAATACCCAACATTTGTAAAGGCAAAAGACAAAATGGCGAAAAAATAGCGTCGAAACGGACATGACGGCCGGGAATTGCGATAAAGTTTTCCAAGCGGAAGTAAGGGATCGGCCATTTTGAAAAATGCTTTGATTACATCTCGACTTTCTATTTGTTTTTCTTTCACATTTTTTCTCCATTTTTCTTTTCTTCTTTTTAGTTGTGTTCTGCCATTTATGTTTCGTCCATCGGTCTGTTGCGCGGTCACGCTTCAGTTTGAAATAACATTTTCATCAATACACGCTTATCTTGTTTGAGATTCTGGACGCATATTTTTTAGATTTTGGACGCACCCTGGACGCATCTTTTCTTCTTGACGTAACCTTTTTAGATTCTGGACGCTACTTTTTCTTCTGAACGCATCTGTTTTAGCTTCTGAACGTATCTTTATTTCTGGACGTAACTATTTTAGATTCTGGACGCATATTTTTTCTGGATGCATCTTTTTTAGTTTCTAGACGCATCTTTTCTTCTGGACGTAACTTTTTTAGATTCTAGACGCATCTTTTTTTTCTGAGCGTAACTTTTTTAGATTCTGGACGCATCCTTTCTTCTGGACGCATCTTTTTTATATTCTAGGCGCATCTTTTCTTCTGGCCGTGACTTTTTTAGATTCTGGACGCATCTTTTTTTTGACGTAACTTTTTTAGATTTTAGACGCATTCTTTCTTCTGGACGCATCTTTTTTATATTCTAGACGCATCTTTTTTGGGACGTAACTTTTTTAGATTCTAGACGCATCCTTTCTACTGGGCGCATCTTTTTTAAATTCTAGGCGCATCTTTTCTTCCGGGTGTAACTTTTTTAAATTCTAGACGCATCTTTTCTTTCTGGACCTAACTTTTTTAGCTTCTGGACGCACCTTTTCTTCTGTGCATATTTTTTTAGATTTTGGACGCATTTTCTTTTCTGGGCGCATCTTTTTTTACATTATGGGCACATGTTTTTGGACGTATATTTTTTTATGATTCTGACGCATTATTTTTTCTTGGCGCATCTTTTTAAGATTTTGGACCTATCTTATTTCTATTCTGGGCGTATCTTTTTTTAGATAATGGGCACATCCTTTTTGTGAGCATATTATTTTAGATTCTGTGTACATCTTTTTACGTGGTGCATCTTTTCTTCTTGACGCATCTTTTTTTAGATTCTGAACCCGTTTTTCTAGATTCTGGACGCGTCTTATTTCTGGACGCATCTTTTTAGGGTCGCATCTTTTTTTTAGATTATGGTCATATCTTTTTATTTATAGAACGCATCTTTTTTAGATTCTGGACACATCTTTTTTAGATTCTGGAAACATCTTTGTTTTCGATTATGGGCATATCTTTTTTTCTTAACGCATCTTTTTTCACATTCTGAGGGCCACTTTTTTCTAGACGTATACGTTTTAAGATTCTGGACGCATTTTTTTCTGTACGCATTTTTGTTCTACATACATCTTTTTGTAGATTATATACGCATCTTTTTAAAATTCCATACGAATCTTTTGTTTTCCAGACGAATCTTTTTCGTCTGGACGAATCTTTTTTAGATTCTGTGCGCATCTTTTTTTCTGGACGCATCTATTTTTAGATTCACGGCAGATCTTTTCCTCTGAAGACAGTTTTTTTAGATTTAATACGCATCTTTTTTTCTGGCCGTATCTTCTTTTAGATTCGTCTAAGCATCTCTATAAGAGGCTCTGTCCGTCGGATTGTCTGTCAAACTTTAGTTTGGAATTGAAATTTGCAGTAGCAGATTCGTCTGTCTGTCAAATTTGAAATAGCATTTTTCATCGCAAATCGCTGAGCGAAAATCGTAATTTTAGATACGTTCATGCATCCCCATAAAAGACTCCTTGTCCGTCGGTTCATTATTTACGCTTATGGTTGAAATAGCATTTTCATCGGTCTGTCATACTTATGTTTAAAACATGATTTTCCTTGGTCTGTCATACTGATGTTTACAGTAGACCTTTCTTCGGTCTCTCATATTTATATTTGAAATAGCATGTTCGTCAGTCTGTCATGCTTATGTTCGAAATAACATTTTAGTCAACTGTCATACTTATGTAGTAAATAGCATTTTCGTCGGTCTGTCATATTTATGTTGAAATGGCATTTTCGTCGGTCTGATATATTTATGTAGTAAATAGTTTTTTCGTCGGGCTGTCACACTTATGTTTGAAATATCATTTTCTGTCGTTCTGTCATACTAATGTAATAAATAGCATTGTCGTGGGTCTGTCATGCTGATATCTTTAATAGCATTTACGTTTATCTGTCATACTTATGTTTGAAATAGCATTTTCGTCAGTCTCTCATAATTATATTTGAAATAGAATTTTCGTTGGTATGTTATACTTATTTCTTATAAATATATGATTTAGCCCGTCTGTCTATCTCTCAGTCATAACGTTTTTAAACGTAATAATTTCAAAATGTCAGAGATCTTAACTGCTTTTAGAAATGGAAATGTTTGCATCAATAGTAAATAGCAAATTCCCAACAAATAAAATGGATGACATCACTGGGAATCGAAATCGAAACCTGGAGATCTCCAATCTGAGGTTCTACTGACTGACATATTTGGACTTTCATGTAATTACAACTGAAAACATTACCTTAATAAAATAATTATAGATTTGGCGTGACGTTATAGATTTATGATTTACGCCATGTTTCAAAACATGCATTCAAACATAATAGATAATTTTAAAAATTGATGGGGAAACATTGTTGGATTATTTTAATAGTTCAAAACAATTTAGTTTGTTTTAACTGCGTATTTGCGTTAAAACAATAGAAGCTAGAATTTGGATACGTAAGGCCGATTAATTATCAGGTATGAAATAGCATTTTTTTTTGTTCTTTCATACTCATGTTCGAAATAGCATTTTCGTATATCTATCAAACTTCCGTTTGAAATAACATCCTCATAATTAATCTTTTTTTTTTCATTCCATTCATCAGTTACAATCCTTTCTTAGGATTGAAATAGCATTTTCTTTGGTCTATCAAACTTAAGTTTAAAAATAGCATTTTCTTCGGTCTATCAAACTTAAGTTCAAAATTGCATTTTCTTTGGTCTAACTTAATCAAACTTAATTTTCAAAATTGCATTTTCTTTGGTCTAACTTAATCAAACTTAAGTTTCAAAATAGCATTTTCCTTGGTCTATCTACTTAAGTTTCAAAATAGCATTTTCTTTGGTCTATCCACTTAACTTTCAAAATAGCATTTTCTTTGGTCTATCAAACTTAAGTTTAAAAATAGCATTTTCTTTGGTCTATCTACTTAAGTTTCAAAAAAGCATTTTCTTTGGTCTATCTACTTAAGTTTCAAAATAGCATTTTCTTTGGTCTATCTACTTAAGTTTCAAAATAGCATTTTCTTTGGTCTATCTACTTAAGTTTCAAAATAGCATTTTCTTTGGTCTATCAAACTTAAGTTTCAAAATAGCATTTTCTTCGGTCTATCAAACTTAAGTTCAAAATAGCATTTTCTTTGGTCTATCAAACTTAAGTTTCAAAATAGCATTTTCTTCGGTCTATCAAACTTAAGTTCAAAATAGCATTTTCTTTGGTCTATCAAACTTAAGTTTCAAAATAGCATTTTCTTTGGTCTATCAAACTTAAGTTTCAAAATAGCATTTTCTTTGGTCTATCAAACTTTAGTTCAAAATAGCATTTTCTTTGGTCTATCAAACTTAATTTTCAAAATGATATTTTCTTTGGTTTATCAAACTTCAGTTCTAAAATACTATTTTCTTTCGTCTATCCACTAAAGTTTCAAAATAGCATTTTCCTTGGTCTATCAAACTTAAGTTTCAAAATAGCATTTTTATTGGTCTATCCACTTAAGTTTCAAAATAGCATTTTCTTTGGTCTAACTTAATCAAACTTAAGTTTCAAAATAGCATTTTCCTTGGTCTATCTACTTAAGTTTCAAAATAGCATTTTCTTTGGTCTATCCACTTAACTTTCAAAATAGCATTTTCTTTGGTTTATCAAACTTAAGTTTCAAAATAGCATTTTCTTTGGTCTATCTACTTAAGTTTCAAAAAAGCATTTTCTTTGGTCTATCCACTTAAGTTTCAAAAAAGCATTTGGGTATCTTTTACGACGCTCAGCAGACTAAAAACGCTCAAAAACAAATATACAACAAATAAAAGTAACTGTAGGCGATAAAAGTTATTTTCAAACTTACCTGTGGCATTTGTTTGTATTTTTAACCCGTTCGAAGTGCTATTTATTAGAAACTAAATTGTTCGTCACACCAAAATCGCAAAATCCAAGATGGCGGTCGTGGGGGGTATGTAAGAGAATCACGACCGACCGCCATTTCTTTTTGTGCCAAAAAAAACAAGAATTTCTTTTTACATCTAATAAAAACCCATCTATACTACGTAAAAATACAAACAAATATCATAGCTAAGTAGGAAAATATCTATTCTCGACCTAGGTCGCCTTTACTTGTTGCATATTTATGTTTTTAATCACTTTATCGTTCGTTTTCTTGAACCCGTTCACGACTCTGCTGAGCGTCGTAAAAGATACCAAACATTTTCTTTGGTCTATCTACTTAAGTTTTAAAATAGCATTTTCTGTGGTCTATCTACTTAAGTTTTAAAATAGCATTTTCTTTGGTCTATCTACTTAAGTTTTAAAATAGCATTTTCTGTGGTCTATCTACTTAAGTTTTAAAATAGCATTTTCTTTGGTCTATCTACTTAAGTTTCAAAATAGCATTTTCTGTGGTCTATCTACTTAAGTTTTAAAATAGCATGTTCTTTGGTCTATCCACTTAAGTTTCAAAATAGCATTTCCTTGGACCTATAAAACATCAGTTCAAAATAGCATTTTTCGATCAAGCTCAAGTTTGAAATTAAAAATTGTCTTTGCTCTATCAAAATAAAGTTTGAAATAACGTTTTTCTATCTAGCTAATTTTTGTTTGAAAAAGTATTGTTGTCGGTTTATAAAATTAAAGTTTCAAATGACATTTTTGATTTTTTTCAAATTTATGTTTTTATTGTTAATTTGATCGTCTAAACCACAGATTCGATGGGCGTATTTAGTTTACGTACCTCTGGTTATCTCGAAAAGGGGCTTTATTCGTCTGTCAGTCTGTCATGCTTTATTCGTCTGTCAGTCTGTCATGCTTCCGGTTTTGAAAGTAGCATTTAAATCGCTCAACCGTTGAATAGATACATCTTATTCTAAAAAGTCCAGACATGAAAATAAATCTATGTTCGTTAAGTTGTCTGTCACGCTTATGTCTGAACTAGCATTTCCGCTGGTCTGTCACGCTTAACTTTTAAAGGGTATTTTCGTTGGTCTGTCACGCTTAACTTTTAAACGGTATTTCCGCCGGTCTGTCACGCTTAACTTTTAAAGGGTATTTTCGTTGGTCTGTCACGCTTAACTTTTAAACGGTATTTCCGCCAGTCTGTCACGCTTAACTTTTAAAGGGTATTTCCGCCGGTCTGTCACGCTTAACTTTTAAAGGGTATTTTCGTTGGTCTGTCACGCTTAACTTTTAAAGGGTATTTCCGCTGGTCTGTCACGCTTAACTTTTAAACGGTATTTCCGCTGGTCTGTCACGCTTAACTTTTAAAGGGTATTTCCGCTGGTCTGTCACGCTTAACTTTTAAACGGTATTTCCGCCGGTCTGTCATGCTTAACTTTTAAAGGGTAGTTTCGCCGGTCTGTCACGCTTAAATTTTAATGGGTATTTCCGCCGGTCTGTCACGCTTAACATTTAAAGGGTATTTCCGCCGGTCTGTCACGCTTAACTTTTAAAGGGTATTTCCGCCGGTCTGTCACGCTTAACTTTTAAAGGGTAGTTTCGCCGGTCTGTCACGCTTAACTTTTAAAGGGTAGTTTCGCCGGTCTGTCACGCTTAACTTTTAAAGGGTATTTCCGCCGGTCTGTCACGCTTAACTTTTAAAGGGTAGTTTCGCCGGTCTGTCACGCTTAACTTTTAATGGGTATTTCCGCCGGTCTGTCACGCTTAACTTTTAATGGGTATTTCCGCCGGTCTGTCACGCTTAACTTTGAAAAAAGAATGTTTGTTGGTCTGTCCTGTATGGGTTCTAGGTAATAGTTTTATCGGTCTGTAATGATTAAGTTTGAATTATAATCTTAGTCGTCTATCATAATAGCAGTTTCGTCGGTCTGTCATGCTTAAGCTTAAATTAGAATTTTCCTCGGTTATTTCTGAGTACGTTGAAAAAAGCATTTTCATTGGTCAGTCATGCTTGAGTTTGAGATAGTATTTTATTGCATCTCTTTCGAGCCATTGTGAAAGATTCTGGACTCATCTTTTTTTCTGGACGCATATTTATTTAAGATTATTGACGCGTTGTTTTTCTGAACACATCTTTCTTTAGAACGCATCCTATTCTCAGATTCTGGCACATCTTTTTAGATTCTTGACGCATCTTGATTTCTGGGCACATCTTTTCTTAAATTCCGAACGCATCTTTTTTTATTATGCGTGCATCATTTTGCTGAACGATTTTTTTTAAAATTTAGAACGCATCTTTGAAGAGAAAGTGCGAAATAGTATTTTCATTGGTCTGTTACGCTTAACATTTAAAGGGTACTTTCGTTGGTCTGTCACGCTTAACTTTTAAACGGTATTTTCGTTGGTCTGTCACGCTTAACTTTTAAACGGTATTTTCGTTGGTCTGTCACGCTTAACTTTTAAACGGTATTTTCGTTGGTCTGTCACGCTTAACTTTTAAACGGTATTTTCGTTGGCCTGTCACGCTTAACTTTTAAACGGTATTTTCGTTGGCCTGTCACGCTTAAATTTTAAACGGTATTTCCGTTGCTCTGTCACGCTTAACTTATAAACGGTATTTTCGTTGGTATGTCACGCTTAACTTTTAAAGGGTATTTCCGTTGGTTTGTCACGCTTAACTTTTAAAGGGTATTTTCGTTGGTCTGTCACGCTTAACTTTTAAAGGGTAGTTTCGCCGGTCTGTCACGCTTAACTTTTAAAGGGTAGTTTCGCCGGTCTGTCACGCTTAAATTTTAAACGGTATTTCCGTTGCTCTGTCACGCTTAACTTATAAACGGTATTTTCGTTGGTATGTCACGCTTAACTTTTAAAGGGTATTTTCGTTGGTCTGTCACGCTTAACTTTTAAACGGTATTTCCGTTGGTCTGTCACGCTTAACTTTTAAACGGTATTTCCGTTGGTCTGTCACGCTTAACTTTTAAAGAGTATTTTTGTTGGTCGTCACGCTTAACTTTCAAACGGTATTTTCGTTGGTCTGTCACACGTAACTTTTAAAGAGTATTTTTGTTGGTCTGTCACGCTTAACTTTTAAAGTGTATTTTTGTTGGTCTGTCACGTTTAACTTTTAAAGGGTATTTCGTTGGTCTGTCACGCTTAACTTTTAAAGAGTATTTTCGTTGGTCTGTCATGCTTAACTTCTAAAGAGTATTTTTGTTGGTCTGTCACGTTTAACTTCTAAAGAGTATTTTTGTTGGTCTGTCACGTTTAACTTCTAGATGGTATTTTCGTTGGTCTGTCACGCTTAACTTTTAAACGGTATTTCCGTTGGTCTGTCACGCTTGAGTTTAAGTGTTTTTATCGATCTATTCCTAGTCATTGCGAAATAATCAAGACGAATCTTTTATTCTGGACGCATTTTTTTTCAAGAGTCTGACGCATCTTTTTTAGATTCTGGACGCATCTTTTTAGATTCTGGACGCATCTTTTTTGAGACGCATCATTTTATTAGATTTTGGATTCATCATTTTTATTCTGGACGCATCTTTTTTTCTGAACAAATATTTTAGATTCTGGACGCACTTTTTAAGAGTAAGTATGAAATAGTATTTTCGTTGGTCTGTCACGCTTAAGTTTAATAAGTATTTTCATTGGTCTGTCCCGCATAAGTGTGGCATACTATCTTCGTTGGTCTGTCATGGTTAAATTTGGAATTGTTTATCTCACTGAACACGTAGATTAAATGCGCGTATCTTATTTTAAATGCGCTTATGCATTTCTATATCTTCTATTCTCGGTTTGTTGGTCCGTCAAACTGTCATGCTTAAATGTGTTAATGCGCTTCCATCGTTTCAAACGTATATTGAATGACCGCATCATTGAATACTCGCTTTTGAAATAGAATATCACACTTGAGTTTTGGGAAGCTTTTTTTGCGATGCGTCCGTCTATATAAAACGTTCTGTCCGTCCGTCTGTCACTCTTAAGAAATCTAGTGGTGTCGATCTCTTCTCTTCCCTACAGTTTCTTTCGTTACAGAAAATACATTGTGGTACGTAATCGACTGAGCTCCAGTCTCTGGTTATTCCCAGTACAACATTCACAGCAAGAACTCGTCTTTCTACCCGTAGCATCGAAAGAACTTTCCTTTTATCCTCTGTGTACATAAAACCACACTTCCATGAACAAAGTTTGTTTCAAGAACTTTCCATCTGTTAACCCCATACAACACGACTTATTCCATGCTAATTACAATATGGTTGTCTTCAAGTCTAATGTTAACAAATACTTGTTAAGCCATCCTCTTAAGTAATCAAATTCTCTCTTTACATGCATTGTTTCCAATCCTTTCATAGTATTGTCCATCGTCCAACTGACAATCTCATTAACCCTTATCCTCGGGTGGCTTTTAGCCTTGAGAAGCGGTGACTCATTAGCATTTTAAAAAAATCTGATTTTAGATGTGTTATTGAATAATCAAACGTTGTCCATTCAATTCATCATTGAACTGACAAATCCATCCATCATATTCCCCTTATCCTCGAGTGGTTTTTGGCCTTGAGAAGCGGTGACTCATTAGCATTTTTAAAAAATCTGATTTTAAGATGTTTTATTGAATAATCAAACTTTGTCCATTCAATTCATCATTGAAATGACAAATCCATCCATCATATCCCCCTTATCCTCGAGTGGTTTTTGGCCTTGGCAAATGGCGACTTATCAGTATAAGAGGTTGCATTATTTCGATGGGTCCGCACATCTTTATAAAAGGCTCTGTCTGTCTGTCCGTTGTTCAGTAACGTTTTCGTTTGAAATGTCATTTTCATCCATAAACGCGCAGATTGAGTGGACGTATCTTTACAATACCCGTTTATCTTAGTGACGGAATTTTTTCCCCCATTTATTGTTGCTAAGAGTATCCCCTCTTTTCCCCTCCCGCGTAATGTCTCCGCAAAACTACGCCTAACAGTCATTCCCCTGCTTTTATGAGTTAATATCTGTTTAAGATCGAAAACTGGGGTCAGTCGCTTATGTAATGACGGATTGGTTGCAGAATGTCCAAGATGTCGAATGTTCCCGCTTAATTTTCTGAAGATTGCATTGCTTTTCGGGGGTCTCCGGACATCTATCTTTAGGACCAAGGCTTGTCAGATGACGGAGAAGAATAAATATCCCCGTAGCTGTAAATGACAAATCGAACTTCAAATAGAAACGAGGAGAGAACTGAGTTTAATAATGTCGACAACTTTTTATCTAGCATCCCAAACTATGAAAGAGACAGAAAGAAAATGTCAAACGGTCATTTAACAATGGTTGTGTTGAGTTATCTGCCCCCAAAATAGTATTGAGTGGGTGGGAGAAGAATTCACATTTTTGTCCAACTGTGAAACATTTCCTTTGATGCTAGCTCATAATTTTTTGTTTTCTGTAATAAATTTATCAAATCTGGCTTTAAATCTAATCTACTCGAGAGTTACTGGTAATTCTTCTAACGGGTTGCAAATTACGTTTTTAATCTTTAATTCTGTACTTAATGCGGGGATAATTCACTTAGTTTCGGAATTAGCCTTGACAATCCGTCTGTGTGTTCCATTTTCGTAAATGAAATTTCATTGTAAATGTACAGTTTCGAAGAATTGACCGATATCTTTAGAGGCGATTCGCAGTATGGGCCGGTATTCCTTTTTAGACTCAAATGACCTCCAGGCTGTATTGGATTGGGGTCATAAATGGTTGGTAACTTTTAATGCCGCAAAGACAAAGCTCCTTTCCTTCAATAACTACAAGAAACCTCTTCAACCACCGATTGCCATGGCAAATAACACCCTACCTGAGAGTTCATCATTCAAACTCCTCAGCCTAACCTTCACAGGTAACATGAATTGGAACAAATACATTGAGGACATTGCCAAGGCTGCCTCAAAGAAGGTTGGCTCCCTCTACTGTGCTAGCAAACTCCTCACACCTGACATTATCCTGTATCAGTACAAAGCCACCATCCGCCCATGCATGGAGTATTGTTGCCACATCTGGGCTGGTGCATCATCTACTAGTCTCTCCCTCCTTGACAATATCCAAAAAAGAGTCGCCAACCTAATAGGTCCCTCTCTATCAACCAAGCTCCAGTCCCTGTCCCATCGCCGCAATGTAGCATCCTTATGTTTGTTTTACAAATAATTCAATGGATTATGCTCCGATGAATTAGCTACGCTGGTGCCCCCTCGACGTAAATTCACTAGACCAACTCGACAATCAACTAAATCTCATTCATTCACTGTGGAGGTCCCCAGATGCCGGAGAGCCTTCTACTCAAATAGCTTCTTTCCTCGTGCTGCTGGCCTCTGGAACTCCCTCCCTGCCCCCTGTTTCCCCGACAGTACTGACATGCAGAAATTCAAAACTAATGTGAACAGACATCTCGCTGCGCAGATCCCAATTTAGGCTGACCCCTCAACCTTCTCCCCTTTTCTTTTTTCTCAGTAGCCCCTTACGTCTACAGTGGCGGCCTGCCTTGTCTAGGGTGAACCATGTTGAAAAAACAAAAAAAAATTTACATATTAATAGTGAGAGACGGTAGTCTGTTTTCAAAATAAATCTTCTTCTAGGTAAAAAATTATGGATTTTTTTCTACAAATATATCTTGTGCCTCTTTTCCTATTTGGCTGTATTATTTCTGTTGGCAATAATACTTTTGATGCGTGGACTATTGCTTTCAGTTGTCCGTTATATTCTTTGTGTAGTAAAACGTTCCCTCATCCCAAGTTGCTAGCATCAGTCGCAACGTATATTTATTAAGATCATGATGCATGAGAGATAAGTCAGACGTAAAAACCTTCATAATTTGTTCGATTAACCATTTTGTATCTTTCTTAAATGATGTATTTAGCGGGACTCTTAATACGTGCATTCTATGAAATAAATTGCTGTTTTATTTATCTTCCTCCAACAAGGTAAGGTGTGACACAAGGTCGGGAAAGTGAGATTTGAAAACCCAGCGCCCGGGAAGGTGAGCAATCTGGCCTATAAAAAATGCCTTGGCAGCCCCGTCAGCATTCCCGGGTAGGGGTGCCTCATGCAGTAAGTGATAAACTTACTCCATCCCAAAGAGGGGAGGCAAAGCCTGGGAGGGCGGACCTCCTAGAACTGCACAGGATAAAACCTACAAACTATCGGAATCAAGACCCGAAGGCCAAGACGACACCGGTCTATAGGGTGTAGTATCCATCGGAACAGATACTACACTTTGATCTTGGCCAAAAGAATAAAATTGCTGTAATAATTTGCAAATCCCCAAAAAGTTGACACACTTTGTTAAGAATGGCATATTTTATTACTGTAGATCAGACTGAGTCTAGTTTTCGATTCGTTTTTATCAATTATGCGAACCGGCTGTTTAATTTTTATCAATTATGCGAACCGGATGTTTAATTTTTATCAATTATGCGAACCGGATGTTTAGTTTTTATCAATTATGCGAACCGGATGTTTAATTTTTATCAATTATGCGAACCGGATGTTTAGTTTTTATCAATTATGCGAACCGGATGTTTAATTTTTATCAATTATGCGAACCGGATGTTTAATTTTTATCAATTATGCGAACCGGATTTTTAATTTTTATCAATTATGCGAACCGGATGTTTAATTTTTATCAATTATGCGAACCGGATGTTTAATTTTTATCAATTATGCGAACCGGATGTTTAATTTTTATCAATTATGCGAACCGGATGTTTAATTTTTATCAATTATGCGAACCGGATGTTTAATTTTTATCAATTATGCGAACCGGATGTTTAATTTTTCTTTAAAAATCGAATTTATAAACGTTTAGCTTCAAGCTGTATTCGTTTAGTTTTTGAGTACGATTTTTACATGTTCAACGTATTATTCTTGATTTTCGTTTTTTATCAGAATGTCATCAAGATATTCTTCTGAAGGTTCCCTTTTCATTATCTACTACACAGATGTAGGGGAGAGTATCACCCTTTTCACAGGATTACTCCACTTACTCTTGATCCCCCCTTTATAATGCTTAGTATTTAGCAAGGAGATATCAAGTACCATTTTTTAGTCTTTGATATGACTCGACCGAGGATTGAACCTTGGTCTCCTGGGACAGGATTTGACCCTGGCCTCCCTGCCTATTCGCGAATTTCTTACCATTATGCCAAATAAGCCGGCTGACGTATACAGTACAATTTATTTTAAAAACTAACTTCACCCGTTTCAGACAATCTGATAATATGAAACATGTTTAACTAATCCCTGAAAAATATAATTTAGCAAGGAGAATAACTAATTTTATTCTTCAATATAAATATAACAGTTATCTCCCTTATAATTAAAATGTTATTTCTTTCTCCATATAAGTTTTTTTTAATGTGCAAATAAATCAGTATTAAAAACGTGAAGCGTAAAAACATGTATAAAAACGTGTAAAAACATGTATAAAGACATGTATAAAAATATTTATTGAAACATGTATCAAACCAGGTTTTAAAAAACATGTATAAAGACATGTATGAAAACATCTGTTAATTAAAAAACATGTATAAAAACATGTATAAAAATATTTATCGAAACATATCAAAACAGGTGTAAAAGGTATTATAAAAACATTTATGAAAACATGTATGAAAACATGTATGAAAACATGTGTAAAACATGTATGAAAACATGTGTAAAACATGTATGAAAATATGTATGAAAACATGTATCAAACATGACTGAATTCGGCATTAAATAAACCGAAAAGTGTTAAAATACCATTAAACAGCAGCAAAAACAAACTACCAAACCAAACTTTCCTTCCTTTCCTCTTTCTTTCTCTTTTCTTTCTTTCCTTCTTTCTTACTCGTTTTAAAACTGTCGTAACATACTCCTCCATTCTATAACAAAGACCAATGTGTATTTATTTGTATATAAATGAATATATATATATATATATATATATATATATATACATCCGTCCTGTCACATAAAAGTTAAAGAGTAAAAAAAACTAAATAATTTCAAGTGTTTCGAGGAATACAGAAAGCAAGTAGCAAGTTAGACAACCCCCGCCGCTTTAAATGAATTCGGAACAAAAATTCGTTACTCGATTTCTATAATGATACGTTTTCTCTCGTTTTTTCTTTCTTTTTTCTGTACCAGTTGATACCTTTTTCCGTTTTTGGCTTTTTAAAAACTTTCCCGTTTGCGACGTTTAAAAATAAATAAGAAATAAATCTTATTTATTTTTAAACTTCACCGATTTGGGCGTTATTTTATAAGAATATAAATATTAGTGCAAACAATGGCGACGCATATATATTCTAGTATTTAATCAGTTTTTCGTGAAATTATTAATAAATCGTTTTGAGTTTCGTTTTCTCTCATCGTTTATTTCTTTTCACTTTTTCCATCTTCCGGCAACTACAGCCTCGGACTACTAATCTGCACTTATATTTACCAGTAATGCTTCAAGCAAACTACAATCTCCTTTTAAATATATATATATATATATATATATATATATATATATATATATATATATATATATATATATATATGCACATTTCATTTCGTACAATTATTAAAAGAAATAATATTCAAGTTAAATTTTTTATGTTTTATTTATATCTATATACATATTTATTTTGTTTCTCTACTCAGTTGCACACATAAAAACACACACACACACACACACACACACACATATATATATATATATATATATATATATATATATATATATATATGTGTGTGTGTATGTGTGTGTGTGTGTAATTGTTGACGGAAACAATATACACGAGGTAACAGATCATGAAAGATTTATTTTTCTTTGAAGCGGGGATGTTTCTTCTTTCCGTTCCAGAATTGTCGTCCCGGGAAATATTAAATCCCATAAATACTCTTTATTGTTCTTTATTGACTTGTCGTCGGCCATTTTAAACGCCTCCTGGCGTCCATCAATGTCTTCAGTTTATAGAAAACACAGTTTTTTTTTCTTTCCTTTCCGCTTATTTCTTTTCTATTATTGTATTGTGTATTCTATGGCGGTATTTTTTTTGTCTTTTCTAAACCTTGCTTAGTCTCTCGCAAGGCCGAACCTCGAAATTTGAATAAATAAGGCCTAGTATGACATATTGGGTGGCTTTCATTCTGACTATGATCAAAGTGTAGTATTTGTTCGGCCTCAGATTATTCGTTCAGTTTCAGAGCAGAGTTTGTAGCAAGGAGTGTCCATTGATAACAGAGTCCCCCGTGGTTAGCTTTTGGGCGTCACGCCGTATAAAGTAGCAGTAGCCCCACCGGATCATGCGAACTCATCAACGAAACACAAATGACGGCATTTTTAATTACTGAAATAATCAAAGTTAAAAATATCTCTGTAGACTTGCGCAAGTGGAAAATATTTTGCTAAGAAAAGAGGTTCAGCCCTAGAAAAGGTTTAACCAGCAAGATTTAATTATTAGCTTTAAAAAGTTATTGCCTCTATAAATGAGGTTATTCATGTTGAGATATCAGACCAGTTAAAGTTCTTGAAAACTAATGTCTCTTCAAAGAGTTTCGTGCTGTGATTAAGAGCACTTGAGATTTTCCAAAAGGAATGTTAATACAGTTGTTATGTTCATAGATTAACAGCTAATAATCTCGAGTGATGTCTAGTCTCGTCCAGGTGATATCAATATATATATATATATATATATATATATATATATATATATATATATATATATATATATATATATATATCAATATATATATATATATATCAATATATATATGGGAAATGAAAAAGGAAAAACAAGAGGTATTTTTTATATATTTATCAACGTTTCGTCTATATTGTAATAAGACTTTCTCAGGATGATAATTTTAAGAAAAATGCCATGCAAGTACATCGAAATATTGGGTCGACATTATGAGCTGATAGGGAAACTCTCAGCCCGGACCCTGGTCCTGCGCTCTAAGTAGCCACGGCTACTACAGTTCCTCATCAACCCATCATGTCAACCCAATATTTCGATGTAAAGACGAAACGTTGATGAATATATAAAAAAATCTCTTGGTTTCCCCTTTTTCATTCCATATTACGTCGGATTACTCTCATCCTTCCTTTCTCATATATATATATATATATGTATATGTATATGTATATATATATATATATATATATATACATATATATAGATAGATAGATAGATAGATAGATAGATAGATAGATAGATAGATATAATATTTATAAATAAATATTAAATATATATATATATATAGAGAGAGAGAGAGAGAGAGAGATATAATATTTATAAATAAATATTAAATATATATATATATGTATATATACATATATATATATAATATTTATAAATAAATATTAAATATATATATATATATATATATATATATATATATATATATATATATATATATATATATATATATATATATATATATATATATATATTACAGCACGAAATATGTGACATTTTGGGGGGAATTGAAGCGAGTTAAAAACGAGGAAAAAGTTATAGTTACATTAATTTACTAAGCTTGTGATTTGTGGACGAAATTCAGCTTATTAAATTAAACTTTTTCTCTCGTTTTTAACTCTTTTTAATTTCACCATCAAAAATGTCACAAATATCCTACTCTTTGCCATAATAAAATGTTGTACCACGAAAAGTCTATTTAAATATGTATATCAACATTAATCGTCGATAACATCAAGACGAATTTCAACTTGACTGCGATAAATATGTCTCAATCAAGAAGGACTAAACGAAAGAAGAAGAGAATAAAAATATGCTTATACTTTTGACAAGGGTGCATAAACCGAAAGTGCTCAAGGTTTTTGAATAAATAAATAATTTATTTTAAAAACATAAAAAATGCGTTGTCCAGGTTTTTCGAAATGTTCTCCTTATTATATATATATATATATATATATATATATATATATATATATATATATGTATATATATATACATATATATATATATGAGATTATTAGTTTTATTTATACAGACATGTACATAATCTGCGACACTAGCATGTCGATGTTATCGATCAATAGCTGTTAGAAGCTGAGCGCTTATCACGCATAATAAAAATCTGATCCTTCCGTTAGGGAAGGATAAGATTTTTATTCTTCCTGATGAGATTACAGCTGTTCTACCAGCTGTTGTTCACTAGAAGAAAACGAGTACTATTGTAATGTATCTCAAAATAAAACATTGATATTTGTTTTAAACTGAAGTGTTTGTTTCGTTTTGAAGCGAATGCTCTGTTGCAGCATTGTCCGAGACCACACGATTGACACTAAGGCCAGTTTTGAAATTATGCCCAGAATACGGACGACAACAACGAGACGTTGATCACAACCTGTGCAGTTAATGGACACAGATGCACTTGCACATCTGGTGCTGTGCTTATCGGATCGACCTTAGGAGGATATAGCAGACGCCAGAGACATACTCAGGAATTCACATCTGGAACCATGACAATTGGATTTTACTCTGCAGAATAATACAGATGCTAGAGGCACACACACGAGTTCAAATCTGGTGCCAATGGACCAGGAACGACTCTACATAATTAAACAACTGCTAAATGTCACAGTCCCAGAAATAACTAAGGAAGGTGCGAACATCTACCGCGTTAGAAAACTTCTCACATCTGCCAGTATCCTATATCTCTACAAAGTCCCCATTCGCCTGGAGTATTGTTGTAACATCTGGGCTGGTGCATCAACCACTAGTTTCTCTCTCTATTAGATAGGGTCACATATCCAAGGCAATGGCTGAAACTATAGAAAATGACCTCCAGTCTGTAGTGGAATGGGGACGTAAATGGATGGTGACATTTAATGCTACTAAGACAAAGCTTCTTTCCTTTAACAATTACAAGAAACCTTCTCAACCACCAATTGCCATGGCTAATAACACTCTACCTGAGAGTTTATCATTCAAACTCATTTGCTTGACATTCATAGGTAACATGAATTGGAACAAATACATAGAAGACATTGTCAAGGCTGCTGCAAAGAATGTGAGCTTCCTCTACCGTGCTAGAAAACTACTCACATCTGCCAGTATCCTATATCTCTACAAAGCCATCATTCGCCCATGCATAGAGTATTGTTGCCACATTTGGGCTGGTGCATCTACCACTAGTCTCTCTCTCTCTCTATTAGATAGGGTCCAAAAAAGAGTCTCCAATCTAATAGGTCCTGCACTGTCAACCAAGTCCCATCGCCGCAATGTTGCATCCCTGTGTTTGTTTTACAAGTACTTTAATGGAATGTGCTCTAAGGAACTCATAGCATTTGCACCCACCCCCTCGACGTAAATACCACCGATTAACCCGACAAGCAGCAAAATCCCACCCCTTCACTATAGAGGCCTCCAGATGCTGAAAAGCTTTCTACTCTAATAGTTTATTCTCTCGAACTACTAGACTTTGAAATTCCATTTGTGTTTTTTGCTTCCATGACTTTACTAACATGCAGGAATTTAAATGTAATGCGAACAAACATCTCAATGCTCAACTCTTTACTTAAAGTGTTCCTGCGGGCATAGATCCTAATAGTTGCACCTTACGTCCTTGTGGCAATGTGCTATATTTGGGTGAATAAGAGTAAAATAACAACATGATGGCCTAAACCTAACCCTAGCCCAAACCTTAATCCTAACCTAAACCCTAACCCTAACCCTAACCTTAATCTAAACCCTAACCCTAACTCTAACCTAAACCCTAACCCTAACCTAAACCTTAACCCTAACCCTAACCCTAACCCTAACGCTAACCCTAACCCTAACCATAACCCTAACCCTAACCTAAACCCTAACCTAACCTTAACCCTAACCCCAAACCTAACTCAAACCCTAAGCCTAACCCTAACCCAAACCCTAACCCTAACCCTAACCCTAACCCTAACCCTAACCTAAACCCTAACCCTAACCCTAACCTTAACACTAACCCTAACCCTAACCCTAACCCTAACCTAAACCCTAACCCAAACCCTAACCCTAACCCTAACCCTAACTCTAACCCTAACCCTAACTATAACCCTAACCCTAACCCTAACACTAACCCTAACCCTAACCCTTACCCTAACCCTTACCCTAACCCTAACCCTAACACTAACTCTAACCCTAACCCTTACCCTCACCCTAACACTAACACTAACCCTAACTTTAACCCTAAGCCTAACCCTAAGCCTAACCCTAACCTTAACCCTAAGCCTAACCCTAACCCTAACACTAATCCTAACCCTAACCCTTACTGTAACCCTAACCCTAACACTAACCCTTACCCTAACCCTAACCCTAACTCTAACCCTAACCCTTACCCTTACCCTAACCCTAACACTAACACTAACCCTAACCCTAACTCTAACCCTAACCCTAACCCTAACCCTTACCCTAACTCTTACCCTAACCCTAACCCTAACCCTAACTCTAACTCTAACCCTAACACTAACCCTAACCCTAACCCTAAGCCCTCAAACAAGACGAAACAGTAAAAAAAAGCTGAGATGTCACTAGAAAAGAACAGAATGGTAGGTCAAAAAGAATTGATTTTTCTTCTTTTTATCGCTTTTTCGTTTTATCTCTGGTTTCATTTGGTTTTGGAAAAGCCTCTTCTTTTCATCTAATAAATAGAAATCTGAACTTTAAAAAATTTATAAAACTCAATCAATGTGGCGAGAAGTGGATCGAATAACATGGCCTTGTTAGAATAAACCAGAGAGAGGGTTATGTTCTTGATACAGGATCGCTCTAGTTGGTGACGGTGGCTAAGTGGTAAAGACTGACAACCTGGGTTCGAATCAAGTTTGTTCCACAGAAGCACTTTCACTTAGGATGTTGGCAACCTTCGCGTGGCCCCTCCTGTAAGTACCCGATGTATTTCTAACAAGAATTCTAACTAGAAATATATCGGGGAAACCGATTCCAACAAATCATCTGATTCATACGAAATTAACGAATACATGAAGGCTAGCAAAATTGATAATACCAAATTGGGGCAGGGAAGCTGGGTGTAAATAGATGGAGTAATTAAGATGGGATAAGGTTACATTTTTTCAACTTGAATTTACTTTGTTATGGATATTAGGTGAGAGAAAAGAAATAGGTTTTAAAAGAAAGAATTGACAGCGTTGTTTTTTACGACATAACAATCGATTTTAGGGTTATTTAAAGAGGGGGCGTAATTTCCTATTTACAGCATTCTTCAATGTGTTTGACGTTGTTTGTTTTACGACACATCAACCCTTTTTGGTGTTATTTAGTGCACGATGCAAACTGTTGTTTCATCTATAGCTAAGAAGGGGGTTTTACGCGAGATCTACCGTTACCATAGCTTAGGGGGTTATTGGGGGTTCATACCATTCCCCGAGACTATTAGTGCGAAAATGACCACAATAGATCCCACGGCATATGATGTCTGCATAAACCATAACAGACCCCATTGAAGAACTACAACGGAACCAAAATGAAGAATTATACACAATTGTCTATTCCAAACGGATCGCTCCAGAGCCATCTGCTTCCAATCCCCCACGTCTATGGTAAGCGTTTTTAGATTGTCTTTGACTAAATCCTATATAGTAAATTGATGCAATATATCTTTATAATTAAGTGTTTGTCATTTATTACTGAAATGTATTTCTTACAATAAATTTATTCGCATGTGCCTCGATCGCCAAAACAATAGAACGATTGTTTTTTTTTGGGGGGGGGGTGTTGGGGGGGGGGGTGACTAAACAGCTACTGTCACCGTCATTCATTGTGGTTTTGCCAATTTTTCCCCTTAGCTTATTATCTCACACAGGTTGTTGACGAATCTACTCGCGTATCTGATTTTATTTATCTTTAAAATTTTACAAAAACGTTCACTAAATAGTAAATTTTCTTTATAAAATAAGATGTGGCACAAGGCCAAAATAAGGTGAGGTGGGATGACGGTCAGCTGTTGTAGTCTAGGTCTATTCTCTAAACTAGTTCGAGTCACCAAAATACCACATTCCCTCTTTGGGTAAAACCTACTTAACATTATCTCTAATGGTTTGATGTGTTTTATTTACAAAAAATATATGTACAAATTTAGCGGTTGGGTGGTGGTGCTAAAAACAACAGAGATTTCTGAAAAACAAAATGCTATGTGTGGTAGTTAGTAAGACCCTCCCCAAATCTATCTAGGTATGAACTGCTCACTGTTTTCCGGGTTGTTTCAAGGGCCGAAAACAAGCAAGACAGCTTCTAAGTGGTAAAAAGAGATAAGAGGCCAGGACTCATTTGTAGTACTAGCTAAGAGACTTTGCTAACTGGGTTAGGGGTCTGATAAGACCTCAGGTCGGCGTGCACCATACCTAGGCAGGGAACACGTACTCAAACTCGGTTCGTGCAAACACTCATAAGCTAGCGGTGTTTACTCGCGTACCTGATGTTGACGAACATTTTGCAAGTCTTCTTGATCTCTTCCTGACAACTTGTCCTGAACTGTGCTCATCCACTGCTCTGTCTCCGCTGGCATCTTCCGATCATTTAGTTGTCTCAATTAAGATCAAAACAAAGTGTAATACGGGCATTAAAGTCCTTCTCCATCGCATCGTGTATCGATACTCGATGGCTGACTGGGACAGCCTCAGATCTTTTTTATCAGAAATTCCTCTGCATTCGATTTTCGAAAAGAATATATCCTGTATTGCATCCGATTTAACTCATTGGTTAACCATTGGTATTAAGAGTTCATACTCTAACAGAAATTTTAACAGAAACCAAACTGCCAGTCGTGGTACACTCCAGAATGTGCTCCGCGATTTTTCACAATAATCAATATTTCAATTGCTTTCAAAGAAATAGATGTTCTGAAATAAAAGCCGCCTTTAGGACTGCCCGCAAAAGGGTTGTAGAAACATCGGGAGAAGCATATGCCTAATCCGTTAAATCTACAGGGTGATTCATAAGTCACTTAGCTATTTAGTTTTGACATTGTAAAGTTTAAAAATACGGTAATACAAAACAGAAAGTTTATTCAACAAATTCATTTATGGGAGTTTAAAATTACAGCAAATATTCATAAGTCACTTAGCTATTTATTTTTGAAATTCTAAAGTTAAAAAAATACGCGTCTAGTTTCCTTTTAAATTGAGCGCATGGTTTTGTGCGAAGGAGGCTTTCTGTTCACATCACGTTTCCATTGCCTTTCAACAAGTGTGGGAGATTCATCCAATTTGGCCATATGAATAACAGTAAAAAATCGCTCTTCAATTGTAAATGACATACTGCCTGAAAAAAAGCACATGTGATGATTTACACAAATTTAAATAAATAACAATAAACATATATATAGAAACAAATATATAAACGAACAAATTTAAAATAAAAAATAGCAGTAATTAGAGAGTAAGATAACAATCATCAAAAGTTCATAGTATGTTTGTGCTTCATATGGTAATCATTTTAAATAGCTAAGTGACTTATGAATCACCCTGTAGAATGGGTGAATAGAGGCTTGGTTCCCACGAGTTTTTGGCGAATAACAAACAAGGTCCTGAACAAATGCATGACATCGATTCAAACCATAATCAATGGCCCAGAGGTAATTTTCTCAGCCTCTGATTATGCAACACTTTTTGCAAAGAACTTTACATCAAATTCCACCCTGTGTGATCGGGGCCACCTACCACCCGAATTTTGAAATGATCGAAAACACTGAGCGACATCCATATATCTATCCAGGATGTTGCCAAACTTATCCTAGTCCTGACAACATTCCAATCATAGTACTTGAAAAAATGCAATCGGAACTAACTCCTATCCTTACAAGGCTGTTCAATCGTTGCTTAAAGGAGAAATGCGTCCCATCACCTTGGAAAACTTCGTAAGTCTGATCAGTATTTAAAAATACTACAAAACAGTTCTCTGCATCTCAGTACAGACCAATATGTCCCTTTGTGCGTCATTAGTTGCTTGAATCAGTGATTCAATGATCCATTCTGGGCCCAAACCTCTTCCTGGTATTCATCAATGATCTCCCTAAACACATTCTAAGATCATTCGTCGACATTTATGCAAATGACACAACCATCTATGGCAACACTTCGAAGAGCATTAATGATCAAGATCTTTTTGATTCTCTATCTTCCACCCTGGAGCATGCAGTGCAATAAGGGGAGGGTTGCTGGTTGTTTTTAAATGCATCTAAACCCAAGCTTCTCTCCTTTCACCAACAACGCTCGGATCCTTGCATTGCCCCAATTGAAATGAATGGCTCTCTCCTTGAAGAAGGGCCCTGTTTTGATAAGCTCCTGGGACTCACCTTTACTTCAGACTTGAAATAGAAGACTTATATCAAATCCGTTGCTAAGGTTTCTCTAGTAATATTTGGATCATTCTACCGCTCCAGAAAGTATCTTACTCCTGGCGTAATCCTTACGTGTATAAGAGTCAAATACGTCCTAAGATAGAATACTGTTGCCACATCTGGAGTGGTGCCGTTCAGAGCAACCTTTAATGCCTTGACAGAGTACAAAACCGATTTCGAAATCTAGTGGGGAATGGTCTCTTCTCTTCCCTACAGCCTCTTTCTTGCAGAAAAGAGGTTGCTAGTCTTTGTTGATATCGGATTTTAAGACATCCATTTTATCTTAATGGATGTCTAAAAATCTGATATCAACAAATACTAGTCATAAACCATCCTCATAAGTGATAAAACTTCATTCAAGTCATCACTTTCAATCATCTTTAATATTCTTCATCATTAAACTGACAATCAATCCATTTCAGCAACATTTATCCTCGAGTAGCTTTTGACCTAGATAACTGGTGACTATTAGTACAAAAATACCCAACCATCCTATTTATAAATTCCCAATTTGTATTATTATTATTATTATTATTATTATTATTATTATTATTATTTGTTCTTGTTGTTGTTGTTTTTGAAAAAAATGGAACTCTCCAGTATGTCGGTAACGTAAACAAAAACAAATATAAAAACATTATAATTTCTTTTTCTTTCGTGGCGAGTGTGATAGCGTATAGGTGCTATATCTGACTGCTGTTCAAACGGACAGGTTTCAAATCTCAAATTGAAACACTCGCCATATCTACCTTCATTGAAAAGTCGTGATACGGCGAAGAAGCTGTCGTTTGATTAGTATATTTAAGTACGATATCGAACCACTCAGATTTCTAAAATCAGAATTTTTTTTATAATTTAGGTTTTTTTCTTTGTTATTATTATTATTATTATTATTATTATTATTATTATTATTATTATTATTATTATTATTATTATTATTATTATTATTTATTATTTATTATTATTTTCGTCTCAGTCGACCGGAAGTTAATAGACTTGCGGGGACCTCATCGCCCCATTTACCCCCCCCCCCCCCCCTTCAACTGCTACCAACTTTTAATCAAGATATTGATGACTTCTCACGTGTCCGTTTGTCAGAGCCGAAGACAAGTCGATGTCTTTCTATCCAATGACGAACCTCACCCGACCAGCACCGCGGGAAGCATTCACTATAAGAGGATGTCAGTCAGCCGTCATTCTAATATAACAAAAAGATTCCTACATCCCATACGACCCTCCTCTAAGTCACAGAAAAAAAAAAAACTAAGTAGGACCACATCTCAACCGGCACTTCCTGCTAACATCGCAGAACAATTCCTTGGTTTATTCCCTTATATACTTTATTTTTTGTTATTTATATATATATATATATATATATATATATATATGTATGTATGTGTGTGTGTGTGTGTGTGTGTGTGTGTGTGTGTGTGTGTGTGTGTGTGTGTGTGTGTGTGATCTCGTTCGTCAACGAGAAGCAGCGAGATTTGTTGCTGCGGTTGAAGAGACGCGCATCAATTGTCCGCTAAAGGACATGACCGATGAAATGTATCATAGACAAAGTATATAGAAGAAGAAGAAGAAGAAGAAGAAGAAGAAGAAGAAGAAGAAGAAGAAGAAGAGTAGGAGGAGGAGGAGGAGGAGGATGGGGGAGGAGGAGAAAGAAGACAGAGGAGGAGAGTAGTAGGAGGATGAAAAAGAGAAAGAAAAAAGAGAAGGAGGAGGAGGGGGAGGAGGAGGAGGAAGAAGAAGAAGAAGAAGAAGAAGATGATGATGAAGAAGAAGAAGAAGATGATGAAGAAGAAGAAGGAAAGGGTGGGAGGAGGAAGATGAATACGCAGGGGAAGAAGAAAACATGAAGAAAAAGGAAATGGAATGAGTAGAACAGAGAGACGATGAAGATAGAATGGAATCGAAGAAAAAAAAGAACGAAGTAAAGTGGGGCGGTGAAAAGAAGGGGCGGGTGGAGGACTGTGAGTAGTAGAAGGTGGAGAAAGGAAATGATTAGTGAGATGTGAGAAGAAGAAGAAGAAGAAGAAGAAGAAGAAGAAGAAGAAGAAGAAGAAGAAGAAGAAGAACGAGTATTCTTAATATACGTCATTCAAACAGTGACAAAATTACGACTTGAAGCATAAGTCAGTTGGACAAACAAAAATGTTATTTTAAACTTAAGCTTTAAAAAGCATTTCTATTGGTCTGGCGCGCTTAACTTTAAAAAGAAGTTCCCTCACCTTACAATATTTATTTTCTTCTTCTTCTTCTTAGTATTATTAGTAGTAGTAGTAGTAGTAGTAGTAGTAGTAGTAGTAGTATAATTATTATTATTATTATTAATATTATTATTATTTGTACTCACTAGGAGTTCTCACACAGGTCATCGTCAGTGATTGCTCACCGACAACAACCGGTGCTATTTCCTTGAGTCTGAGTGAAAACAAGCCTCCCTAGATTTCCAGTACTCTCCACCTCTTTTCGATAACCACCGCAAATGACCTTGCGGTATCGCAACAGCCGCTTACAATTGATTTCTCGTTGGTAAACACCATTGGTCTTCTCTGGGATTCGGGTGGCTATAAGCCTCCCCAAGGTCCCAGCACTCTTCGCATTTTTCCAGTGGAGGTCTGGTTTGTGCTGCTCCTCTTCGGTATTCTCATCCTCCTTGATCCTATACAAATATTTGGGGGGGCAGCTTATTATGTTTCTTGCAGTTTCTGTTCATGCCGTGTAGTTTTTTTTCTTGTGGTTTTGTTTTCTTCTTGTACTTCCGCTTATCTTATGCGGGTTGGTTTCCGCATTTGAGGAGTTTCCTTAAGATTGCAGCTGGTTTGATCACTGCCGTCCTTTGTATGGTCTTAGTGATCTCTTCGATTCCAATTTCTCCCAGTCTTTTCTCCAGGTTTTTTGAGACAGTTCCCAGTGCTCCTACGATTATTGGTATTATACTGACTTTTTTCATGCTCCATATTTCTTTTTAGGTCTCTGCCTAGTTCCGTGTATTTGCTTCATTTTTCCGTCTCTTTGATGTTCACTCTGCCGTCTGCTGGAAGGGCGAAGTCTACAATTTTGCAAGATTTTTCCCTTTTATCGATTATTATAACATCCTGTTATCTTGCTTGTATGAGTGTATCTGTTTGTACATCCATATCCTAGAGAATTTGGCGTGTTTCGCTTTCCAATACTATTTCTGGTTTTTGTTTGTACGATCTGTCTGAGTATTTGAAATTCAATCGTTTGCACAGTTCCTAGTGCACTGCTTTTCACACGCAGTCATGCCTCTTCTTGTATTCTTTTTTGGCTAGTTTACTGCATTCACGTATTATATGATTTACTGTTTCGTCTCTTTGTCCACATAGTCTGCATTTACTGTTTTCCTGTGTTTTATCTATTTTTACTTTAATGTAGTTTGTCCTAATCGCATTATTCTGTGCAGCCATCAGTAGAGATTCCGTTTCTCTGTTTAAATGTGTCCTTTTCTTAGCCATGTCCAGCTATTTTCGTTGGTTTCTTCTCTTGTCAGTCTTTTGAAGCGTCCATGTAGTTGTTTTTGTTCCCATTTTTCTTTTCTTGTCGTTTTGTTTCTGGTTTCGGTGCTTCCCGAGTTGCTCGTTGGAGCGGTGTCTCTTGCTGCAGTGATAAGGATTTCCGTGTGTTGAGTAATGTATTTCTCCAACTCTTTTTTTTTTAGTCTTCCGCACAATCTTCTATACTTACCAGTCTTCTTCCCCCTTCGTTTCGTTTCATGTAGAGTCTGTCCGTATCGTCTTTTGGATGTAATGCGTTGTGCATGGTCATAGTTCTGCTTTAGTCCAGCCTATGAATGGTCCAGAATATCTTATTAGTGCTACTGCCCTGGTGTTTATTCCTTTTACTAGATTCCTGCTATATAATTTCGTTTCTAAGAGTTTTTTTGTTCTTCGTAAATATACTTTTCTAATCTTCTCTTTCATTTCTGTAGATTTGACGATGTCTGCTTCCAGAACTCTAAGATATTTGTAGCTATCCTGTTCGCCTAGCGCCCTCATTTCCTTTTGGTTATTATTATTATTATTATTATTATTATTATTATTATTATTATTATTATTATTATTATTATTATTATTATTATTATTATTATTACTATTACTATTACTATTATTATTATTATTATTACTATTATTATTATTATTATTATTATTATTATTATTATTCGATGTATTCTTCTTCTTCTTTCTCTTCTTTTTCCTCTTCATCATTTTGTACTTCTTCTTCGTATTTCTTTTGTTCTTCTTCATATTTTTCCTTGTCTTCTTCCTCTTCTTCTTCATAATCTTCTTCGTCTTCTTCTTCATTTTTCTTTTTTCTCTTCTTCCTTTTTTGTGTTTACTCTTCTTCTTCTTTTTCTTCGTCTTCATGTTCTTGTCTGTCTTCTTCTTCATTTTTCTTTTTTCTCTTCTTCCTTTTTGTGTTTACTCTTCTTCTTCTTTTTCTTCGTTTTCATTTTCTTGTCCGTCTTCTTCTTCTTCTTCTTTCTTCTCGTCCTCTGCGTCTTCTTATTTCTCTTCCTCTTCTTCCTCTTCTTTTTGTTCTTCCTCTTCTTCGTCTTCTTCCTTTTCTTCCTCTAAATCTACTTCCTCTTCTTCCTCTTCATAATCTTTTTCTTCTTCGTCTTCATCTCCTTCCCCTTCTTCTTCTTCTTCTTCTGT
>OY744553.1:13810938-13813438 GCA_963556195.1 Sepiola atlantica
ACCCGTGTAAATTACACGAAATGATGTTTTCAATACTAATTATCTTGTTCCTAACCTATACATGTTTGAATAAAATATAAAATTTGACTTGTATATTTATTTTTAAAAATGAACAATACATGAAACAATTTACAAAACTTCTTTATATACAATATTTCTAGTGAAGGTAATATTTCGACGACTAAACCTTACTTTCTCTTTTTTCATTTTCTTTCATTCCTTTCTCTCACATTCCTCCTTCAACTTATTCGTTCTTTTTCTCTTTTGAATTCTCTTCCTTTTCCAACCTCCCAGTTTCCTTCCCCCTTTCTCTTTCATCCTTTTCTAATTTCTATCCACTCACTATATACCTCAATATCTCCTTCCCCTCATTCCCCATTCCTTTCATCCCCTTTTATCCCATTCATTCTTCTTCTCTTTCCATTTCCTCGTTCAACTTTGTTCTTCCTCTCTTCCCCTATTTCGTATTTCTTTTTTTTTTTCATCCTCCCATCTTTCTTCTTGCTCTTCGTTTTTCCAATTCCCCCATACCTCCACTTCATATATTCCTTCATTTTCCCTTCTGTTTTCTCTCATTCATCCTTCCACCCTTTCTTTTTTCTCTCTTTCGACTACCTTATTTTTCCATCGTCCTATTTTCCTTCGCCTTCCTTCTCCTTTTACTTCTTCCTATATTAATTCATCCTATTCCTCCACTTCTTATAGTCCTCCATGTTCCCTTTCCTCAATTTTCCCTTCCTCCTCTTTTTACTTCTTCCTATATTAATTCATCCTATTCCTCCACTTCTTATATTCCTCCATGTTCCCTTTCCTCAATTTTCCCTTCCTTCTCCTTAAACTCCTTCCTATATTAATTAATCCTATTCCTCCACTTCTTATATTCCTCCATGTTCCCTTTCCTCAATTTTCCCTTCCTTTTCCTTTAACTTCTTCCTATATTAATTCATTCTATTACCCACTTCATATATTCCTCCATGTTCTCTTTCCTCAAGTTTCCCTTCCTCCTCTTTTTACTTCTTCCTATATTAATTCATCCTCTTCCTCCACTTCTTATATTCCTCCATGTTCCTTTTCCTCAATTTTCCCTTTCTTCTCCTTTTACTTCTTCCTATATTAATTCATCCTATTCCTCCACTTCTTATATTCCTCCATGTTCCCTTTCCTCAATTTTCCCTTCCTCTCCTGTTACTTCTTCCTATATTAATTTATTCTATTACCCACTTCTTATATTCCTCCATGTTCCTTTTCCTCAATTTTCCCTTTCTTCTCCTTTTACTTCTTCCTATATTAATTCATCCTATTCCTTCACTTCTTATATTCCTCCATGTTCCCTTTCCTCAATTTTCCCTTCCTCCTCTTTTTACTTCTTCCTATATTAATTCATCCTCTTCCTCCACTTCATATATTCCTCCATGTTCCCTTTCCTCAATTTTCCCTTCCTCCTCTTTTTACTTCTTCCTATATTAATTCATCCTCTTCCTCCACTTCATATATTCCTCCATGTTCCCTTTTCTCAAGTTTCCCTTCCTCCTCTTTTTACTTCTTCCTATATTAATTCATCCTCTTCCTCCATTTCTTATATTCCTCCATGTTCCCTTTTCCTCAATTTTCCCTTCCTCTCCTGTTACTTCTTCCTATATTAATTCATCCTATTCTTCTCCTTCTTATATTCCTCCATGTTCCCTTTCCTCAATTTTCCCTTCCTCTCCTGTTACTTCTTCCTATATTAATTCATCCTATTCTTCTCCTTCTTATATTCCTCCATGTTCCCTTTCCTCAATTTCCCTTCCTTTTTCTTCTTTGTCTTTATTCATTCTTCCTCTCTTTCCACTGCTGCTACTCCTCTTCCACTCGTTCTTCATCGCCATTTTCTAATTCCTCCATTACCTATATTCTTTACCCCTTTTACTTTTCCTTCTTCAACTTATTCTTTTTTCATCCTTATCGACGTCTTTCCTTTTGCCCATCCCCATTTCTTCCCCCTTCTTCTATGTCTCCTTCCCTCCCTTCTAATTCTTCCAATTTCTCTACTTCCTATATTCCTCCATTTGTATCTTCGTTTTATTTCTTTTCCTCTAACCTATCCTTCCAGCCTCCTTATTTCACCAATTCTTTTTCATGTTTCCTCCTTTCTTCATTTTTTTACACTTATCTTCATTCCTTTCATTCCTTTTCCTCCTACCAAACCGTCCAGCCTAATTTTTTCTTTATTTCTCCTATTTTCTTTCATCCTTCCTCTCTTTCTCCCTCTTTCCCTTCCTCTCCCTTTTCCTTCTACCAATCCTATTTTTCTCCTATTCTCTTACAAACATGTTCTCTTTCTCCCTTCTCTTTTTCCAATTCCTCTCATTCCTTCCATTCTTTTTTCCTCCCACTCATCTTTCCACCTTTCTCTACTTTCATCCCTTCTTTATTCTACCAATTATCTGTCAGCCTACCTTCCTTTCTTTCCTTCATCTTCCTTTTCCTCCCACCAATCCTTACATCCTATTTTTCCTCC
>OY744553.1:13820938-13823438 GCA_963556195.1 Sepiola atlantica
TTCTCCATCTCATTCTTTCCAAATATGATCTAGGGTTAAGATCGGATTCTAACTCTGCCGGATGAGATCTCAGTTTATAATAGCTGTTAATCGATAACATCGACATGCCAGTGTCGCAGATTGTGTACATTTCTGTGTAAATAAAAATTATCATATATAAAAGCTCTGTTTGATATTGAGCACTTTTTATAAACTCGGTTGAAATTCTTCGGATTACTACTCTGTGGATGTTTTACCTTGATTAGTATATATATATATATATATATATATATATATATATATATATATATATATATATATATATTCACATTTATATACATATATAGTGGCATATACTCATATACAGGGTGGGCAAAAATAAGGGTCATATTTTTAAAAATTCATAACTTTTTTATTTATTGATTTTTTTTTTTTTTTTAGAATAAGTAAAGGACCCCTTCCGAAGCAAGCATGAGCCGTATTAGCCCTAAGGAACGCACCCTCATTTAGAAAACATTATTTTTGCTTAAAAAACTCAAAACAGTGTAAAAAACAATACTTTAGTTTTTGTAAGTTTTAAGAAGTGTTTTTCGGCTAAAATTTGTTTTGTTTATTTCAAAAAAATCTCGGAAGGGTCAGTCTACACACACATAAAGTTTGGTGAGTTTAACTTTTATTTTGTGGAAGTTATTCAAATTCAAGTTATTCAAATTTAAAGATAGGACCCTTATTTTGGCCCACCATGTATATATATATATATATATATATATATATATATATAATATATATATATATATATATATATATATATATATATATATTCACATTTATATACATATATAGTGGCATATACTCATATATATATATATATATATATATATATATATATATATAGAGAGAGAGAGAGAGAGAGAGAGAGAGAGAGAGAGAGTAACAGACACAGAGAGATAGAGAGAGGGGTGGGAAGAGAAAGAGAGATGAGTTTAAATTACCTACAGGAGAGTTTGAATTACCTACTAGATACCACCCTCGAGTGTCTTCGGTCTCCATGCACAAGGGTTTGTCACAAAAAAAACTGACATGAAGATACCTCCCCTTACAAGAAACCCTTACCAAATATTCAAAATAACATAGTATTCGATGCCCAAATAAGATCAACTCGACACGGCTATACACTCGCTCATACAAGGAATGGTGCGCCTCTTCCAAATAATGTTAGCTTAATAAAAAGCACTTAGCTGGATACTCCACCAAACAAGATGAATTCTTGTCCTAGAATCCGGCAAGACAAAAAGACCGCAATAAAAAATAAACTCTAACATAATAAACTGGTCACTTGGGGAGAAGAAAATTAATGTTATTAACTTCTTTACTAACTCAACGTTTGACATGTAGAGGAAGATTTTAATGGAATATTCGAACATCTATGTATCTCATATAGATATCAAGTGTTAGCTCCAAGAAAGGGACCCCTTGATTTATGAGAACTTCGACTGAAGTAAAATGAAACAAAAAAAGAGATATACTCACTCGCAAATTTGATATATATAGATATGCATCTATATACATATACATATATATACGCATGCATAGATATATAAACTTACATTTATATACACATACAGACACATATACGCATATATATATATAAGGTCTCCTGTTTTTGTTTCACTCTTAGATAATTAACGCCCTCCATTTTTTTTTTTTTTTTTTTTTTACTTATATTTTTTCATTTATAAATTTTCCAACGAATGTTAAGTCTGCAATATCTTGGATTTAGTTAGTTTGTCTTGGGATTTAAACTGCATTTTACATTTTTTTTATGACTTAAAGCTTCTTTAGACTATATATATATATATATATATATATATATATATATATATATATATATATATATATATATATATATATATATATATATATATATGTATATATATATATATATATATATATACTCAGTCACATATATGAACAATTTGGGCAATTTGGGGCATTTTTGACCCCTCTTTAACCCCCTGAGGGAGCGAAGCCGATTTTTTCTTATGCTCATTTTATATCCAGAACAATTGCCTCTACATTTTGGCCAAGTTTCAGAAAAATTGAATGGATGGATCAAACGTTATGGGAGAAAAGGGTAATTTTTTTGCCATTTTAGGGGGCTTTTGACCTCCTGGGGTGCGAACCAGATTTTTTCCAAGGTCAGCGATACTTATTTTCTATTAGGAACAATTGCTACCACATTTTGGCCAAGTTTCAGAGAAATTGAATGGATGGATGAAAAGTTATGCGACAAAAAATGTCATTTTTTGCAATTTCGGGGCCTTTTGACCATCTGGGAGGCTAACACGATTTTTTTGAATGTCACTTTCTAACCTGACCAAAGTTATAACTTCATGCAAAATTTCAGAGAAATTCAATGGATGGTTGCAGAGAAAAATACGGACGGACGGACGGACGGACGGACGGACATGCCTCAAAACATAAGTCCCCCGATTTTATAAATCGGGGGACCAATATATAT
>OY744553.1:13828438-13883438 GCA_963556195.1 Sepiola atlantica
ATTTTGAAGCATCAGGTCGAGATGTTTAATGATTCAAAGCTACCATAACGTTGAGTGATTTACCTTCTTTTTTTCTTTTTTTTTCCTCTCTCAATCGTTTTCTCCAACTGAAATAAGTTTTTTCCCCTCATATCTCATTCGACTTTTAGTTTTTAATTTACCATTCTGACGTTTCCTGTCAGAGGGTCAGACGATAAGGCCTTAAGGTAATTTTAACAATTTTCCTTTTTTCCCCACTCGTCTGTTTCATTGATTAAAATAATGCTTCCTTTAAAATTGATCCTACTATTCTGTTGTACACGAAATTTACTTCCCCCTCCCACAGAGGCTGGGCACTTTTCGTGGAGCTTCAATAACAAGTAGTACAAATAGCTATATGCAATGATCCGACTCGTTGATCACTCTCAATTACTTGGTGGATAGTAGTAATTCTACTATTTACAGTTGAAATTCCCCTTTATTTACTAATTGGTTTCCAGTGGCCCCCGGGTAAGATCTTCGACTTCGAATCAGTGGCGATTTGTGTTCGGAGTTCGCGCCCGGTGACCGGTGAGAACTAGTTCCTAGACTGAAGATTGCGTTAGCATGAAACATCGATGTCTCTAGGTATATTTTAAATATTTAATATTTATAAAAAATATTATTGTTTATCAGCCCCCTCCCACAGAGGCTGGGCACTTTTCGTGGAGCTTCAATAACAAGTAGTACAAATAGCTATATGCAATGATCCGACTCGTTGATCACTCTCAATTACTTGGTGGATAGTAGTAATTCTACTATTTACAGTTGAAATTCCCCTTTATTTACTAATTGGTTTCCAGTGGCCCCCGGGTAAGATCTTCGACTTCGAATCAGTGGCGATTTGTGTTCGGAGTTCGCGCCCGGTGACCGGTGAGAACTAGTTCCTAGACTGAAGATTGCGTTAGCATGAAACATCGATGTCTCTAGGTATATTTTAAATATTTAATATTTATAAAAAATATTATTGTTTATCAGCCCCCTCCCACAGAGGCTGGGCACTTTTCGTGGAGCTTCAATAACAAGTAGTACAAATAGCTATATGCAATGATCCGACTCGTTGATCACTCTCAATTACTTGGTGGATAGTAGTAATTCTACTATTTACAGTTGAAATTCCCCTTTATTTACTAATTGGTTTCCAGTGGCCCCCCGGGTAAGATCTTCGACTTCGAATCAGTGGCGATTTGTGTTCGGAGTTCGCGCCCGGTGACCGGTGAGAACTAGTTCCTAGACTGAAGATTGCGTTAGCATGAAACATCGATGTCTCTAGGTATATTTTAAATATTTAATATTTATAAAAAATATTATTGTTTATCAGCCCCCTCCCACAGAGGCTGGGCACTTTTCGTGGAGCTTCAATAACAAGTAGTACAAATAGCTATATGCAATGATCCGACTCGTTGATCACTCTCAATTACTTGGTGGATAGTAGTAATTCTACTATTTACAGTTGAAATTCCCCTTTATTTACTAATTGGTTTCCAGTGGCCCCCGGGTAAGATCTTCGACTTCGAATCAGTGGCGATTTGTGTTCGGAGTTCGCGCCCGGTGACCGGTGAGAACTAGTTCCTAGACTGAAGATTGCGTTAGCATGAAACATCGATGTCTCTAGGTATATTTTAAATATTTAATATTTATAAAAAATATTATTGTTTATCAGCCCCCTCCCTCAGAGGCTGGGCACTTTTCGTGGAGCTTCAATAACAAGTAGTACAAATAGCTATATGCAATGATCCGACTCGTTGATCACTCTCAATTACTTGGTGGATAGTAGTAATTCTACTATTTACAGTTGAAATTCTCCTTTATTTACTAATTGGTTTCCAGTGGCCCCCGGGTAAGATCTTCGACTTCGAATCAGTGGCGATTTGTGTTCGGAGTTCGCGCCCGGTGACCGGTGAGAACTAGTTCCTAGACTGAAGATTGCGTTAGCATGAAACATCGATGTCTCTAGGTATATTTTAAATATTTAATATTTATAAAAAATATTATTGTTTATCAGCCCCCTCCCACAGAGGCTGGGCACTTTTCGTGGAGCTTCAATAACAAGTAGTACAAATAGCTATATGCAATGATCCGACTCGTTGATCACTCTCAATTACTTGGTGGATAGTAGTAATTCTACTATTTACAGTTGAAATTCCCCTTTATTTACTAATTGGTTTCCAGTGGCCCCCGGGTAAGATCTTCGACTTCGAATCAGTGGCGATTTGTGTTCGGAGTTCGCGCCCGGTGACCGGTGAGAACTAGTTCCTAGACTGAAGATTGCGTTAGCATGAAACATCGATGTCTCTAGGTATATTTTAAATATTTAATATTTATAAAAAATATTATTGTTTATCAGCCCCCTCCCACAGAGGCTGGGCACTTTTCGTGGAGCTTCAATAACAAGTAGTACAAATAGCTATATGCAATGATCCGACTCGTTGATCACTCTCAATTACTTGGTGGATAGTAGTAATTCTACTATTTACAGTTGAAATTCCCCTTTATTTACTAATTGGTTTCCAGTGGCCCCCGGGTAAGATCTTCGACTTCGAATCAGTGGCGATTTGTGTTCGGAGTTCGCGCCCGGTGACCGGTGAGAACTAGTTCCTAGACTGAAGATTGCGTTAGCATGAAACATCGATGTCTCTAGGTATATTTTAAATATTTAATATTTATAAAAAATATTATTGTTTATCAGCCCCCTCCCACAGAGGCTGGGCACTTTTCGTGGAGCTTCAATAACAAGTAGTACAAATAGCTATATGCAATGATCCGACTCGTTGATCACTCTCAATTACTTGGTGGATAGTAGTAATTCTACTATTTACAGTTGAAATTCCCCTTTATTTACTAATTGGTTTCCAGTGGCCCCCGGGTAAGATCTTCGACTTCGAATCAGTGGCGATTTGTGTTCGGAGTTCGCGCCCGGTGACCGGTGAGAACTAGTTCCTAGACTGAAGATTGCGTTAGCATGAAACATCGATGTCTCTAGGTATATTTTAAATATTTAATATTTATAAAAAATATTATTGTTTATCAGCCCCCTCCCACAGAGGCTGGGCACTTTTCGTGGAGCTTCAATAACAAGTAGTACAAATAGCTATATGCAATGATCCGACTCGTTGATCACTCTCAATTACTTGGTGGATAGTAGTAATTCTACTATTTACAGTTGAAATTCCCCTTTATTTACTAATTGGTTTCCAGTGGCCCCCGGGTAAGATCTTCGACTTCGAATCAGTGGCGATTTGTGTTCGGAGTTCGCGCCCGGTGACCGGTGAGAACTAGTTCCTAGACTGAAGATTGCGTTAGCATGAAACATCGATGTCTCTAGGTATATTTTAAATATTTAATATTTATAAAAAATATTATTGTTTATCAGCCCCCTCCCACAGAGGCTGGGCACTTTTCGTGGAGCTTCAATAACAAGTAGTACAAATAGCTATATGCAATGATCCGACTCGTTGATCACTCTCAATTACTTGGTGGATAGTAGTAATTCTACTATTTACAGTTGAAATTCCCCTTTATTTACTAACTAGCGGGGCTACCCGGCGTTGCTCGGGGTCATAAAAACATATATTTGAAGAAAGATCGTGTGTGTAACATCTTTATATTCAAACTTCTATGTCCGCCCCCTCTCTCTATAGCCGTCTCTTAATCTGCTACCTTTCTCTTTCCTGGTCGCCCCATTTCGCCGCTAGTTTCTAATTTTGCCTTTTGCAAAAGCTGTTTTTTCCCCTACCATTTCTCCTATTGCCCAGGGTAATTGTATGACATATTTCTATAAAAAGTAACACCTCTATCTGCGCCTTCTATATAGGTACTTATCTCCACCCCAGTGTTCATACAATATACGTATCTATCATCACCCCGGTGCGCATACTATATACGTACCTATCGCCGCCCCAGTGCACATACTATATACGTACCTATCGCCGCCCCGGTGCAGATACTATTTAAGTACCTATCGCCGCCCCTTTGCGAATGCTAAATAGTACCTATCGTTGCCCCGGTGTGAATGCTAAATACATACCTATTGCGCCCCGGTGTGCATGCTACATAAGTACCTATCGCTGCCCTAGTGCGAATACTAAAGACATACCAATTGCGCTCCGGTGTGCATGCTACATAAGTACCTATCACTGCCCTAGTGCGAATAATTAATATGTACATATTGCCGCTTTGGTGTGAATGCTAAATACGTACCTATCGCCGGCCCAGTGCGAATGCTAAATACGTACCTATAGCCGCCTTGGTGCGAATGCTAAATACGTACCTATAGCCGCCCCGGTGCGAATGCTAAATACGTACCTATCACCACTACGGTGCGAATGCGAAATACATACCTTTCGCCGCCCCGGTACGCATGCAATATATGTACTGATCGCCGCCGCAGAGCGCATGCTATGTACGTACTTATTGCTGCCCGTGTGTACATGCTATATACGTAGCTATCGCCACCCCTGAATTCTGAATACGTACCTATCGCCGCCCTGGTGTGGAAGCTAAATACGTACATATCGCCGCCCCGGTGCGAATGCTAAATACATACCTATCGCCGCCCCGGTGTGAATTCAAAATACGTACCTATTGCCGCCCCGGTGCGAATGCTAAATACATACCTATCGCTGCCCCGGTGTGAATGCTAAATACATACCTATCGCCGCCCCGGTGTGAATGCTAAATACGTACCTATCGCCGCCCCAATGTGAATTTTAAATATGTACCTTTTGCCGCCCGGTGTGAATTTTAAATATGTACCTTTCGCCGCCCCTGTGCGCGTGCTATATGCGTACCTATCGCCGCCCCGGTGCGCGTGCTATATATGAACCGATCGCTTCCTCAGTGCGCATGCTAAATGCATACCTATCACTGCCCCGGTGTGCATACTATATACGTACTTATTACCGCCCATGTGCACATGCTATATAAGTACCTATCACCACTGCTGAATGCTAAATAAGTACCTATCGCCGCCCCGGTGTGGAAGCTAAATACAGACATATCGCCGCCCCTAAATTTGGGCAGACCCTAAAAAATTTGGCCTGACCCCTAAAATTTTCCCCGTCCCCTAAATCTCTCCAGCCTCTAATTTTTCACTCTCCCCCAACCATGAGAAATATTTTGGCTTCAAAACAAAAAAATTTGGCCTGACCCTGAAAAAGTTCCGCCTGACCCCTAAAATTTTCCCCGACCCCTGAATCTTTCCAGCCACCTAATTTTTAACTCTCCTCCAACCATGAGAAATATTTTGACTTCAAAACAAAAAAAAACAAAAAAAATTGGCCTGACCCCTAAAAAGTTCGTCCTGACCCCCTAAATTTTCCCCGACCCCTCAATCTCTCTAGCCCCCTAATTGTTCACTCTCCCCCAACCCTGAGAAATATTTTGAGTTCAAAACCAAAAAAAACAAAAAAATTTGGCCTGACCCCTAAAAAGTTCTGCCTGACCCCTAAAATTTTCCCCGACCCCTAAATCTCTCCAGCCCCCTAATTTTTCACTCTCCCCCAACCATGAGATATATTTTGACTTCAAAACCAAAAAAAAGAAAAAAATTTGGCCTGACCCCTAAAAAGTTCGTCCTGACCCCTAAAATTTTCCCCGACCCCTAAATCTCTCCAACCCCCTAATTTTTCACTCTCCCCCAACTCTGAGAAATATTTTGAGTTCAAAACAAAAAAAAACAAAAACAAACAAAAAAATTTGGCCTGACCCCTAAAAAGTTCGTCCTGACCCCTAAAATTTTCCCCGACACCTAAATCTCTCCAGCCCCCTAATTTTTCACTCTCCCCCAACCATGAGATATATTTTGACTTCAAAACAAAAAAAAACAAAAAAAATTGGCCTGACCCCTAAAAAGTTGGTCCTGACCCCTAAAATTTTCCCCGACCCCTAAATCTCTCCAGCCCCCTAATTTTTCACTCTCCTCCAACCATGAAAAATATTTTGACTTCAAAACAAAAAAAAACAAAAAAATTTGGCCTGACCCCTAAAAAGTTCGTCCTGACCCCTAAAATTTTCACCGACCCCTAAATCTCTGCAGCCCCCTAATTTTTCACTCTCCTCCAACCCTGAGAAATATTTTGACTTCAAAACAAAAAAAAACAAAAAAATTTGGCCTGACCCCTAAAAAGTTCGTCCTGACCCCTAAAATTTTCCCCGACCCCTAAATCTCTCCAGCCCCCTAATTTTTCACTCTCCCCCAACCATGAGATATATTTTGACTTCAAAACCAAAAAAAAAAAAAAAATTTGGCCTGACCCCTAAAAAGTTCGTCCTGACCCCTAAAATTTTCCCCGACCCCTAAATCTCTCCATCCCCCTAATTTTTCACTCTCCCCCAACCCTGAGAAATATTTTCAGTTCAAAACAAAAAAAAACAAAAAAATTTAGCCTGACCCCTAAAAAGTTCGTCCTGACCCCTAAAATTTTCCCCGACCCCTAAATCTCTCCAGCCCCCTAATTTTTCACTTTCCCCCAACCATGAAAAATATTTTGACTTCAAAACAAAAAAAAAACAAAAAAATTTGGCCTGACCCCTAAAAAGTTCGTCCTGACCCCTAAAATTTTCCCCGACCCCTAAATCTCTCCAGCCCCCTAATTTTTCACTCTCCCCCAACCATGAGATATATTTTGACTTCAAAACAAAAAAAAACAAAAAAAATTGGCCTGACCCCTAAAAAGTTCGTCCTGACCCCTAAAATTTTCCCCGACCCCTAAATCTCTCCAGCCCCCTAATTTTTCACTCTCCTCCAACCATGAAAAATATTTTGACTTCAAAACAAAAAAAAACAAAAAAATTTGGCCTGACCCCTTAAAAGTTCGTCCTGACCCCTAAAATTTTCCCCGACCCCTAAATCTCTCCAGCCACCTAATTTTTCACTCTCCCTCAACCCTGAGAAATATTTTCAGTTCAAAACAAAAAAAAACAAAAAAATTTGGCCTGACCCCTAAAAAGTTCGTCCTGACCCCTAAAATTTTCCCCGACCCCTAAATCTCTCCAACACCCTAATTTTTCACTCTCCCCCAACTCTGAGAAATATTTTGAGTTCAAAACAAAAAAAAACAAAAACAAAAAAAAAAATTTGGCCTGACCCCTAAACAGTTCGTCCTGACCCCTAAAATTTTCCCCGACCCCTAAATCTCTCCAGCCCCCTAATTTTTCACTCTCCCCCAACCATGAGATATATTTTGACTTCAAAACAAAAAAAAACAAAAAAAATTGGCCTGACCCCTAAAAAGTTCGTCCTGACCCCTAAAATTTTCCCCGACCCCTAAATCTCTCCAGCCCCCTAATTTTTCACTCTCCTCCAACCATGAAAAATATTTTGACTTCAAAACAAAAAAAAACAAAAAAATTTGGCCTGACCCCTAAAAAGTTCGTCCTGACCCCTAAAATTTTCACCGACCCCTAAATCTCTGCAGCCCCCTAATTTTTCACTCTCCTCCAACCCTGAGAAATATTTTGACTTCAAAACAAAAAAAAACAAAAAAATTTGGCCTGACCCCTAAAAAGTTCGTACTGACCCCTAAAATTTTCCCCGACCCCATAATCTCTCCAGCCCCCTAATTTTTCACTCTCCCCCAACCATGAGATATATTTTGACTTCAAAACCAAAAAAAAGAAAAAAATTTGGCCTGACCCCTAAAAAGTTCGTCCTGACCCCTAAAATTTTCCCCGACCCCTAAATCTCTCCAGCCCCCTAATTTTTCACTTTCCCCCAACCCTGAGAAATATTTTCAGTTCAAAACAAAAAAAAAACAAAAAAATTTGGCCTGACTCCTAAAAAGTTCGGCCTGACCCCTAAAATTTTTCGCCGACCCCTCAATCTCTGCAGCCCCCTAATTTTTCACTCTCCTCCAACTCTGAGAAATATTTTGACTTCAAAACAAAAAATTGGCGTGACCACTAAAAAGTGCGGCCTGACCCCTAAATCTCTCCAGCCCCTCATCCCAACTAATTTTTGCACTCTCACATAACCCTGAGAAATATTTTGAGTTAAAAACAAAATAAAAAAGAACAAATTTTGCCTGACCCCTAAAAAGTTCGGATTGACCCCTAAAATTTTCTCCGACCCCTCAATGTCTCCAGCGAAATATTTTGAGTTAAAAAAAAAATGTTATTTAACATGTATACAAATATTAGTGAAAACAGTGGCGGAGCATAATTATTTCTATTCTTACTTTATTTATTGAGATGTTTTTTAATATGTATACAAATATTAGTGAAAACAATGGCGGAGCATAATTATTTCTCTTCTTACTGTACTTATTGAGACGTTATTTAATATGTATACAAATATTAGTGAAAACAATGGTGGAGCATAATTATTTCTCTTCTTACTTTACTTATTGAGACGTTATTTAATATGTATACAAATATTAGTGAAAACAGTGGCGGAGCATAATTATTTCTATTTTTAGTTTATTTATTGAGACGTTTTTTAATATGTATACAAATATTAGTGAAAACAATGGCGGAGCATAATTTTTTCTTCCTTTAAATTTACTGATTGAAACGTTATTTAATATGTATACAAATATTTGTGAAAACAATGGTGGAGCATAATTATATCTCTTCTTACTTTACTTATTGAGACGTTATTTAATATGTATACAAATATAAGTGAAAACAATGGAGGAGCATAATAATTTCTCTTCTTACCTTACTTCTTGAGACGTTATTTAATATGTATACAAATATTAGTGAAAACAATGGTGGAGCATAATTATTTCTCTTTTTACTTTACTTCTTGAAACGTTATTTAATATGTATACAAATATTAGTGAAAACAATGGTGGAGCATAATTATTTATTACACTAACTTCACACCTCTCAAAAAGAAGGAGGTAATACCTGGGAGGATGGTATCATGTCAACAGAAGAAATGCGGTTAGGATTAAGCAACCCTTGCTTCACTATAAACTCGTGTTCAAAAAAGTTCCGTTAGGGATCCACTTTGACGTCATTTCCTGTTAAAATCGTGACTTTGCATTATGCCGACAATCCCCCATCTCCAAATTTGGCATGAGGCGCTTCACCGGCGAATGCCGACACTCCCCCCCCCCTAATTTGACCTGAAGCAGTCACACCGCCGCTCTATCTCTACAACTCTCAAAAAGGAGGAGGTAATGCCTAGGAGGGTGGTATCATAACAACAGAACGGGCGTAGGGGAGGAAAGGAAGGTAGAAGGGGTGGGAGTGAGAGGGAAAGAAGAGTTTTAGTGTGAGGGATTTTCTTCCCTACACTCTTTTCCTCTGACGTCATTTCCTGTTAAAAGCATGACGGTGCATTATTTCTCAAATTCTACATGATGTCATTGTTTTTTTCTCAAATTAGTACTAAACAACGTTGAAAATCGAGGAAAAAGGCAGTCGACCCTCGAAGAGTCCATTTTTTTTCCGGTTCTGAGATAGTATACGTCCCGGGGCTGGCCGGTCATAATGACGTCAACCGTGTGACTGTTTGTTGGGTACTCTCGGAGGAGTATCTGGACATACAAACAGACAAACAGACAGACATACAGACAACTGGCCTTTATATAATAGAAGATACAAATAAATGCACATTGGCCTTTATTATAGATACAAATAAATGCACATTGGTCTTTATTATAGATTTGCTTAATACCCCCCCCCCCCCAAGAAAAGATTTGGCCTGATGCGCTCACACCGGCGAATGCTGACACTCTCTCCTCGCAACAGATACTACACTGTCTCCACCCTCTCAAAAAGGTGTGAGCGCCGGCGAATGCCGACACTCCCCCTCCCCAAATTTGGCCTGAGGGACTCACACCGGCGAATGCCGTCACCCCCCCCCCCCCAATTTGACATGAAAGGAGGAGGTAATGCCTATCATGATAACGGAAGGGAGGGGGAGGAATATTAGCGTCTATTAAAAGGTTGTAGTGTGAGTGAATTTCTTCCCGCCACTTTGCATTATTTTTCAAATTATCTGTCACTCTCTGACGTCATGATATAACCGGACACAATTTAGAGCAAGACCGGGTACATCCGGCAAGGGATTATGGGACAGGTGCGGATGTGATTGAGCAACCCTTGTTTCACTACACACTCTTAACGTAGGATTACTATGTTGTTATTGATGCATCCGGACAGAAGTTATTGGATGATCTGATACAACCGGACACAATTTAGGACAAGACCGGGTACATCCGGCAAGGGATTATGGGATGTTTACAGTGACTCTGCATTTTTATCGGATTAGTACATAAATACATTAGATTATTTCGAATTTACTATCGAATTTGACCTCCTAGAACTGCACAGGACAAACCCATAGACCGACGGAATGAAGCCCCGAAGGCCAAGACGATACCAGTCTATGGGGTGCAGTATCCATCGAAACAGATACTACACTTTGATGTTAGCCAAAAGAAGTGAATTAATGTCATTTTCGGTAATGGCGTATGAAAGCTATGTTGAATTAGAGAAAAACGGCCTAGGGGAGTCTAAAATTCAGTGTTGATATTCCAAACTTATATAAGAATTTGTTAAATAGTAGTATACAATGTTTTTTGAAAGAAAATCCTAGTTATTATTACTTGTTAATTTAATAATGTAATTTAAACAGTGTCTAGTGGATAGACCGCTGTTCAGGTGTAGATTGGTTATAAATACCCCAGTAAAACCTCAGAATTTTAATTTCGGATCTTTACTTGGTCTTTTGGCTGCCTTGAGATAAAGTGTATTATCTAGTCCTATCCTATAGGTGTCGATCTTACACTCTCGAATCAAAAATCAGATTATCATTTTATTTTTGAATCCCTTTTCCTTTTGTTCACTTCCTCTCCCCTAAAGTACGGGCGTCACTCCTCCAAAGTTCGCCTTAGGCGCTCCCCTCCCCAAATTTTGCCTGAGGCGCACCACCGCCGAATGCCGACTGACTCTCCCCATATTTGGCCTGAGGCGCTCACACCGGCTAATGCCGCAACTCCCCCTCCCCCAAATTCGGCCTCCCCATGCCGACACTACTCCCCAAATTCGGCCTGAGGACCTCCTCCCCGAATTTCGCCTGAGGCGCACCACCGCCGAATGCCGACACTCACCCTTCCCATATTTGTCCTGAGGCGCTCATACCGGCGAATGCCGCAACTCCCCCTCCACCATATTCGGCCTTCCCAAATTTCGCCTGAGGCGCTCATACTGGCGAATGCCGACACTCCTTCCTAAATTCTGCGCCCCACCGGCGAATGCTGACACTCCTCTTCCCCAAATTTCGCCTGAGGCGCTAATACCGGCGAATGCCGACATGCCCCCTCCCCAAATTTCCCACCGCCGAATGCCGACCCTCCCCTCAAATTTCGCCTGAGCGCTAACACCGGCGAATGCCGACACCCTCCACACCCACCCCAATTTTTAAATATGTATACAAAAAGGAGGAGGTAATACCTAGGAGGATGTTATCATGTCAACAGAAAAAAACTCATGTTAAAAAAAGTGCCGTTATTGATTAAACAACACTTGCGTCACTATAAACGCATGTATCAAAAAGTGCCGTTAGTAATTCAGCAACCCTTGCTTCACTATGGACTCGTGTTCAAAAAAATTGCCGACACTCCTCCCCCAAATTCGACCTGAGGCGCTCATACTGACGAATGCCGACACTCCTCCCCAAATTTCGCCTGAGGCGACCATACTTGCGTAACTCCTCCCCGAATTTTGCCTGAGGCGCCCCACCGGCAAATGCTGACCCTCCCCCAAATTTCGCCTGATGCGCCCCACCGCCGAATGTCGATACCCCCCCCCCTCCCCCAAATTTCTCCTGAGGCGCTCACACCGGCGAATGCCGACACCCCCCACACCCACCCCAATTTTTCAATATGTATACAATATGTATACAAATAGTAGTGAAAACAATGGGAGAGCATACAAATATTAGTGAAAACAGTGGGGGAGCATAATTATTTATTACTTTAATTTTACTGATACTACACTAACTTCACACCTCTCAAAAAGGAGGAGGTAATACCTAGGAGGATGTTATCATGTCAACAGAAAAAATGTGGTTAGGATTAAGCAACCCTTGCTTCACTATGAACTCATGTTAAAAAAAGTGCCGTTATTGATTAAACAACACTTCCGTCACTATAAACGTATGTATCAAAAAGTGCCGTTAGAAGTTACGCAACCCTTGCATCACTATGGACTCATGTTCAAAAAAGTGCCGTTAGTAAGTAAGCAACCCATGCTTGACTATGGACTCGTGTTCAAAAAAAGTGCCGTTTGTGATTAAGCAACACTTGCTTCACTATAAACTCATGTTCAAAAAAGAGCCGTTAGGGATTTCCTCTGACGTCATTTCCTGTTAAAATCATGACGGTGCATTATTTCATTGTTTTTTCTCAAATTAGTACTAAACAACGTTGAAAATCGAGGAAAAAGGCACCCCCCCATTGGAGAAAAGTGCTCAGTCGAACCCCGAAGAGTCCATTTTTTTTTCCGGTTCTGAGATATTATACGACCCGGGGCTGGCCGGTCATAATGACGTCAACCGTGTGACTGTTTGTTGGGTCTTCTCGGAGGAGTTTCTGGACATACAAACAAACAGACAAACAGACATACAGACAACTGCCCTTTATATAATAGACTAGCAGGGCTACCCGGCGTTGCTCGGGGTCATAAAAACATATATTTGAAGAAAGATCGTGTGTGTAACATCTTTATATTCAAACTTCTATGTCCGCCCCCTCTCTCTATAGCCGTCTCTTTATCTGCTACCTTTATCTTCCCTGGTCACCCCATTTCGCCGCTACTTTCTAATTTTGCCTTTTGCAAAAGCTGTTTCTTCCCCACCATTTCTCCTATTGCCCAGGGTAATAATATGACATATTTCTATAAAAAGTAACACCTCTATCTGCGCCTTCTATATAGGTACTTATCTCCACCACGGTGTTCATACTATATACGTATCTATTATCACCCTCGTGCGCATACTATATACGTACCTATCGCCGCCCCAGTGCACATACTATATACGTACGTATCGCCGCCCCGGTGCAGATACTATTTAAGTACCTATCGCCGCCCCGTTGCGAATGCTAAATAGTACCTATCGTTGCCCCGGTGTGAATGCTAAATAAATACCTATTGCGCCCTGGTGTGCATGCTACATAAGTACCTATCGCTGCCCTAGTGCGAATACTACAGACATACCAATTGCGCCCCGTTGTGCATGCTACATAAGTACCTATCGCCGGCCCAGTGCGAATGCTAAATACGTACCTATAGCCGCCCTGGTGCGAATGCTAAATACGTACCTATAGCCGCCCCGGTGCGAATGCTAAATACGTACCTATCACCACCACGGTGCGAATGCTAAATACATAACTTTTCGCCGCCCCGGTGCGCGTACTATATATGTACTGATCGCCGCCGCAGAGCGCATGCTATGTACGTACTTATTGCTGCCCATGTGTACATGCTATATACGTAGCTATCGCCACCCCTGAATTCTGAATACGTACCTATCGCCGCCCTGGTGTGGAAGTGAAATACGTACATATCGCCGCCCCGGTGCGAATGCTAAATTCATACCTATCGCCGCCCCTGGTGTGAATTCTAAATACGTACCTATCGCCGCCCCGGTGTGAATTCTAAGTACGTACCTATCGCCGCCCTGGTGAGGAAGCTAAATACGTACATATCGCCACCCCGGTGCGAATGCCAAATACATACCTATCGCTGCCCCGGTGTGAATGCTAAATACATACCTATCGCCGCCCCAGTGTGAATGCAAAATACGTACCTATCGCCGCCCCGGTGTGAATTTTAAATATGTATTATTCGCCGCCCCGGTGTGAATTTTAAATATGTACCTTTCGCCGCCCCTGTGCGCGTGCTATATACGTACCTATCGCCGCCCCGGGGCGCGTGCTATATATGAACCGATCGCTGCCTCAGTGCGCATGCTAAATACATACCTATCACTGCCCCGGTGTGCATACTATATACATACTTATTACCGCCCATGTGCACATGCTATATAAGTACCTATCACCACCGCTGAATGCTAAATAAGTACCTATCGCCGCACCGGTGTGGACGCTAAATACGTATATATCGTCGCCCCTAAATTTGGGCAGACCCCTAAACAATTTGGCCTGACCCCTAAAATTTTCCCCGACCCCTAAATCTCTCCAGCCCCCTAATTTTTCACTCTCCCCCAACGATGAGAAATATTTTGACTTCAAAACAAAAAAAAACATAAAAAATTGGCCTGACCCCTAAAAAGTTCCGCCTGACCCCTAAAATTTTCCCCGACCCCTAAATCTCTCTAGCCCCCTAATTTTTCACTCTCCCCCAACCATAAGAAATATTTTGACTTCAAAACAAAAAAAACAAAACAATTTGGCCTGACCCCTAAAAAGTTCGTCCTGACCCCTAAAATATTCCCCGACACCTAAATCTCTCCAGCCCCCTAATTTTTACCTCTCCCCCAACCCTGAGAAATATTTTCAGTTCAAAACCAAAAAAAAAAAAAAAATTTGGCCCGACCCCTAAAAAGTTCGTCCTGACCCCTAAAATTTTCCCCGACCCCTGAATCTCTCCACCCCCCTAATTTTTCACTCTCCCCCAACGATGAGAAATATTTTGACTTCAAAACAAAAAAAAACAAAAAAAATTGGCCTGACCCCTAAAAAGTTCCGCCTGACCCCTAAAATTTTCCCCGACCCCTAAATCTCTCTAGCCCCCTAATTTTTCACTCTCCCCCAACCATGAGAAATATTTTCAGTTAAAAACCAAAAAAAAGAAAAAAATTTGGCCTGACCCCTAAAAAGTTCGTCCTGACCCCTAAAATTTTCCCCGACCCCTAAATCTCTCCAGCCCCCTAATTTTTCACTCTCCTCCAACCATGAGAAATATTTTGAGTTCAAAACCAAAAAAAAGAAAAAAATTTGGCCTGACCCCTAAAAAGTTCGTCCTGACCCCTAAAAATTTCCCCGACCCCTAAATCTCCTCAGCCCCCTAATTTTTCACTCTCCCCCAACCCTGAGAAATATTTTGACTTCAAAACAAAAAAAAAAAAAAAAAAAATTGGCCTGACCCCTTAAAAGTTCGTCCTGACCCCTAAAATTTTCCCCGACCCCTAAATCTCTCCATCCCCCTAATTTTTCACTCTCCCCCAACCCTGAGATATATTTTAAGTTCAAAAAAAAAAAAAAAAAATTTGGCCTGACCCCTAAAAATTCGGCCTCACCGCTAAAATTTTCCCCGACCCCCTAATCTATCCAGCCCCCCCCAACTTTTTTTTTCAGTGTCCAACAACCCTGAGAATTATTTTAAGTTCAAAACAAAAAAAATCAAAAAAATTTGGCCTGACCCCTAAAAAGTTCCGCCTGACCCCTAAAATTTTCCCCGACCCCTCAATCTCTCCAGCCCCCTAATTTTTCACTCTCCCCCAACCCTGAAAAATATTTTCAGTTCAAAACCAAAAAAATGAAAAAATTTGGCCTGACCCCTAAAAAGTTCTTCCTGACCCCTAAAATTTTCCCCGACCCCTAAATCTCTCCAGCCCCCTAATTTTTCACTCTCCCCCAACCCTTAGAAATATTTTGACTTCAAAACAAAAAAAAACAAAAAAATTTGGCCTGACCCCTAAAAAGTTCGTCCTGACCCCTAAAATTTTCCCCGACCCCTATATCTCTCCAGCCCCCTAATTTTTCACTCTCCCCAACCATAAGATATATTTTGACTTCAAAACCAAAAAAAACAAAAAAATTAGGCCTGACCCCTAAAAAGTTCGTCCTGACCCCTAAAATTTTCCCCGACCCCTAAATCTCTCCAGCCCCCTAATTTTTCACTCTCCCCCAACCATGAGAAATATTTTGAGTTCAAAACCAAAAAAAAACAAAAAAATTTGGCCTGACCCCTAAAAAGTTCGTCCTGACCCCTAAAATTTTCCCCGACCCCTAAATCCCTCCAGCCCCCTAATTTTTCACTCTCCCTCAACCATGAGAAATATTTTGAGCTCAAAACAAAAAAAACAAAAAAATTTGGCCTGACCCCTAAAAAGTGCGTCCTGACCCCTAAGATTTCCCCGACCCCTAAATCTCTCCAGCCCCCTAATTTTTCACTCTCCCCCAACAATGAGATATATTTTGACTTCAAAACAAAAAAAAACAAAAAAATTTGGCCTGACCCCTAAAAAGTTTGTCCTGACCCCTAAAATTTTCCGCGACCCCTAAATCTCTCCAGCCCCCTAATTTTTCACTCTCCTCCAACCATGAGAAATATTTTGACTTCAAAACAAAAAAAAACAAAAAAATTTGGCCTGACTGCTAAAAAGTTCGTCCTGACCCCTAAAATTTTCCCCGACCCCTAAATCTTTCCAGCCCCCTAATTTTTCACTCTCCCCCAACCCTGAGAAATATTTTGACTTCAAAACAAAAAAAAACAAAAAAATTTGGCCTGACCCCTAAAAAGTTCGGCCTGACCCCTAAAATTTTCCCCGACCCTTCAATATCTCTAGCCCCTTATTTTTTCATTCTCCCCAACCCTGAGAAATATTTTGACTTCAAAACAAAAAAAAACAAAAAAATTTGGCTTGACCCCTAAAAAGTTCGGCCTGAGCCCTAAAATTTTTCCCGAGCCCTCAATCTCTCCAGCCCCCTAATTTTTAACTCTCCCCCAACTCTAAGAAATATTTTGAGTTCAAAACAAAAAAAATGTTATTTAACATGTATACAAATATTAGTGAAAACAATGGTGGAGCATAATTATTTCTCTTTTTACTTTACTTATTGAGACGTTATTTAACATGTATAAAAATATAAGTGAACACAATGGTGGAGCATAATTATTTTTCTTCTTTCTTTACTTATTGAGACGTTATTTAATATGTATACAAATATTAGTGAAAACAGTGGCGGAGCATAATTATTTCTCTTTTTACTTTACTTATTGAGACGTTATATCATATGTATACAAATATTAGTGAAAACAATGGTGGAGCATAATTATTTTTCTTCTTACTTTACTTATTGAGACGTTATTTAATATGTATACAAATATTAGTGAAAACAGTCGTGGAGCATAATTATTTTTCTTCTTACTTTACTTATTGAGACGTTATTTAATATGTATACAAATATTAGTGAAAACAATGGTGGAGCATAATTATTTATTACTTTAATTTTACTGATACTACACTAACTTTACACCTCTCAAAAAGAAGGAGGTTATACCTGGGAGGATGGTATCATGTCAACAGAAAAATGCAGTTAGGATTAAGCAACCCTGGCTTCACTACAAACTTGTGTTCAAAAAAGTGCCGTTATTGATTAACCAACCCTGGCTTCACTGTGGATTCATGTTCAAAAAAGTGCCGTTAGGAATTAAGCAACCCTTGCTTCACTATGGACTCATGTTCAAAAAAATGCCCTTAGGGATTAAGCAACAGTTGCTTCAATAAAAACTTATGTTTCGTTGGGATAAGGCAACCCGTGCTTCACTATAAACTCATGTTCAAAAAAAGTGCCGTTAGGGATTTCCTCTGACGTCATTTCCTGCTGAAATCGTGACTTTGCATTATGCCGACAATCCCCCATCTCCAAATTTGGCCTGAGGCGCACCACCGGCGAATGCCGACACTCCACCAAATTCGGCCTGAGTCGCTCACACCGGCGAATGCCGACACTCCCCCAAATTCGGCCTGAGGCGCTCATACTGGCGAATGCCGACACTCCTCCCTGAATTTCGCCTGAGGCGCCCCACCGCCGAATGCCGACACTCACCCTCCCCAGATTTCGCCTGAGGCGCCCCACCGCCGAATGCCGATACCCCCCCTCTTCCCCAAATTTCTCCTGAGGCGCTCACACCGGCGAATGCCGACACCCCCACACCCACCCCAAATTTTCAATATGTATACAATATGTATAGAAATATTAGTGAAAACAATGGGGGAGCATACAAATATTAGTGAAAACAGTGGGGGAGCATAATTATTTATTACTTTAATTTTACTGATACTACACTAACTTCACACCTCTCAAAAAGGAGGAGGTAATACCTAGGAGGATGTTATCATGTCAACAGAAAAAATGTGGTTAGGATTAAGCAACCCTTGCTTCACTATGAACTTGTGTTAAAAAAAGTGCCGTTATTGATTAAACAACACTTGCGTCACTATAAACGCATGTATCAAAAAGTGCCGTTAGTAGTTAAGCAACCCTTGCATCACTATAGACTCGTGTTCAAAAAAGTGCCGTTAGTAAGTAAGCAACCCATGCTTGACTATGGACTCGTGTTCAAAAAAAGTGCCGTTTGAGATTAAGCAACACTTGCTTCACTATAAACTCATGTTCAAAAAAGAGCCGTTAGGGATTTCCTCTTACGTCATTTCCTGTTAAAATCATGACGGTGCATTATTTCTCAAATTCTTTGTTTTTTTCTCAAATTAGTACTAAACAACGTTGAAAATCGAGGAAAAAGGCACCCCCCCATTGGAGAAAAGTGCTCAGTCGACCCTCGAAGAGTCCATTTTTTTTTCCGGTTCTGAGATATTATACGTCCCGGGGCTGGCCGGTTATAATGATGTCAACCGTGTGACTGTTTGTTGGGTCCTCTCGGAGGAGTATCTGGACATACAAACAAACAGACAAACAAACAGACAAACATACAGACAACTGCCCTTTATATAGGAGAAGATTGGTTTCCAGTGGCCCCCGGGTAAGATCTTCGACTTCGAATCAGTGGCGATTTGTGTTCGGAGTTCGCGCCCGGTGACCGGTGAGAACTAGTTCCTAGACTGAAGATTGCGTTAGCATGAAACATCGATGTCTCTAGGTATATTTTAAATATTTAATATTTATAAAAAATATTATTGTTTATCAGCCCCCTCCCACAGAGGCTGGGCACTTTTCGTGGAGCTTCAATAACAAGTAGTACAAATAGCTATATGCAATGATCCGACTCGTTGATCACTCTCAATTACTTGGTGGATAGTAGTAATTCTACTATTTACAGTTGAAATTCCCCTTTATTTACTAATTGGTTTCCAGTGGCCCCCGGGTAAGATCTTCGACTTCGAATCAGTGGCGATTTGTGTTCGGAGTTCGCGCCCGGTGACCGGTGAGAACTAGTTCCTAGACTGAAGATTGCGTTAGCATGAAACATCGATGTCTCTAGGTATATTTTAAATATTTAATATTTATAAAAAATATTATTGTCTATATATATATATATATATATATACATATATATATATATATATATATATATATATATATATATACATATATATATATATATGTATATACATATATATATAATTGATTTTTATTCATACAGACATCTACATAGTCTGCGTCACTGGCATGTCGATGTTATTGATCAACAACTGCTAGACATTGAGATCTCATCAGGAAGAATGAAAAGCTGATCCTTTCCTTAGAACATGTTTGGGAATAACCCGGTTTTATAAGCCCGGTTGAAATTCTTTGGATTTTTATCCTGTTGATGTTTACTTTACCTGGATTACTATATATATATATATATATATATATATATATATATATATATATATATATATATATATATATAATTATTATTATTATTTACTCACTAGGGGTTCTCACACAGGTCATCAGTGATTGCTCACCGACAACCGGTGGTATTCCCTGGAGTCTGAGTGACAACAAGTCTCCCCATATTTCCAGTATTCTCCACCTCTTTTCGATAGCCACCACAAATAAATTTGCAGTATCACAACAGCCGTTTACCATTGATTTCTCGCCGGCAAGGACCATTGGTATCTTCTGGGGTTTGGGTGGCAGTAAGCCTCCCCGAGGTCCCAGCAGTTTCTGCACTTCCAGTGGCGGTCTGGTTTGTGCTGTCCCTCCTTGGTCTTCTCATCCTCCTTGACCCTATGCAAATATTTTGTGTGGTGTCAGCCTAGACTGGTACTATTTTTTTAAATTGTGTTTATATATATATATATATATATATATATATATATATATTTTATTATTATTATTTTTTATTTATTTTTTATTTATTTTTATTTTTTTTTAATAATTTTTATTTATTTGTTTTGGGGGGGAGCTGCTTATTTTTTATTTATTTATTTTGTGGGGTGGGGGTGGTGAGCTTATTGTGTTTCTTGCTATTTCTGTTCATTGGTCCATTTTTGTGTTGTGTCAGTTGAGGCCGCTGTAATTTATTGGGGGGAGGGGGCTTATTAAGTGATGTTTCTTGCATTTTCTGTTTCTTTGTTTGTGGTGTGTTCTTTCATTAGTTTTGTTTTCTTCCTGTGTTAGATTTTGTATGATCCTTCGTAGCTTATGCGGGTTAGTTTCCGCATTCAATAATTTTTCTTAAGATTGTAGCTGTTTTGATCATTGCTGTCCTTTTGTATAGTTCCAATGATTCTTTTGATCCCAATTTCTCCCAGTCGTTTTTCCAGGTTTTTGGGGATTGTTCCTAGTGCTCCTACGATTATTGGTATTATACTGACTTTCTTCATGCTCCATATTCCTTTCAGTTCTCTGGCTAGTTCTGTGTATTTGCTTCGTTTTTCTGTTTCTTTGCTTTTCACTCTGTGGTCTGCTGGAACGGCGAAGTCTACGATTTTGCAAGATTTTTCCTTCTTGTTGATTATTATAACATCTGGTCTCCTTGCTTGTATGAGTTTGTCTGTTTGTATATCCATATCCCAGATGAGTTTGTTTTTCGTTTTCCAGTACTGTTTCTGGCTTATGTTTGTACCATTTGTCTGCGTATTTGAAATTCAATTGTTTGCACATTTCTCGATGTACTGCTTTCCCCACACAGTCATGTCTGTTCTTATACTCGTTTTGGGCTAGTTTGCTACATTCACTTATTATATTATTTATTGTTTCGTCTCTTTGTCCACGGAGTCTGCATTTACTGTTTTCCTGGGTTTTATCTATTTTAGCTTTAATGTAGTTTGTCCTAATTGCATTGTTCTGTGCAGCCATCAGTAGAGATTCCGTTTCTCTGTTCAAGTGTCCTTTTCTTAGCCATGTCCAGCTGTTTTCGTTGGTTTCTTCTCTTGTGAGTCTTCTGAAGTGTCCGTGTAGTATTTTTTCTTCCCACTTTTCTTTTCTTGCCGGTTTGTTTCTGGTTTCGGTGCTTCCCGAGTTGTTCGTTGGATTGGTGTCTCTTGCTGCAGTGATAAGGATTTCCCTGTGTTGAGTTATGTATTTTTCCAGCTCTTTTTTTAGTCTTCCACACAATCTTCTATATTTACCAGTCCTCTTCCCCCTTCGTTTCTTTTCATGTAGAGTCTGTCCGTTTCGTCTTTTGGGTGTAGTGCATTGTGCATGGTCATTAATTTTCTGGTCCTCTGATCAAGGTGCCTGAGTTCCTCTTTGGTCCAGCCTATGAATGGTCCAGAGTATCTTATTAGTGCTACTGCCCAGGTGTTTATTCCTTTTACTAGATTCCTGCTATATAATTTCGTTTCTAGGAGTTTTCTTGTACTTCGTAAATATTCTTTTCCAATCTTCTCTTTCATTTCCGTAGATTTGATGGCGTCTGCCTCCAGAACTCCAAGATATTTGTAACTATCCTGTTCGTCTAGCGCCCTTTATTATTATTATTATTATTATTATTATTATTATTATTATTATTATTATTATTATTATTATTAAATAAACATTATAAACAGTCTACTGGGATCAACCAAAGTTTCGACGCTTACACGTCCCGTTCATGGCTTTGAAGTTTGATCAGCGTAGACTATTTCTAATATTTGTTTAATTTTATTTATAATAGCTCTAATTTGTATTGAGCACATTTGAAAAAAATATTGGTTGTAAGTTCATGTTATCAATATATTTGAACTTATTTAATTAATTAATTAATATATATATATATATATATATATATATATAACCTTATTCTTTCGCTGATAATTTTAATAGGCTCTTACAATTTTTATAACAAAAATAAAAGGTCATCCTATCTCAATAAAACCATGGTACGTCTCTGAAATATGTTACGTTTTGTTTTAAATGAATAATTTGTATTTTAGATCTCATATTTTTAGGATCGAGCACTGATTTCTTTTCAACATACACGGAAGTACTATATATATATATATATATATATATATATATATATGTGTGTGTGTGTGTGTGTGTGTGTGTGTGTGTGTGTGTGAGAGAGAGAGAGTGAGGAAAAATACGTGATATATCATATAATGAAAAGCTGTGGAGACAGGATGTATGAAAAGGACAAAAGTAAAAAATAATTAAACACAGATTGATTATTTCATCCTAATTGTTTATATTTTTGTCTTTTTCATATATAAATATATCTATGTATCTATATCTATATGTATATATATACATTTAATTTTATTCATTTATTCTTTTTATTTATTCTTTTTATTTATCTTTAACGTATTACTTATATTTTATTTATCTCCTTCTTTATTTATTATATTAATTTATTTATAGATTTTATTTTTATTAATTTATTTTTATTAATTTATTTTTTATAATGTATTTATTTATTTATTCTTTGTATTTATTCTCTTTTATTTATCTGTACTATATTACTTTTTTATTATTACATAACATAATATTTTATTACATATTTTTTTCTATAAAATTATTATTTATTATTAATTACTCTTTATCATTTTTATTTTTTTATTTGATTTCTTCATTTTAATTTTATTTTTCTGTATTGTAAATATTTTAAATTTTAATTTGCTGTTTCTTTTGTATTTTCATATTATTGTCATTTTTATTATCATCTTTGAACTTACGGGTGGCGTAATATATGGTGGTCTAACGGGGTTTTTTTCTCCATTATTGACTCGATATATATAACACAAAATGAATTTTCAAAATTGTCTTGGAAACGTTCGTACGCCAAATAATTGTTGTGTTTGAATTCTCGGAAGGTGTGTTTCTATGTTGACCGATCATTATGAATTTTGGAATACAGCTGCTAGACAAATGTGGGTTATATTTAGTTGTATTTAGTTTAATGCAAGGTGGGTAAAAAGGGAGTTTTATTTACTCTTCCCCAGGAGTTAGGCACAAGGCCAGTTTTATCTTACTCCCACAAGGAAAGATGTGACCCAAGATCGGATCGGGAAAGTGGGGTTTGAAAAGCCAGCGCCCGAGAAAGTGAGCACTCTGGCCATTAAAAATTGCCTGGGCAGGCCCGTCGGCATTTCCCGGTAGGGGCGCCTCAGGCAGAAAGCAATAAACTTACTCCTCCCCAAAGAGGGGAGGCAAAGCCTGGGAGGGGTCACCTCCTAGAACTGCACAGGACAGACCAACCAATAGACCGGCGTAAATCAAGACCCGAAAACCAAGAACCCCTTGTTCCTGAAATTTCAGATACCCCTGATTTTTGTGAAATTTTAACAATAGATATTAGACATCAATTGATAAATATTCCTCAAATGTAAGTTTCTTTGGAGTATTTCGAAGGGATTTTAATTTGATCTATAGTCGTTAGACACCAATTAAGCAGTATTCCGTATTTTTTTTATTTCTTCTTAAGACCCCTTCAGCTTAAGCATTTAATTTTAGACATTTTCTCAAATCAAAACCATGCAATAGATTGTGATCAAAATTGAAATGAGAATTCTAGAGATAAGGTGTAGTATCATTATATATTGATATTAATCGTCGTACGGGGACATAAAAGTGGTGCAAAATGTTTCTGTTGCAGGGAATCGATTTTATCCGTCCTAGGACAAGTATTCATACTACTACTACTAAGCTATACTCACATTTTGAGCACTGTTGAAGTATATACTGAAAATCTATACGCAATATATTATATCACCTCATAGATTATGTGTATATACATGAAATAATACATATATACATACATATATATACATATATATATATATATATATATATATATTAGAAGAATACATGAAATTATATATATATGTATATATATATATATATATATATATGTGTGTGTGTGTGTGTATATATATATATATATATATATATATATATATATATATATATATATATATATATATATATATATATATATATATATATATAGGGTGGGCCAAAATAAGGGTCCTATTTTTAAAAATTCATAACTTTTTTATTTATTTATTTATTTATTTATTTTTTTAGAATAAGTAAAGGACCCCTTCCGAAGCAAGCATGAGCCGTATTAGCCTTAAGGAACGCACCCTTATTTAGAAAACATTATTTTTGCTTAAAAAACTCAAAACAGTCTAAAAAACAATACTTTAGTTTTTGTAAGTTTTAAGAAGTGTTTTTCGGCTAAAATTTGTTTTGTTTATTTCAAAAAATCTCGGAAGGGTCAGTCTACACACACATAAAGTTTGGTGAGTTTAACTTTTACTTTGTGGAAGTTATTCAAATTCAAGTTATTCAAATTTAAAGATAAGACCCTTATTTTGGCCCACCCGATATATATATATATATATATATATATTAGAAGTATACCAGTTTAAGTAATTTACCATTAACCAATATTCAAGTAAGTGAATGCGCCTTCAAAAAATTATTAAACTTAAATAATCGATATATTACTGCGAAAATGCTAAGAACAATAATGAATATATGAATAAGAAATGAGATTTGAACGACTGTAATTGTAATTACGATTGCTTACGCTGTTAAAGCAATATTGGTTTTATGACATCGAAAAGCAACGCGAAAGGGGGAGATAATTCAGATGTTCAATCGTCGTATCTTGCAATGAAAATATTTGTTTTTTGAAGATTGTAATAAAGAAAATAAAACTAAGAAAGACAATCTTTTATTGAATCGTTTTCGAATGAGATTATGTTGAGATAAACCTATTAATCTTTTTCCTCGAAGCCGCTTTGTTCTGCAGCCGTCTTTGATGACCGATAACTTTATATATATATATATATATATATATATATATATATATATATATATATATATATATATATATATATATATATATATATATATATATATATATATATATATATACAAGAGTAATACCCGTCCCAGAACGGATAAAATTAATTCCCCGGACAGAACAGTTTTGCACCACTTTTATGTCTCCTAACGAAGATTAAAATCAGTATATAATTATACTCAACCTTATGTCTAGACTCTTTATTCTAATCTATTAATACAGGGTGAGCAAAAATAAGGGTCCTATTTTTAAAAATTCATAACTTTTTTATTTATTGATTTTTTTTATTTATTTTTTTTTAGAATAAGTAAAGGACCCCTTCCGAAGCAAGCATGAGCCGTATTAGCCCTAAGGAACGTACCCTCATTTAGAAAACATTATTTTTGCTTAAAAAACTCAAAACAGTGTAAAAAACAATACTTTAGTTTTTGTAAGTTTTAAGAAGTGTTTTTCGGCTAAAATTTGTTTTGTTTATTTCAAAAAATCTCGGAAGGGTCAGTCTACACACACATAAAGTTTGGTGAGTTTAACTTTTATTTTGTGGAAGTTATTCAAATTCAAGTTATTCAAATTTAAAGATAGGACCCTTATTTTGGCCCACCCTATATATGAAAGAATAGTGCATGAAGGGAATTGTTATATTTCATGTCTCGTTTATGTTCAACAAGCATTTTCTTAAATTTGTATTCAGTTTACAAATATATATTTTATTGTAATTATTGTATGGAACAGTATAGATTTCTGTTTTAGAAGTGGCTGTTTTAGGAGAATGTATGTTTATAAGAAAATGTTCGGTGTATATGATATTTTTGATTATTCCTCCTGGGAAAATATTTTTATAAACAGACATATTCTTTTAAACTGTGACGAAGAGCCTTATCATAGTCCAAATAACGTAGTACAACACTAAAAGGTTAGCTGTTTAGAACCAAAGTTTGATAGTTCAACTTAAATGCTATTTAAGTTGAAGTCTCATGAGGTAACTTTATATATACACACATATATATATATATACATATATATACATTTATATATCAGCTCGACGGTTGCGTTTCGATCCCGGCTTGAGGCACTAACTGGTCTAGCCGCACTGATGAGCTGTGAAACAGCGAAACAGTCTGTATGTGGATGACTATATAAAGCTCCTCCCGGGTAGAGCTTATGTTTGTAAGGGTATCGCCAACTGCCATTAGCGTAAAAAAGGCAATGCTCATTAGGTAAACACTAATTCGAGCTCCGGCAATTGCAATGTTTACATTGAGATACAACTTACATTCAGTCAGTGTCGCATGATGGTTAACATCGCCGACTGTCAGCTCGACGGTTGCGTTTCGATCCCGGCTTGAGGCACTAACTGGTCTAGCCGCACTGATGAGCTGTGAAACAGCGAAACAGTCTGTATGTGGATGACTATATAAAGCTCCTCCCGGGTAGAGCTTATGTTTGTAAGGGTATCGCCAACTGCCATTAGCGTAAAAAAGGCAATGCTCATTAGGTAAACACTAATTCGAGCTCCGGCAATTGCAATGTTTACATTGAGATACAACTTACATTCAGTCAGTGTCGCATGATGGTTAACATCGCCGACTGTCAGCTCGACGGTTGCGTTTCGATCCCGGCTTGAGGCCCTAACTGGTCTAGCCGCACTGATGAGCTGTGAACCAGCGAAACAGTCTGTATGTGGATGACTATAGTATATATATATATATATATATATATATATATATATATATATATATATCTTATGCAAGCGTCGTTTGATTAAAAGCTACCTTAAACACACACAAACATAAATAAATTACACTACACATCATCACCACTATATACGAATACGCCATAGAAACAGATTTAAAAAAGCATACAACCTCCGTAAGCAGTAATTAAGTTATATTTAAATAATACGAAGTTACAATTAAGGTCCATACATCCATAAAGACTACTTCCTTCACAGGGGACACGAGAGAAATCCCTTTAAATGATCTTTTAAGAAATTAATATTAATCATTTCACTAATTCAATTCTCTAAAAGTATACATTTAGTCTCATATATATATATATATATATATATATATATATATATATATATATAAAGTCTAAAGAAGCTTTGAGTCATTTAAAAAAAAAATAATAATAATAATAATAATAAAAAATGTAAAATGCAGTTTAAATTCCCAGACAAACTAACTAAATCCAAGATATTGCAGACTTAACATTCGTTAGAAAATTAATAAATGAAAAAATATAAGTAAAATAAAAAAATAAAAAAGGGGGGGTTAATTATCTAAGAGTGAAACAAAAACAGGAGATCTTAAGCGTCTAATATTAACACGGGGATCATCAGCTGCTTACCATGTAACTGTTTCGGAGATTTAAAAACAGGACAGTTTTAATATTCATGGCTCTCCAATGGTACTGATTATACGACCATTTCCCCAATAATCAAGTGTCGAAATAATTCAGCTTAAAATATCACTAATATATACATAAAAAAATAATAATAATGATAAAATAATAGTAATAATATATTACCCTTAAGACTACCGTATGATATAGTAATTTGCATATCAAATAACATTAATTATAACAATAATAAAAAATAAAAATAATAAAAATAATAATAATACTATCTAAACACTATATCCAAGAACCATTCTGCAATATGGTAGCTAGCAATAAAATTATATAGGAATCAAAGTTGCATTAAAAGATAAATAAAAAATAAAGCTTAAGTACCTTTGGTACCAGAAAAGTAATTAGATAAGAGGAAGGAAACCTAGCCATACAGATCTAAATACCCAATATATAGTCTAAAGAAGCTTTGAGTCATTTAAAAAAATGTTAAATAAATAAATTTAAAAATTAAAAAAAAATGTAAAATGCAGTTTAAATTCCCAGACAAACTAACTAAATCCAAGATATTGCAGACTTAACATTCGTTGGAAAATTAATAAATGAAAAAATATAAGTAAAATAAAAAATAAAAATAAAAAAAGGGGGGGTTAATTATCTAAGAGTGAAACAAAAACAGGAGACCTTAAGCGTCTAATAATATATATATATATATATATATATATATATATATATATATATATATATATATATATATATATATATATAACAGGCAGCTCTACACGAACGCGGATTATTGAAAATCGTTAGAGATCTAAATGCGTATAAAAACTTTTTTTAAATACACTCAAACACACCATATACAATATAAAAAACGCCCCTTTTCAATAAAATTAAATTAAATTAAACAAACGATGAAACCAGGGGCGGATTATTTATCGTAAGATCGCTGGCCCCGATCCGGTGAATTATTTTCCCCTGTTTATCCCCCATTTTTCTCGAAGTTTTCGGTCTGACAAAAATATGTCCAGACCAGATAGTGTAATGTATAGTTTTTAAATAAAATATTTTATATTGGACAGTTTTCGGGGAGGGGGCTATTTTTTTTTCTGCTGCATTTTTTCTATCGTGAGTTTGTTTCCAAGTACTCCAGATTTTATTTTGACGTTCTAAGTTGTTGGTACAATTCCAATACATACTCTACTATTCTCTGAAGATTAACAGATGGGCTACTGAACTGTCATTCTTGTCCCAATCTGCCAAGTAACACGTGTAAAAATGCAAAAGATGGACGTTACTAAATCATCATCATCATCATCATCATCATCATCATCATCAGGTTTATTTGTTGAATCAGGCCACAATTAATCCTCTGATGAGGGTGGGGCCTGATTGTCTAGTCTCGAAATCTAAGTCTTCCTCTCCACTTCTGTCTTTGGCAAGGCTTGATGGAATCCATACCCATGGGCTTCCTATCACGTTTGACTACGTCCTCCCAAGTCAACAAAATATATACTTTTTTATATCTATCTATTTCTGTATAAAACAATCTTACCTCATACATCATATTATCCCTCCCCTCAAGGGCATACATTTACTTAACTTTCTTCTATATAATTACGGTTTCTACTCAATACACACTGTACTTGCCAAGTCCAGGGGCTATGAATTTAGGTGTGATCCTACCGATATTTATTCTGTATTTTTTTTAAATATATGTTTATATCTCTCATTCATATTTTTATTTAGGATATATCATACTGCTTATCTGCATCCCCCATCTCAGCATCTTGAATTATCCATCCTTTCTGGCTATCTTTATTCTATTCGTGTACATTTCTAGTATGAATACAGAAGAACCGACAAAGCGAGCACCGCCGAAGCAAACAAACGAAATAAAATACGCTAAAATAAAACCGATGCAGTGAGAGTACCGCATACTGTTCAAGTACAGGGAAGACAGATTAAACGGTTAATTCTAGATACAAATAGGTAAAACCTATGAGAATGGATTAAAATCAGATTTACCCTAGGGTGAGGTGTAATAACTTTGAATAATATCAAATACTAAAGTATATATATATATTTACATATATATGAAGAAGAATGGAAAGGAATTAGAGAAACAAAAGCCAAATCAAAATTCAATTCAATTGCTCAGAGCAAGGTATATTCCGCAAAAAAGCAATTTATTCAAGTTAAATTTTCCTTAAGCCAGGCTTTTCAAAGATCAAAATCTTATCATCAGAGGAAGTCGCTGGGATAGATAAGTTGGCAAAGGCCAAGATTTAAAATTTGAAATTTGAATTTATTTTTTCAAATTTTAAATCTTGGCCTTTGCCAACTTATCTATCCCAGCGACTTCCTCTGATGATAAGATTTTGATCTTTGAAAAGCCTAGCTTAAGGAAAATTTAACTTGAATAAATTGCCTTTTTGCGGAATATACCTTGCTCTGAGCAATTGAATTGAATTTTGATTTGGCTTTTGCTTCTCTAATTCCTTTCCATTCTTCTTCATATCTACCTGCTCTATCCTGGATATTGAGCTGTATACTCTTCACAATAGGTTTTACCTTTCCTAAAAGTTCGCTTTTAGTATACCACTTTATATATATATATATATATATATATATATATATATATATATATATATATATATATATATATATATATATATATATATATATATATATAAGAAAGGAAGAATGAAGGTAATCCGACGTAATGGGAAATGAAAAAAGAAAAAACCAAAAAGGATTTTTTTTTATATATATTCATCAACGTTTCCTCCCTTCCCCCTCCCCTCCTCTTTCCCCCACCCCTCCACTTCTTCACCAACAGCCATCCACATTATTTCCTTCACCCCCACCCCTCCACGTTTTCACTCAGAACCATCCTCATTAATGCTACTGACTTCACTAAGCCCGGACCTCGGGCCTTCGCCCCCAGTAGTGACTACTACTTTTTCTCGTCAACCCATCATGTCAACCCAATATTTCTATGTACTTGCATTACATTTTTCTTAAAATTATCATCCTGAGGAAGTCTTACAAATAAAGACGAAACGTTGATGAATATAAAAAAAACATCCTTTTTGGTTTTTCCTTTTTCATTTCCCATATATATATATATATATATATATATATATATATATATATATATATATATATATATATATATATATATGCAGCATTTTCTTTGTAATACAAATGTCGTTGAACATGACTGATAACTTATGTCTGCATATCTTTGTGGGGATCCTTTCTGAATCAGGCTCTTTGTTTAGGTGAAGAATTAGCCAATAAATCTGCCATAATCCTTAGTGTTCCAAGTACTTTCGAGCCCATCCGGGTCCATCTTCAGGGGAATTCTAACGGCTATGATTCGTTCGAAAGAAGAACAAAAACAGTTTTCACGTCATAATTACATATTTTTTCAATTCAAACGACTGTTTTGTTCGGAAAAAATCATTCTATTTCATAAACGCATCACACATTTTGAATTCTAACGGTTACAGTTTTTTCGAACAATTTTTTCACGTCACAAATGCACCAAATATTTTCAAATACCGTATGTTATTTTTTTTAATCATTCATCCTGAAAAAGGTTTGAAATAAGGACGAAACATTGATATAAATAAGTTTGTTTTTCCTTTTTTATTTTCCATCATGTTGGAATATTATGTCCATAGTTTTTATCATATATGTATAAATATTTTTTTATTTTATATATATATATATATATATATATATATATATATATATATATATATATATATATATATATATATATATAGCGGCAGCAAGTCATTTATTAGACATGTGTCATTGAATAATAGATATATAAAAAAAAATAAAAAATAAATAAATAAATAAATTAATAAGTAAGTAAATAAAAGAATAAAGATATATATATATATATATACACATATGTGAATTAATAGATATAACCAAAAATAAAAGCATAAATACGGCTCTTTACTAATAATAGGACACAGCCTCCTGAAGACGGTCGCGAGACCGAAAGCGCTCGAAAAATGGTCCAAGATACAACGTTAGGCGCCATAATCCACCAATTAACACCGGAAAACCGACGAATCGCTGGCCGCGTCGAGAAATTAACCACAAAAATAGCAAAGAAAGAAAACTCCGTGGTCTTCAATGACACATGTCTAATATATATATATATATATATATATATATATATATATATTTGAAAATAATTATAGTTATACTCATAATTATTATGTCAAAGGAAAGGCAGTTTCTGAAATACCAAATTGCTATTTTTAATTAAATCGTGACAATTGTGCCAATGTTTGTCGGAGCATGCTTTCTAACTTGTATTAAACCTGCCAGCCTTCTTAATCTGTTGACCTTTTTTAGGGTTATGTTTCTCAAAGTAAAGCTTACTTCACACAATGACATTTGTTTTACAAGTGGAAAACAATTACTGAATCTTACTACAGCCTACAAATGAGTAAGTCGCTTATACTCGCTCAGTGAAAAAATAGTTATTTATGATACTCTTTTCTACCACTTTCTGTATATATTTCTACACAATTTTTCAAATAACAATTGAAACCTCTTTTACTATATATTCACAGTCTTTGTTTGTAACCTACAAGAAGTTTCTTTCTGAATATGAGTATATTTATTACTTTGAAATTTCCGGATATAAGAAGATCAAACTCTTCTGTTAAACATACAAAGTAAACAAGAATATGTTCAAACTAAAATGTTATTTTTGTTTGATTTTATATATTTCTTAACTATATATATATATATATATATATATATATATATATATATATATATAGAGAGAGAGAGAGAGAGAGAGAGAGAGAGAGAGAAAGAGAGAGAATGTATCACATGTTAGTTTATACAGAACCAATATGCTTTCTATAAGAGCTAATTTAAAGGACACAAATAATAATATAAAATATAGCTGTTTTACTAACACTTGTTATGTGGGAAAACAAGAGAAACGCAGATTTTTTACCCCAGATCTGGCATGTTTGGATCGATGAAACCCTGATACACCAAACAGACACTGTAATGTATAGTTTTTAAATAGACTATTTTATTAATATATATATATATATATATATATATATATATATATATATATATATATATATATATATATATAGTGTGTGTGTGTGTGTGTTAGAGTTAAATAAATTCCAGAAGGAAATCCGAGAATGAGAGCTCAATGAAATAAACAGAGCAAGAATGAAATAAAATAACACGGAATCACATAATCACCGGTGCGATAATTTCTTTCGACCCTCCGGCCTTTTCAATCCCCCAAACGAGAAGATTACAGGTTTGAAAATGTTCGTTTGGGGGCTTGAAAAGGCTGGAGGGTCGAAATAAAGTATCGTGCGAGTGATTATGTTATTCCGTGGGTACTTTATTTTATTTTATATATATATATATATATATATATATATATATATATATATATATATATATATATATATATATATATATATATAACTTCTTTGTAATATAGCAGGAAAAATCCCAGCAGAGCGATCGATTAATTAAGCATTAGAGTTAAAAAATTAAGAGCATAATATTTATTTAATTTGGTACAGAAAAATTAGTACGACATTCGTACCGTCGGTTTCAAGCACAGAAGGACTTAGCCATCCGGCTCTCTTCAGCTTCAGATGACAACAGAAGCTGAAGAGAGCCGGATGGCTAAGTCTTTCCGTGCTTGAAACCGACGGTACGAATGTTGTACTAATTTTTCTGTACCAAATTAAATAAATATATATATTTTTTTTTTATCTTATATATATATATATATATATTTACATTTATTTTATCTTATATATATATATATATATTTTATATATATATATATATATATATATATATATATATATATATATATATATATATATATATATATATATATATATTCTAGGCAATACGATAAGTAACATGAGCACGTTATTCTTTTGTAAATGTACTAATCTTTATGTATTTTGGAATTTATTCTCAGCAACACGGTGAGTAACATGGGCCCGATTATTTGTTTTCGTAAACTTTACCATTTTGGCCGTATGCCTACCCCAACTCGCACCCGCCTTCGAAAATATTTTTAAATAAGTTTGATGCAATAAATTTAATAGAGAAAAAATTGCTCTACATCAAATTTTGACTTAAATTAAGTAATACGTGTTTAAAACGATCGATGAGTATCAATAATATGTGTGTGCTTGGTAAAATGCTATACTATTAGACTGATCATTATAAATTTTGGAATACGTATTCTAGGAAACAGGGTGTGTAACGTGGACACATTATTTACTTTGTTTGTACATTTACCATTTAGGGTACTGCCAACGTCACCGTATCATACTCCCAAAGATAGTATTCTACCGGTATATATATATATATATATATATATATATATATATATATATATATATATATATATATATATATATATATATATATATATATCGCAATGGAAATTATTTACCAACTGATGATTTGAATAATACTTATGGCTCGTCGATAGGTCAACATCTCATAAATAATCGCACCTGTGCCTCTAAATTCAGTGTCGACTTATTCTCCATTCTTAGTAAGTCGCACTCCCCTTATCATCTCAAGATCTTAGAAACAATTTATATTAAGTCCTTGAGACCTTCTCTTTGCAAACAAAGAGAAAATCTCCTCGGGCTTAATGTTGTTTCTATTTGACTGAACTTTTTTTTTTCTTTTTTAACCCCTTTCCCTCGCTATAATTCTCATAGCATCTTTTTATATTTTTTATACATTACCTCGATATTTGGCTCTGTGAGCGAGGTACGAAACCGGTCAGCTGCCCTTTCATCTTTTTAATTTCTTAAATTCATTATGAATAATAAATATTGTCTCTTCAATGCTATTTTAAAGTTTTGTACGACAAAGAAAATATTTAAATATATATATATATATATATATACATATATATAATGAAGTTTAGCGTAGGTATACATATAAATGAAATAGATATAATAGATTTAAGTATCGTTAAGATATATAAGAAAAGAAACCATATATATATATATATATATATATATATATATATATATATATATATATATATATATATATACTTTTATGGTTAGCGTTGGCGAGACAGTGATTTCAGTGATCAAAGAGGCCTGCAGAGAGATGGCGCCAACTACTTGATCACGGCCCAATGGCGAAATCGATCCAAGACATGTTAGGAGAAAAACAAGGCGGTTCTAAAATAGGACTGAGCACTAATCCAGTCGAATGTATTGCTTCGACATCGCCAATCCAGGCCAACGCTTCTTTTTATATGTGCGACAAGGCAGCTCAATCAGAGACTCTGTATGTCTGGCCGTCTGTCGGTCGATCCGTCACGCTTTGTTTAAAATCGCATTTTTATCGCAATCTTCCCTACAACCTCTTTTTCACAGAAGAGAGGTTGCTAGTCTTTTTCTGCTCTATCGTTGTGTTAACAACATGTGCTCAATTGAGCTTTAATCTATGGTCTATCTTTTAACACATTCACAACAAAAACTCGTCTAGCTACAACCATTGTAAATAATTTTCAGTTCTTCATCTGTGTACCTAAAACTAAACGAAACTTCCATGAGCAAAGTTTCTTTCCAGGAATTACCCGTCTGTTCAAAATATCTCGTTGCTGCTTCCCAGCTGACTACAACATGGTCGTATTCAAGTCCAATGTAAACAAATTATCTTTAAGCCGTCCTCTAATAGAATAAATTCTGTCTAGTTTAAACTATCGTTACCAGTCCGTGCGGTGTTGAATCACTGTTTCACCGTCCACCTGACGAACTCATTAACCATTTTTGGCCAAGATCAAAGTGTAGTATCTGTTCCGATTGATACTACACCCTATAGACCGGTGTCGTCTTGTCCTTCGGGGCTTGATTCCGCCGGTCTGTGGGTTTGTCTTGTGCAGTTCTAGGAGGTCCACCCTCCCAGGCTTTGCCTCCCCTCTTTGGGGAGGAGTAAGTTTATTGCTTACTGCCTGAGGCGCCCATACCGGGGAATGCCGACGGGGTTGCCCAGGCAATTTTTAATGGCCAGAGTGCTCACTTTCTCGAGCGCTGGCTTTTCAAGTCCCATTTTCCCGACCCGACCTTGGGTCACATTTTACTTGTGGGAGTAAGATAAAACTGGCCTTGTGCCTAACCTCCTGGAGAAGAGTAAATAAATCATTAACCCTTATCCTTGAGTGGCCTTTTGGTATTGATAAGACGTGGCTCGTTAGTACATAAAAAGATTAAGATTAAACAAATACATCTTATTTAGATTCGTCTAAGCATCCTTATAAGAGGCGCTGTCCGTCTATCTTCCCGTCACTTTGTTGTCTATCAGTCTGTAATAGCATGTTCGTCACACTTAAGTTTGAAATTACATTTTTTTACTTATGATTCAACGTTTATCAAGACCCGAGGGCCACTCGAGGATAAGGGTTAATGATATTGTCAGTCGAACGATGACGAACAGTATGAGAGGATTGAAAACGATGGTTGAAATTGTCAGAATTTGATTATTTATGTGCTCGAGGAGAATTTGTTGGACTTTAAAACGACCATGTTGTAGTCAGTGGGAAGCAGCCGTGCGCTATTGTATTTCACAGAGGAGAAGTTCTTAGAAAGAGACATTGTTCATAATAGCATCTACTATAGAAAATAATGATAGAGTAGAGAAAGACTAGCAATGTCTCTGCTATGAAAAAGAGCCGAACCACAGAGTGGAGCTCAGTCGAAAAATAATAATAGAGTAGAGAAAGACTAGCAATGTATCTTCTATGAAAAAGAGCCGAACCATATATTGGAGCTCAGTCGAAAAATAATAATAGAGTAGAGAAAGACTAGCAATGTATCTTCTATGAAAAAGAACCGAACCATATATTGGAGCTCAGTCGAAAAATAATAATAGAGTAGAGAAAGACTAGCAATGTATCTTCTATGAAAAAGAGCCGAACCATAGATTGGAGCTCAGTCGAAAAATAATAATAGAGTAGAGAAAGACTAGCAATGTATCTTCTATGAAAAAGAGCCGAACCATATATTGGAGCTCAGTCGAAAAATAATAATAGAGTAGAGAAAGACTAGCAATGTATCTTCTATGAAAAAGAACCGAACCATATATTGGAGCTCAGTCGAAAAATAATAATAGAGTAGAGAAAGACTAGCAATGTATCTTCTATGAAAAAGAGCCGAACCATAGATTGGAGCTCAGTCGAAAAATAATAATAGAGTAGAGAAAGACTAGCAATGTATCTTCTATGAAAAAGAGCCGAACCATAGATTGGAGCTCAGTCGAAAAATAATAATAGAGTAGAGAAAGACTAGCAATGTATCTTCTATGAAAAAGAGCCGAACCATAGATTGGAGCTCAGTCGAAAAATAATAATAGAGTAGAGAAAGACTAGCAATGTATCTTCTATGAAAAAGAGCCGAACCATAGATTGGAGCTCAGTCGAAAAATAATAATAGAGTAGAGAAAGACTAGCAATGTATCTTCTATGAAAAAGAGCCGAACCATAGATTGGAGCTCAGTCGAAAAATAATAATAGAGTAGAGAAAGACTAGCAATGTATCTTCTATGAAAAAGAGCCGAACCATAGATTGGAGCTCAGTCGAAAAATAATAATAGAGTAGAGAAAGACTAGCAATGTATCTTCTATGAAAAAGAGCCGAACCACAGAGTGGAGCTCAGTCGAAAAATAATAATAGAGTAGAGAAAGACTAGCAATGTCTCTTCTATGAAAAAGAAAAAGGAGATCATCGCCAACAGATTTCGAAGTCGATTCTGTAAGAGAGAGTGCTCTGAACAGAACCTCCCCAAATGAGGCAACAGTACTCTATCTTAAGACGTATCTGGCTCTTGAGCAAGTGTGGAAGTCGCCAGAAAAAAAGAGCAGAAAAGCATAAAGAAACAGAGGAAAAAACTTATATTGGCAAATTCAGGATATATTCGAGACATTTGTCTTGATATATACTGAAACGTCCGTAAAAATAAAAGATAAAAGTATAGTCACATACATCTGCATTCCACTATTCACTATTTACCCATTTATATATGTTCTGCAATTATAAAGTAACATCTATTGAGCTTACACTTTGAATGTTTGACTACAAATAATAATTATATACACATTATATATATATATATATATATATATGATGGACTCTCCCGTCAATTTCGACGTATGAGTGCCCCGCCTGGGGCTGCCTGCGCGTGAATTTGTTATTGCAAGGGTTGCGCAATATCAAACAACCGCTTTCCTGAGTCGGCATTGCTTGATTCCAATGGCAAGTAGTAGTAAAAGACGACTGGAAACAATGCCGAGATAAGCAGAGAGCACATACAGCACCTGGTATTCCCAAATGGTCACCCATTTAGTACTGGCAAGGCTCGACGCCGCTTATATATATATATATATATATATATATATATATATATATATATATATATATATATATATATATATATATATATATATATATATGATTATTTTTATTTATACAGACATGTAAACAATCGTAGACACTGGCATGTCGATGTTATTGATCAACAGCTGTTAGAGACTGGGATCTCATTAGACAGAATTAAAATCCGATCCTTGCCTATTCTACTATTTGAGAAGAATTCTTTGGATTTTTATTCTGTTGATATTTACTTTACCTGAATTACTAATATATATATATATGTTTACATATATATATATATATATATATATATATATATATATATATATATATATATATATATATATGTACATATATGTATATGTATATGTATATGTATATGTATATGTATATATATGTATGTATATATGTATGTATAGATACATGTATATATATATATATATATATTTATTTATTTATTCTGGTACAGAAAAATTAGTACAACATTCGTACCGTCGGTTTCAAACACGGAAGGTCTTACCCATCCGGCTCTCTTCAGCTTCTGTTGTCATCTGTTTTGGAAATGTGAGGTCACATGACACTTGTTGGGACGCGTTATTTGCTCAGTGTGTTGTGTGTGTTTGTTTAAATTTAAATTTAGTGTAATAAGACCGTTGAGATTTAAAACACGAGGGAATTCAAGATTAAAGGGAATAAAAAAATAAAAAATATATAAAATATATATGAAAAAAAATATATATAAATAAATAAATATTAAAAAAAACATATATATAAAAAAACATTTCAATACTAGGAATAAAAGAATAAAAAAAGAGAGAGAGTATAAAAACGAAGAATAAAAAAATATATAAAAAAATATATAAAAAAATATATATAAAAAAATATAAAAAAATATAGAGAATAAAAATATAGAGAATAAAAAAGAGTGAGAGAGAAAGAAAGAATAAAAATAGAAAGAATAAAAACATAATGAATAAAAATAAATTAAAAATAAATTTAAAGATTAAAAAATAATAATAATAAAAAAATAAAATTAAAAATTAAAAATTAGAAATAAAAAATTAAAAATTAAAAATTAAAAACAAAATAAAGAAAGGGTTTCTCTGAAATTCCCGTGAGCCAAATTATGAATTGGTATCATTAGCCGTTATATTTTTGAAGGTATGCGTTCTAAAAAACGGTTAATGTGTTAAAAATCTTTTCCCCAGATTGGAGTGATTTTAATGAAGAAATTCGGATCTAAGGGAGGTAACTTAGTTGGAAATATGAAATGTTTGAGTTTGTTAAAATGGGTTTGTAGATTAATCTAGTGGCTGATAAATAAATTAAATATTTTTTCATTTTTGTATTTTGGTGAAAGTCGAAGTTTTTGCTCTTGGAATTTATGTGGATATAGTTTGTTTAAATGGATTTGGAGAGTAATCTAGTGACTGATAAATAAATTAAATATTTTTGTGTTTTTGTGAAGGTCGGAGTTTTTGCTCTTGAAATTTAAGTGGATATAGGTTGATGAGGTGTTTGTTCGTTTTTATTGTGTTTATATTAGTAGAGGGGGGGGGTATTTAGACATTATGTGAATCGGTCAAACCAGTTTATAAGTAATGCTTGTCTCTTGTGGATACACCCCCTAAATATTTCATCGCGGATATTTAAACAGGCTGTATTCGGATCGATGATGGCCTTTGAAATGTGGTATTTTTCAGCGTCACATAGAGGACATCTGTTTATGGCTGGAGAGAAGGATGGTTTTCTCTCAATTATTTTCCATTTGATGGTGAAGGGTGTATTTTCTTCTTTAAGCTGCCATATTCGGGTCGCGAGTGCCGTATTAGCCTTGTTTTTGTATCTGAAGGAGTTTCTGTGTGCGTATAGCCTTTGTTTGAAGTTTCCCTTCGTCATCCCAATATATTTTTCTGCATTACTGGTATTTTGGTCTGTGACGGTTGCTTCATATATGATTGAATCGATTTTGCAATTTCCCTCCAGGGGGCAGTTGTTTTTGTCTTGGCATGAGCAGCCTGCGTTTGTAATTGTTTTGGGTTCTGCAGAGATAATTTTTCTTATTGAAGGGGCAGTGGAATAGCTGACCTTAACAGAATTTCTGTTTAAAAGTTTGTGTAATTCATTTGTGGGTGGGAAGTGTTTGTCGAGTAATTTGAGGAAAAGTTGGCCTACCTTTGTTTTGGTATTGGTCGAATAGGGTGGGGAAAACCAGATGTGTGTGTGTGCAGACGTTGTTGAATACCACGAAGTTTTCTCTTTTTAGTACCTTTTTTGGTATCTTTGTTATGTATATGTATATGTATCTGGACAGATAGATAGATAGATAGATAGATAGATAGATAGATAGATAGATAGATAGATAGATAGATAGATAGATAAATAGATAGATATTTGAATTGACAGGCAGATAAATAAATTATTATATATATATATGCACTGATGAGCTGTGAACCAGCGAAACAGTCTGTATGTGGATGACTATATATATATATATATATATATATATATATATATATATATATATATATATATATATATATATATATATATAATGTAATAGGAAAAAGAAAAAAAACAAGAGATATTTTTTATATATTCATTAACGTTTCATCTTTATTGTAAGACTTCCCCAGGATGATAATTTGAAGAAAAATGTCATGCAAGTACATCGAAATTTTGGGTTGACATGATGGGTTGATAAGGAAAAGTAGTAGCCGTGGCTACTGTGAGCGCTGGAGGAGAGTCAAGGCTGTGAGAAGTCAGTGGTGGCAAAGAATGAAATAAATATGGAAAGCTTTGAGTATGTACCATTAAGGCAGCAGTGAAAAAGGGAGGGATGAGAGTATTAGTTAATTTGCCTTAGGGTTGGAGAGAGGAAAGGGGCTGAGGTTTTTTTCGTGGTGAGGTGTGGTATGGATTTTGAGAGGCTGGGGGAAGGGGGAAATCTGAGTGTTTGGTAAATATGCAAAACACACAGAGTTCCCCCCTTCAAATTATCATCTTGAGGAAGTCTTACAGTAAAGACTAAACGTTGATGAATATATAAAAAATATCTCTTGTTTTTTTCTTTTTTCATATATCTATATAGATAGATAGATACATATTTGAATAGATAGATAGATAGATAGATAGATAGATAGATAGATACATATTTGAATAGATAGATAGATAGATAGATAGATAGATAGATAGATAGATAGATAGATAGATAGATATGCTTAAAATTCTTATCTTTGCGTTAAAAGCACACCAGAATACGACTTATTAAGGTATAGTCTGTCGATTGTTTTTATATAGATTATCTTTGAGAGAACACCGAAGATTAAAAAATATCTGGAGGTTAAAGATCCTGTGAATGTGAACCTCGTTCAGAGTCACATTTCCGCCTGATTAGACGATCACCAAAGTGTTCCCCCGATATCATTCAACGGTGATTAACCAAAAATATTTGGACATTCATGACTGAAACTTGGTGGACAAGTCAGTCATAAATTGAAGTTCATTCATACCAGCATGGTTATGCTTCCAGAAAGAATTGTGAATTTTATTAACCAGCCCGTGTGTGACAAATCTTCGAGTGATCAGATTAGATTACCTAGTCTGATGTTTGGGAGACCCGAAACGCCTTACAGTGCGAGGAAAATGTCTACAGATTTATCTTTATTGAGTAACAAATATGCTGGGATTGTGGAACGTGTTTCCAGAATGTTTCATATAGCAATTATTTTTAATATGGCAATCATTTTTCATATAGCAAAGATTTTTATATAAAAATAATTTTTTATATAGCAATATTTCTTATACAGAAATATTTTTTATATAGCAATAATTTTTATGTAGCAATATGCTTTATATAGCATTATTTTTATATAACAATATTTTTATATAGAAATAATGTTTTGTATATCAATATTTTTATATAGCAATATTTTCTATACAGCAATAATTTTTATATAGCAATATTTTTTATACAGAAATACTTTTTATATAGCAATTATTTTTATATCGCATTATTTGATATAGCAATCATTTTTATATAGCAATATTGTTTTATAAAACAATGATTTTTGATATAGCAACATTTTTTTATATAGCAATATATTTTCTATAAGAATAATTTTTAATATAGAAATAATTTGTTGTATATCAATATAGCAATATTTTTATACAGCAATACTTTTTATATAGCAATAACTTTTTATATAGCAATAACTTTTTATATAGCAATAACTTTTTATATAGCAATATTTTTTATATAGCAATAACTTTTTATATAGCAATAACTTTTTATATAGCAATAACTTTTTATATAGCAATATTTTTTATATAGCAATAACTTTTTATATAGCAATACTTTTTATATAGCAATAACTTTTTATATAGCAATAACTTTTTATATAGCAATATTTTTTATACAGAAATACTTTTTATATAGCAATCATTTTTATATCGCATTATTTGATATAGCAATCATTTTTATATAGCAATACTTTTTATATAGCAATCATTTTTATATCGCATTATTTGATATAGCAATCATTTTTATACAGCAATACTTTTTATATAGCAATATCTTTTTATATAGCAATAACTTTTTATATAGCAATAACTTTTTATATAGCAATATTTTTTATACAGAAATACTTTTTATATAGCAATCATTTTTATATCGCATTATTTGATATAGCAATATTTTTATACAGCAATACTTTTTATATAGCAATCATTTTTATATCGCATTATTTGATATAGCAATCATTTTTATACAGCAATACTTTTTATATAGCAATATCTTTTTATATAGCAATAACTTTTTATATAGCAATAACTTTTTATATAGCAATATTTTTTATACAGAAATACTTTTTATATAGCAATCATTTTTATATCGCATTATTTGATATAGCAATATTTTTATACAGCAATACTTTTTATATAGCAATAACTTTTTATATAGCAATAACTTTTTATATAGCAATAACTTTTTATATAGCAATATTTTTTATACAGAAATACTTTTTATATAGCAATCATTTTTATATCGCATTATTTGATATAGCAATCATTTTTATATAGCAATATTGTTTTATAAAACAATGATTTTTGATATAGCAACATTTTTTTATATAGCAATATATTTTCTATAACAATAATTTTTAATATAGAAATAATTTGTTGTATATCAATATAGCAATATTTTTATACAGCAATACTTTTTATATAGCAATAACTTTTTATATAGCAATAACTTTTTATATAGCAATAATGTTTCATATAGCAATATTTTTTATATAGCAATAGCTTTTTATATAGCAGTAATGTTTCATATAAAATGACTCATGAAAGGTTGATATGTAATAGAATATAAGTATTCAATCCAGATGCATCTTAATCTTTTCCTTTCTGTTTTTTCTCTTTTCATCCCCCTCTCCCCATCCTCTTTCCTCTCTCTCTCACTTTCGCTCACTTTATTAATCATCTCTCCACCACTCCTACTTAATCTCTTTTCACCCATTAATTTATCCTCTTTTCTCTCTTGATTTCTCTCCCCTCTTTCTCCGTCAATCTCTGTTTGATTTCAACCTAAATAAGACATTCGCAAACGTATTTTATTAAATGAATTGTGGCGCTTTGTCCCTAAAAAGTATTTCGCTCTATATAAATATGTTGCATTAATATATTTGACATTTATAGCTATTATATATATATATATATATATATATATACATATATATATATGTACATATATATATATATGTATATATATATGTATATATATGTATATATATGTATATATATGTATGTATATATATGTATATATATACATGTATATATATGTGTATATATATACATATATATATACATATATATATACATGTATATATATACATATATATATACATATATATATATATATGTATATATATATATATATGTATATATATATGTATATATATACATATATATATATATGTATATATATATACATATATATATATGTTTATATATATTAATATATATATATATAATTACTTTTTCTGTGACGGTCAGATATATACACTCACATACAATACACACAAATACATACTACAACAACACATAAATATATATATATATATATATATATATATATATATATATATACATATATATATATATATTAAAGGTGCATTCTAATTACCAAAGGAACTATAGCTATCTCATTGAGCATTGTCTATATGGTTATAACTGAGTATTTATATATATATATATATATATATATATATATATATATATATATATTTATAGCTATTATATATATATACACACATATATATATATGTACATATATATATATGTATATATATATGTATATATATATAAGTATATATATATGTATATATATACATGTATATATATATATGTATATGTAGAATGGTTGAAAAGGAATTAGAAAAGCAAAAGTCAAATCGTATTTCTATTCAGTTGCTCAGAGCAAGGTATATTCCGCAAAAAGGCAATTTATTCAAGTTGAATTTGTCCTTAAGCCAGGCTTTTCAAAGATCAAAATCTTATCATCAGAGGAAGTCGCTGGGATAGATAAGTTGGCAACGGCCAAGATTTAAAATTTGGAAAAGTAAAATAAAAATTGTAGGGAAAAAATACAAGGCAAAACTCTGCCCGAATGCAAGCAAATGTCCGATTGCAAAAAGTCTGGTGTCAAAAAGTCCAGCGGAGAAAGCGAAATGTAGATAGGTAGGTCGTTTAAAGGCACGAGAAGTGACAAGAGAGGATTCAAAGTAAAATTCCAAAAACCACATCTTCAGGTGCGGCGAAGATAGATAGAATCCAGAGAGTAAAAAGTCTAATAAAAAGTACGTTCGTGGATGGAATAAGGCTCAGTAAAACGTGAGGTGGAAAGTATTCGCCATTTAAAAAGACTTCCTGGGCTAAAAATCATGGAATAGGTTTAAATTGGCAAAAAGACAGCGAATTAATATTTAAAGGCTTGCCCGTTGGAAAACAAGACTAGTCTGAAGAATGGCAAAAACTCATATGCGACCAGTAGGCAGGAAAGGAAGGTGTAGGGGGTGTGAAGGAGGAGAAGGGTGCGGGTGCGATGAATAAGTGCGATTTAAAACTAAGAGTGTGAATGTGGGGGTAGGTCGCTTAAAGTTGAAAGTGGACGTTAGCGCGAATTAGGGTTCAACTAGAAATGGGATAGAAGGGTGTGGGGGCAAGTCAATGAGTGCTGGGAGGGAGAATTAAAATACCAGAATGTGTCGGGGGGATATGAACAGGGGTATGGGGTTAGGTGTAATCAGATGACCTTACTTATAAACAATGAGGCAAAATATATTTGAAGGGTAGAAATAAAATAATAAATAGTAAAAATAAAAATAAAAAATAAAAATAGAAATAAAAATAATTAAATGAAAAAAATAAAAATAATAATAATAAAATTAGTCTTAGGCTCGCAAGGAAAATTATGGATTGACCGATAAAGAAATATATAAATGAGGGAATAGTCGATAAAATTAGAATCCGGGAGTCAGTATTAGAATAAGGAATAGGTAATTTGACCTCGAGTAAATACTCGGAATGGAAATCCCCAAAGTGGTTAAAGATTTGGGTTGAAATAAAATATGCTGTTACGGGACGCTAGTGCTTTTTGGATGTAGGAAAATTAAACTTTGAATCAAAAAAATTTCAGAATAAGATACATGGAAGTTAATTAAGAAAATTGTTGAATAGGTTAATGATGGCAGAGAGAATTTGAGACATACTTTGGTTAAAATAGTGACAATAGTTTAAACCAGAGTGAGAATGAAGATGGCAGTTAAGAGTAAATATTATGGGGGTTAAAAGATGTAGAATGAGGGCGGGAGTCGGGATTGAGCAGGGTCCGAGAGAAGTGAGCAAGGGGCGAGGTGAACGAGGGGGGCATAATCGAGGCTATTAAAAGAATGAGAAGAATTATTTAGAAGTTTAACAGGGGGGGAAAACAGAAATTAGAATGCACAGAGAAAACTGTTCGCAAAAGCAGTTCGCAAAAATGGTGGGTTAGTTATCAGGTTGAAAGGGAAGATTAGAAGGTTGGATGTGTTGATGGGAAGCGGCACTGGCGTAGCTAGGGCGGGGCGAGGGGGGCGGGCCGCCCCGGGCGGCACACCTGAGGGGGCGGCATTTTGAGAGGGTAAAAATAGAAAGTAGAGAAAAAAATTTAAAAAAACAAAAGTTAACAAAAAATATGAAATTTTATACTATAATTTTATATAATAATAAATTTAAATGAGAACATTTGAAAACCTGAAAATGTTATGAAATGATAAAATCATTTTTATTTACTTTTTTGTCGTTGTTGTTAAAGTCCGAATTTTCGCCAAATAACATGGATGTATCAAGGAGAGAATAGTCCGATGTAGTTTTCTTTTCTTTGTCTTCATAATGTTATTATTAAGAGGGCGAGCCCTCCGAAGAGCCGTGTGTGTAATCGCTCGGTTTTCAGAAATTTGTTGTTGTTAATAACGTTTCAACTCTTTTAAAAATAGTTTTAATATATTTTAAACAAATGTATTTATGAATGGCAAATAAGGCTATAAATTTATTTTTTGTGAGAGAACTGTCGCAAGGCATCAAGTCGGTTGAAAATTTACAAACAGATTTTTCGCGCCTTTTTTTCGGCAAAGTTATCAATGACTCTATCAAAATTCACTTCCTCGACAAGTTCCCTCTCTATTGAGAGGATTGCCAAGTCTGTAAGTCTTGTCTGGCTCATTGCTGATCTAAGGTAGTTTTTTATGAGCTTCAGTTTTGAGAAAGAGCGCTCACAGCTAGCAACGCTAATAGCTCTGGTGAGGAAAATTCTCAGCAAGATCACAATATTAGGGACGGAATCCCCAAGTTGGTATCTTTGTATAAAGTTCAAAAGTTCAAGAGGTCCATCGATTTTGTCTTTTTCTGAAGCTTTTACAACATACTGTAACCTCTTCTTTTCAGCAAAGAATTTCTCTTTTTCTATATCTTCGTCAAATCCACCAAGCTGACAATCATAATTATCATCAAGCAGATTTGACAGTATAAGAAAAGCGTATTTATTTGCAAGATTGTGAACTTGTTGAAATCTGCAAGATATTTCTTCAGTCAATCTGTCTATGACAGACAGCATTTCCCGTCTCAACTCAGTATCAAAACTCAGCGCTGCATCAGTCAATCCTTCACCATCCATTCGTTTCTTTTTGCGAATACGATGCTCCATGCTTATCCCCATTTCAGAGCAGAGTGTTTTTGACTCGTCTATTGCAGTGTCCACTATCTTTTCTCTATTCTGAAGAAGGAAATCTTTCAACGCCGTCAGCCTGACAGAACTTTGTTGCAGATCCAGCCCTTTTTTTTGAAGATATTTCTGGGCATCATTGATTTCTGGGAGAATAGTTTTCCAAAGGTTCAGAAATAAAAGAAACGGAAACGATAGTACCGAGTTGAGAATTAAAGATGCATCTGATCTTGTGGTTGCATTTTCTCCTTCTTCTGTGAGCTGTTCCAGGGCAATGACGACTTCCAATATTGTTTTTATCACAACATCTACAGCATCTGCTCGACTACTCCATCTAGTATCCACAGTCCGTTTGATACTTAGACCGGTCAACTGAATCAAGATGTCCCAGCGATGTGTAGATGCAGAAAAGAACGAGAATAACCGGTCCAGTGTGCCAAAAAATGTAACAGAGTGAACCGCTACTGAAGCTGCATGTACACAAGCCAGATTTAGTGAATGGTTGGTGCATGGCACAAATAGAGCTTTTGGGTTGATTTCAGAGATTCGTTTCTGCACACCCGATCGGTGACCTGCCATAACAGCGGCATTGTCAAATGCCTGGCCAATACAGTCACCAATCTGTATCTCATCATTCTCCAATTCTCTCAAAATGAGTTCAGAAATGTCCTCCGCGCTTTTACCCTTTGTTTCGATGAAGCGGAGAAACGACTCCTCACCCGTCACTTCATTTCTGTCAACTTTCACGTAGCGCAACACCTCACTCATCTGGTCCTTGTGAGATACATCGGAGTACTATCAAAAATTATACAAAAATACTTGCTTTTCTTTATCTGATCGATAATTTTCTTTCTGACCTGCTTTGCTAAAATGCTCACAAACTCATTTTGAATTTCTGGTGACAGATAAGAAATAGTGAATTTCTTCCGTAGGTTAACTTTAACCAAATGTTCACGGAGTACATAGTCATATTTAGCCAATAGATTTACCAATTCCAAGAAATTTCCTTTGTTTTCTTGACCCCTTTCATCATTATGGATGTCTTCCCGGTGACCTCGTAGCGCCAGATTCTGCTTGGCGAGAAATCTGATAATGTCCAGCAATCTAGCTAGGATTTCTCGCCACTTCTTTGTTTTTTTCTCAATGATATTTTGCTCAACTTTATCAACTACCTTTCCTTCAGCAAGTCGGATCTCTAGCTCCTTCCAGTCAAAAAACGCCTGAGCATGAGATGTGCTTGCTTCATGTTCATGTACTTTTGGATTTAATTTCCACCAATTCTTGAAACCCACATCAGCAGAAAAACTCGAGAGTCCAATTGAAAATAGTCTGCAGCAGAAGCAAAATAAGGCTTCTCTGGCAGGAGAATACACCATCCAAGTTCGCAAACTTTTCTCACCGTTCCGCAATACCTGATAGAACCAGTTTTTTGTTAGCTTTCTAAAGAATAATGTTAACTTAATAATAATGGACCAGTTTTCCTACCTAGCAAAAAATTTTCCATGGACGAATTATCCATGGGCGAATTATCCATGGACGAATTTTCCGGGCACCCAAATGCCGGGGGGGCGGCAAATTTTACTACCGCCCCGGGCGGCAAAAGGTCTAGCTACGCCACTGGGAAGCGGACGAGTGTATTAAAGGAAGTTAAAGGAAAAGTAATAGAAATCATATAAAGGTTATACGATTAAGGAGGTTAAGTACAATGATTTAGGGGGTAGTGGGAGAAAGGTACTAAAGCTAAGGGGATTGTAAAGCTAACGGAATTTATGGGTATTTTTTTAAGTTAAGAGAAAAGCTAAAGGAATGAGGGAGATATATGCAGAGTTATAGAACAAAAGGAATTAGAACTATCGGAGAAAAAAATCCGAGATGTAGGGAGGGTAGTTAATCAAATGGTGTCTGGGGGATTACTATGGTTGCTATACTTAAATTTACGTTTATGTCTGCAACTGGAGATAAGTTCATTCTTAGAATTAATAATATTTTTAGATTTAGTAGCAGTAGCTATCATAAAGGTTTCCAATGTACAAAGTTGGCAGTGGGGTGCACCCGGGGTATATGATTTGGACTTTTTAAGTATTGACCAGTGAAGTGAATAGGGGGTATTTTTAAGATTGAGGTTTCTAATGAAATTGGAGAGTGAAGTGCCAGTGCTGTTATCGTTGCTATTTTAAAGGAGTAGATATGGTTAGAGATCCGGGTCTTAATGGGGAAAGCGGAAGCACCAATGTATGTGTGTATCTTGAAGGGTGGTGCTATAGTCGCATTAAAATTACTAGTGGTATTAGATGAGATTTGGGTTTGGAGATTCAGGTTATGCGAGGGAGATTGGTTGAAGTTGTAGGGCGGAGCGGATATGGGGAAATTTCAGTTAGCCCAATGACACTATCTATTATTGGGAGTGCTTGGTGAGAAGTATGGCTGTATATGTGGGGGTCTTGAGGAGAAACGGATTGGGGTGGTGGAGAGATGTGGAATCCGGGTGGAGTGTGGGAACTGTGATTGCTCACAATATTGGTGGAACGGGGGAATTGTTTCACAGTACAAGCGTATATTACGTCCTTCTGTACACAATCGTTGTTTAAGGGACAATCTCTGGGTTTACGGCAGTTACAAGTGGTGAGGGGTGCGGTGGGTGGTTGTTGTTGGATATGTTTGATTTTCCTATTTTTAGAGGTTATGATAGTTTGTTCTATATTGAGAATTGTAGAATAAGATATTTCAATAGAATTTTTGTTAAGAATAGTGCTATATCAGTGGGGGTGCTTAAAAGATATGTCTAAAATTTGAAAATTTCTTAGGTATATTGGTTTTGACATTACCGCTGAAAGGCGGATTGAACCAAATGCTGTTCTTTCTTCTAAGTTTTTTTCTTTGTCTGTGCGTCTGTGCGTCTGTGGGTCTGGCCGATTATCAATATTGTTAATTCCTATGGGCTTATTTGCGGGTGTTTTGATTTTCTTGGGTGCAGATGCGTTAAACTTTTTACTTCTGTGTATCGTCATGTTGTGCGTAATAATGCCTGAGGGTTTGTTAACTTGAGTAGGGGGGTTGCAGTTATATTTAATTTTGTGATTGTAGCCTGAGTTTAGCAAAGCATTATTGTAGAAGCTAGAATTTTGATCGAAGATAGATTTATTCGCAGATAGCTTAGAGATTCTGTTAGATACTGAAGGGACTATAAGTGTTTTTCCCTACAATTTTTATTTTCTTTTTTCAAATTTTAAATCTTGGCCTTTGCCAACTTATCTATCCCAGCGACTTCCTCTGATGATAAGATTTTGATCTTTGAAAAGCCTGGCTTAAGGAAAAATTCAACTTGAATAAATTGCCTTTTTGCGGAATATACCTTGCTCTGAGCAACTGAATAGAAATACGATTTGACTTTTGCTTTTCTAATTCCTTTTCATCCTTCTACATATCTATCTGCTCTATCCTGGATATTGAGCTGTATACTTTTCACAATAGGTTTTATCTTTCCTAAAAGTTCGCTTTTAGTTCACCACTTTATATATATATATATATATATCTGTGTAAGTTAATAGACATTATTGTATGTGGTGAGGTAGCTCAGTGGCAGAGTACTCGCCTCACATGCAAGTTACTCGGGTTTCGAATCCTGAGTTCGGATGTGTTTACTGATGAGCTCAAAGGAGGGAGAAACTCGAGTCTAGGACTTTCGGTTTGGTTCTTTCATAGGTTTTGGGTTGCGGTTGTCTGATTGTGGAAATAATTATATATATATATATATATATATAATTATAACTCACATTCAAAAATCTTATATATATATATAAGATTTTTGAATGTGAGTTATACATATATATATATATATATATATATATATATATATATATATATATATATATATATATATATATATATATATATATATGAAAGCTGATAGCAATGCAGAAAAACAGAATGGTAAAAGAAAGTATGAACGAAAGAAAGAAAGAAACGATCGAAGACAATATTTAGTTTATGATATGTACGTGTAAAAATGGCCGCCGCTTATACAGACTAGTTAGTAAAATGGACTTATCATGAGTTTTCGTTTAAATTTTGATTATGTTTGAAAGATAAAAGCCTACAGTTTATCTTTAAAAAGAAAAAAATGGGTATATACGTGTGAATAAAATTTAGAATGAAAAATGTTATTACGACGGCTAAAACCAAAATATGTTAAAAATGCAGATTGAATAAATGATTTTTTTTAATTAGCTGGAAAGATAAATATAAGTTTTCTGTAACTATTTCAAATATAATTATTAAATTAAAGTTAATTAAACAAAAAAAGGTCCTTACTGTTTTACTAAAAATTGCATAATTATCCGAAAAAGTGAACGTTACGTTAAAAATGTCTGCGTTCAAATGTAAAAGAGAAATGGCTATCAAATTACAAAAAATATGAAATAATCTTAGTGCAATAATATTTCGTTTTATTATTTTATTTTTATATATAATATATGGTTTCGTAATAGTTTATAGAAATTGAAAAATTATTATACTTTAATTTCTTAATTTTTTAGGTTATAAAAAATATCTACATTAAATTGACAAGTATGGAAGACCCGAACGATAATTTTCCATTTTATTATCATCTTCAACAGATGGTTTTGTAATAATTGTCCCTTCTTTCTACTCTTGTAAGACTAAATATAAACAGTTAATTTATTTTATGAAAAATGTATATAGAATTATGTTTTGTTTTTTTTAACATAGTTCACCCCAAACAAGACAGGCCGCCAGTGTAGACGTAAAGGGCTACTGAGAAAAAAGAAAAGGGGAGAAGATTGGGGGGGGGGCTCAATCTAAATTGGAATCTGCGCAGCGAGATGTCTGTTTACATTAGTTTTAAATTTCTGCATGGCAGTACTGTCGGGGATACAGGGGGCAGGGAGGGAGTTCCAGAGGCAAGCAGCACGAGGAAAGATGCTATTTGAGTAGAAGGCTCTCCGGCCTCTGGGGACCTCCACAGTGAATGAATGAAATTTAGTTGATTGTCCAGTAAGTCTGGTGAATTTACGTCGAAGGGTCATTAGAGCAGCCAATTCATCGGAGCATAATCCATTGAAGTATTTGTAAAACAAACATAAGGATGCTACATTGCGGCGATGGGACAGGGACTGGAGCTTGGTTGACAGTGAGGGACCTATTAGGTTGGCGACTCTTTTTTGGACCTTGTCAAGGAAGCAAAGAAAGTGGGCTCCCTCTACCGTGCTAGTAAACTCCTCACACCTGACATTATCCTGTATCTCTACAAAGCCACCATCCGCCCATGCATGGAGTATTGTTGTCACATCTGGGCTGGTGTCCCAATTACTAGTCTCTCCCTCCTTGACAAGGTCCAAAAAAGAATCGCCAACCTAATAGGTCCCTCACTGTCAACCAAGCTCCGGTCCCTGTCCCATCGCCGCAATGTAGCATGGAGTATTGTTGCCATATCTGGGTTGGTGCATCATCTACCACTCTCTCCCTCCTTGACAAGGTCCAAAAAAGAGTCGTCAACTTAATAGGTCTCTAACTGTCAACCAAGCTCTAGCCCCTGTCCCATCGCCGCAATGTAGCTTCTTTATGCTTGTTCTACAAGTACTTCAATAAATTGTACTCTGATGAACTTGCTGCTCTGGTGCCCCCACGACGTAAATTCACTAGAACAGCCCGACAATTTGCCAAATCCCATCCATTCACTGTGGAAGTTCCCAGACGCCGAAGAGCTTTCTACTCCAAAAACTTATTTCCTCGTACTGCTGGACTCTGGAACTCCTTCCCTGCTCCCTGTTTTTCTGGCGGTACTGACATGCAGAAATTCAAAACTAATGTAAACAGACATCTCGCTGCACAGCTCCCTATTTAGGTTGAACTCCCCCCAAAAAAACTTTCACCCTTTTTCTCAGTAGCCCCTTACGTCTACAGTGGCGGCCTGCCTTGTTTGGGGTGAACTATGTTTTTTAAAAAAAAAGGGAAATATTACTACTGAAAAAAAGTGGCGTAGAAGTTAAAGTTCCTTTTGTGGGTTTATATTGGCCAGAAAAGGCAAAGGTGAACGATTCGCCTATATTTACTGTTTGCGTGCAGTATTTTTCTAAAATGGTTGTTTTATTGAAAAAGGCTTTCATACATTTTACAGTAACATGACATCATTCCACTGTGTCAATATATTATAGTTCAAGATTTTTCTAAAATGGTTGTTTTATTGAAAAAAGCTTTCATACATTTTACAGTAACATGACATCATTCCACTGTGTCAATATATTATAGTTCAAGATTGCTTTAATTTTAAAAGATCTTATAACCAAGGTTAGCTCTGAAGATTACGAACTACAAATTGAAAAAAATAATATGGTTTCTTTTGTCGGTGGTTTAATATGTAAGTTCATAGTAGATTCTTCTGAAAATGACGTGCCACAAACCTACTAAAGTGGCATCTGTTCATTGTGTATTTTTTAATGTGTATTTTTTAATTCTTTTTTTCGTAGTCGCTCGAAGTCTTAATTTTTTCATTTTTTTTATTTTCAAGATTATAAAAATAAATTTTACGGTGATGATTACACGTTCATACGCACAAGGCAACTATTAGTATATCACATTTTAAGGAAACGTCAGAATGGTAAATTAAAAACTAAAAGTCGAATGAGAAATGAAGGGGAAAAAAAATAAATAAATAAAACTTATTTCAGTTGGAGGAAACGACGTTTCCTCTCAGAGGGTCAGACGACAAGGGCTTAAGGTAATTTTAACAATTTTCCTTTTTTTTCCCCCACTCGTCTGTTTCATTGATTTTAATAATGCTTCCTCTAAAATTAATCCTACCATTCTGTTGTACACGAAATTTACTTATATATATATATATATATATATATATATATATATATCGAAAATTTAAGATTACCCTTTGCCGATCTGTTACTTACCAAAAAAAAAAAAAAATACTATTTGGTATTTAATCAGTTTTCGTGAAATTATTAATAAATCGTTTTGAGTTTCACTCTCTCCCTGCGTTTATTTCTTTTCACTTTTCCATCTCACGGCAACCACATCGCATTGCTATAGCCTTGGACGACTAATTTACACTTATATATATATATATATATATATATTAATTAATTAACAATGAACTGTTTAAAAATAGCTATGCAAATTGTGCATAGAAAGAGTTATTTGTGCCTGTCGTATCTACGATATATATACAGCATTTCAAAATATTACGTTGTATTATTGAACTTACCCAAATTTATACCTACCAGCGACCATGCGCGATTTAAGTTAAATTTAAAAGAGACATTTACACCGTTAAGTCCACACAACATCGGACGTCACTTCTAGAAGACCAGGAAGGATTGTTACGGAAAAAAAATAAGATTAATACCTTTTATTTGTCTAAAGCTCTGACGAGGCTTATTATATCAAGCGAAATTATTAGATAAAAAAATGTTTTTGAAAGTAGTATAGGCGTGATGAATCCAGAAAAAGTGTCGCCATTATTCATTTAGGTGGATATGCCATCAAATATTATTTCTTAAAACACGATTATACTGCTACATTTAATGGTGATAAATTTATTGGCTAGTTGCGGTGTCCTATTCATTTTAAATATTTATTGTGAGATACCGACGACCATGACATTGTGAAAAAGATGTCTTCTACTCAACGCTGTTTCCCAGTACCACTCCTCGAGTAATTTACAGGACTCGAACCTTTTTCTCTTCTCTCTGTAAGGATGTTTTGCCTGCCATTCAAAAGAATTCTGTTGTTTATAAATTACTATGTCAGTGTAGAGCTGACTACGTATGCATATATATATATATATATATATATATATATATATATATATATATATATATACCCTCAATTACACAGCAAATCGAGAAGTGGGATGGTATATATATTTATATACACAGAGATACACACACATGTATATATATATATATATATATATATATTAAAAGAAATATTGTTTTGATTTTTGATTTTGATTTTAATAAAAAATATCTGCATGTAACATATGGTTTTTTTAAAGACATTTTGCCTCTTT
>OY744553.1:13885938-13898438 GCA_963556195.1 Sepiola atlantica
CTTGAGGTGGGCGTATCTGTTGGAAATCGTTTGGTTTGGCTTGCGCGATTTAGTGCGGGTGGACCCGTATAGTCGAGTGCAGAATAGGGCTGTTCTCACAGTCGGAGCTCACAGACGTGACGGGGTCCCCACGTTGACGAGACCTCAGATCACGGGTCAATGTGCACCTGCGCATAGAGGTTCTGTGACGTCACGGGCTTTGCGTGGGAAGCAGAGTTTTTGAAGTCTGGCTTTTGGAGGCGAGCCGAACGGACGTGTTTCACTATGTAGTCTGACACATGATTAAGGGAATTAAATTCCCTAAGAAAATACAGGCGTGAGATCTCTTTCCACCCTCTACGAATGGCTAAGGACTTAATTGATAAGTAATTACGATCAAGCAGTAATTTGGTCTCTCTCTCTCTCTCTCTCTCTCTCTCTCTCTCTCTCTCTCTCTCTCTCTCTCTCGGCGTTAGTGGATATCTCCAAGCCGACGGATAACTAACGCCTGAAATAAAACAGAACTTAAAAGTTTAAAAGATGGTTTGTCTCCTTAGTCAGTCATGAAGCTTTTTGTTGCAGCGGCGTGGTTCACGGCAGAAAGAAAGAAGAAAGAATTCAACCCTAACCCTAACCCACCCCTCCACGCGACGAGGCAGAATTTAAAGATATGCAACATATATGATTTTTGGTGTTAAAAATGACGAGTTGTTTAGACGAGAACTACCGCAGCCCTTTCCGGGACGAGTATACAAAACGAGAACTGCCACGGCACATTCCCGGGACGGTATGCAACACTCTGCTCGGAGGCTTATTACACACTGACGTCAACATACTCGCGACACCAAACACAGTATATGAAGAATAGGAATTTAAAACGATCTTTAGTAAGCCGGAAAGATAACATTAAAAAAAGAACTTTTGGGGCCACCCAATATTTATATCTATCTGTCTATGTAACTAACTATACATATATATATATATATATATATATATATATATATAGAGAGAGAGAGAGAGAGAGAGAGAGAGAGAGAGAGAGAGAGAGAGAGAGAGAGATAGATAGATAGATAGATAGATAGACAGACAGATAGACAGACAGATAGATAGATAGATAGATAGATAGATAGATAGATAGATAGATAGATAGATAAATAGATAATTGAAAACAAATAAAAGACCAAATATAAAAAAGAAACAAAACGAAAAACATATTAAAATTACCTAAAAAAAATACCCTTTTTACCTTAAAAGAAAACAAGAAAAGAAAATCAATGAAAAAATACCGAAATTATTAAACCACTGAAAAAAAGTAAATAAATAAACAATCAAAGAATTCGTAAAAAGCGAACCATGACGTGACGCTCAAATAAACAGACAAGATTAAAAACGCACAAGATAACAATAATTGAAAATGATAGTTTGGAATAAGCGCTGTGTAGAAAAATGGCGCCTTTTTTCTGGTTGTCGGCTGCTAAAAGACACAAGTCAATATACAAATGTCGGCCATTTTAATAATGTCGACCATTTTTATAATGTCGGCCATTTTTATAATGACGGCTACAGATAAATAATGACTGGTCTCAAATAATTGTGGCCCTAACATAAAATATTGTGCTCGTTGACTTTTCTCTGCGACTTTGAATGCTTACACTGCGTTTATTAAGTTTAGGCAGTTTATATTGTCCAATCAAAAGCAATACTCTTTGGCGTGTAGATAAGATATTTCATGGTTGGTGGGTTTTTATTAAAAGGTCAGATATATGCTATATGCAATAATTTTTAAATTGTGTCTGCCAAACTTAATAAATGTTAATATATACGTGTGCGTGCGTGTGTGTTTGTTTGTTTGTTTCTGTGTGTGTGTGTGTGTGTGTGTGTGTGTGTGTGTGTGTGTGTGTGTGTGTGTGTGTGTGTGTGTGTGTGTGTGTGTGTGTAACAATTTGGAAATAAACAAAAATTATGACATATTCATTTATATCAGTTCCAAGAATTCAACATCTACAAAAAGTTATGCGTACGATCGTTTCCGAGACGAATCTTAATTGATAAGAGTGTGCTTCATCAGCACAGATTCCAGAATACCACAATTAGAAGTCGACAAAAATAACAAACACCTTTGTACTATTCAGCAAATAAAAAAGTAGGACGAAGACATCACTATTCGTATAGAATAACACATACATATAAAATATTATAGCAGTGGTCAACCATGAAATGAATATGTGCTATTTTTTATTTATTTCTAACTTGTAATATAATAGCTCTGGATCACCTATAGGTTCAACCATTGAGCTGATTTTAATACCTGCAGTATTTCTGAGTATGTATTGGTCTTAAACTGACTTCAATTTTTCCTTATACCTCTAAGGTGTAGTTCATTATTTGTCCACTCGAATACTGCCAAAGAATTTTACTTCACTTATCTTAGATGTGGATGACTATACAAGCTCCCTTTTTTGTAGAGCTTTTCGTAAGGAAAATCTTCACCTGCCACTAGCTTTAAGGGATAGCTCATTGGGTAAAACCAATTTGAACTTTTAGAACTTGACAAAGTTTACATTCAGATTACACCTGTATTCAGCCGGTGCCGCATGATAGTATAGGGGTAAAAGCGCCGACTGTCAGCTCAACGGTTGAGTTTCGATCCCAGCTTGAGGCACTTGCTTGTCTAGTCGCACTGAAGAGCTGTGATACAGCGAAACTGTTTGTATGTGGATGACTATATATATATATATATATATATATATATATATATATATATGTAAAGGAGTAAGGCTACCAACATTTGTAGAATGTTTTTTTCAACATTTATTTATTATTTTGTTGTTTTTTTCAACATTTATTTATTATTTTGTTGTTTTACCATTTTATAATTTTATATAACGCGTTTCAAGCGGTGGTCCGCTTTCATCAGATATGAAAATCCATTTGAAGAAATGTCTTTCGATTCAGAAAATGAAACAACATTTGCTCGAATCGAAAGACATTTCTTCAAATGGATTTTCATATCTGATGCAAGCGGACCACTGCTTGAAACGCGTTATATAAAATTATAAAATGGTAAAACAACAAAATAATAAATAAATGTTGAAAAAAAACAACAAAATAATAAATAAATGTTGAAAAAAACATTCTACAAATGTTGGTAGCCTTACTCCTTTACATATATACTTTTCTCTCGTTGGAACTGTTCTAATACTGCACTACCCTCTTTTATATATATATATATATATATATATATATATATATATATATATATATATATATATATATATATATATATATATATAATGTGTGTGTGTGTGTGTGAAAAAATGACAAACGGAAAACAGGTTAAAGTGCAGGTGAAAAACAAAAACGAGAGATTTTACCGGTTCCGTTCGTGTTGGCGAACGTCTTCAGAAAAAGTGAAGATTTGAAAATAATTTTATTTTGAAGGCACACACATGGGAGGAGGAAAGGATGATCCTTTGGACCATATGAGAAGACTTTAAGCGACATTGAAATATGACAAGTGGGTGACACATTCTTCTTTATTTCTCATTCTTCTTTTTATATTTTTATTTATTTTCTTTTTCTTTTTCACTTTCACACCTACTGAGCTAGTATGGGAGAGGCGGTGGGCGGAGGGGGTAAAAGGCGATAAGAGGGAAGAAGACAGGGGAACTAGCCAGGATAAACACAAATAGGAGTGGGCATGAAATTGATACACCGAATTCGAATGCGAGAACCCAAAGATTAATCTGAAAGTATCAGAGATAGGTTTGCTAATTTGTCACATATTAAGTTTTAAAAAGCAATAAAAATCTTAAACTGACAGTCTAGGAAAAAATCTATTTTACAGTCAAACTAATGTAAGTGATAACTTATAAGAAATTTATTTTTAAAGTGTAAGATGATATGAAATACATGTAAGAAAAATCCTTAAATAGGGTTAAGTTTGAGAGAGATGTATTAAAATGATTTGATTAGCAATGAGAACTTGCTATTATCACAACAATTTATATATATATATATATATATATATATATATATATATATAGAGAGAGAGAGAGGGGGAGAGAGAGAGAGAGAGAGATTTAATCAGGGTCGCAGTGGTGTAATATATTGCATTGTTTTAGTGCGATTTTTGCTAGGTACCTGCTTAGGGTATAAGATCCGAGCCTGGGGTTGATGTTAGATGGTGATGAAAGGCGTATAGTCGCGCTTTCAATGCATTTGCGACGTGAGAGAGAGAGTGTTCGCTTTTGAGGAGAGTGCAGTCTGAGAAGTTTAGATTGTGGGAGAAAGTGTTCCTGTGTATCACTAGAGCGTTAGTGGAAATGTCGTGTTTGAGGTCCCGCTTGTGTTCGTATATGCGAGATTTCAAGTTTCTGGACGTTTCCCCAGTGTAAAACATCGGACATGCGGCACATTTTATTTTGTAAATGCCGGCAGAGGGAGAGGTGTTTCTGGGGGATGGTCGGGAGCGAGGTTTGGTATTAATTAGATCTTTAATAGTTTTAGAGGTGGGTGTTACTATATTCTGTAAGGAGATAGATATGGGGTTATTGGGGAGAACCATGTAAGATTTATTTTCTGTCTGTTATTTGTGTTGGTTATTTTTTTAGGAGATATTTTTGTGGAGTCAGTCTGTTTTTTGCTGTGGATGTTGAAGGCTTTTTGTTTAGGGTTCAGGATGGAGGATTGAGGATATTTTAGAGCTTGGTAGGTTTTTTGAATATAGGATTCTTTCATTGTGAAGATGGGCGGGGCTGCAAATTCTGAGAGCTCTGAGAAACGATCCTATGATCATTCCGGAGTTTACATTTTTGTTGTGGTCAGAGTAAAAATGTATGAGATCATTTTTGTTAGTTATTTTCCTAAAGACTGAGGGGTTCAGGCCATTAGGGATGTTGTGAAGAGTGATGTCATGGAAGTTAAGGATGTGGTTATTTTCTGGTTCGGAGGTGAAAGAAATGGTGTGTTCTATTTTATTGAGGTTTTCGACTATGTCGGGGAGATTAATGTGATGTGGGTAAATAAGGAGTGTGTCGTCTATGTATCTAAAGTAGTGGGAGTTTTGGAGTAGAATTGATTTGAATGGACCGTTCTCTAGGAATACTAGGAAAAGACAGGCTAGGACTTCGCTGAGAAAAGAGCACATGGGTAAACCAAGTTTTTGCTTATATAGTTTATTGTTAAAGGTAAAGTTGCATTGTTGTGTTATTAGATTACATAGTTTGATAATTTGAGTGGTGGGGAGGGGGAGTTTGATTTTGGATTTAATAAGATAATTTTTTAGGAATCTGAGGCATTTAGATATAGGTACGTTAGTGTAGAGAGATTTAATATCTAAACTCGCCATAGTGAGGTTATTCATGTTGATGTGTTGGAGTCGTTGTAGTAGGTCTCCGGAATTTTTTAGATGGGTGGATTAATAGAGCCGAGAAGGGGGGTAAGTATTTCCGCTAGTTTTTTGGCTAGTTTGTGGGGTGTGCTGCCGATGCCCGATATGATAGGTCTCATGGGGATGTCATTTTTGTATGTTTTTTGGTAGGCCATAAAGTCTTGGAGTTCTAGGGTGATGTTCCAGGAGTTTAATCCAGGGAAAGTAATCCGACAAAATCTTCCTTGCTTCGCGTTTGAAGTGTTGTGTGTCTTTGGTTATTTGTTGTGAGGTGTTTTTTGTGTTAATGTTGTCAAAAAAATTGTTGTAATAATAGCAAGTTCTCATTGCTAATCAAATCATTTTAATACATCTCTCAAACTTAACCCTATTTAAGGATTTTTCTTACATGTATTTCCTATCATCTTACACTTTAAAAAAAAAATTCAGATTAATCTTTGGGTTCTCGCATTCGCATTCGGTGTATCAATGTCATGCCCTATTTGTGTTTATCCTGGCTAGTTCCTCTGTCTTCTTCCCTCTTATCGTCTTTTACCCCCTCCGCCCACCGCCTCCCCCATACTAGCTCAGTAGGTGTGAAAAAGAAAAAGAAAAAGAAAATAAATAGAAATATAAAAAGAAGAATAAGAAATAAAGAACAATGTGTCACCCACTTGTCATATTTCAATGTCGCTTAAAGTCTTCTCATATGGTCCAATCAGATCATCCTTTCCTCCTCCCATGTATGTGCCTTCAAAATAAAATTATTTCCAAATCTTCACTTTTTCTGAAGACGTTCGCCAACACGAACGAAACCGGTCAAATCTCTTGTTTTTGTTTTTCTCCTGCACTTTAACCTGTTCTCCGTTTGTCATTTTTCACACGTTTTGTCTACCACGGATTTTAATTTTCATGAATTATCGTGTACGTTACCCCATATATATATATATATATATATATATATATATATATATATATATATATATATATATATATATGCCTGCGTGTAAAGTTAGGAGTAGCGAACCCTAGCAGACTGCTCAATTATTAAGAAAAATTAAATATTTATTAATATTTGCATTACGGCAAATCAGAACTACTTCAGTACCGCCGGTTACAAATCCTAACAAATCTAAAGAGGGCTTTTATAGATCACCTTTGTTAAGATTTGAAACCGACAGTGCTGAAGTTGTTCTCATTTTCCGTAATACAAATATTAATAATTATTTCAGTTGTCGCAATAATCGAGCAATCTGCTGGGGTTCGCTTCTACTAACCTTACACACAGACACACATTCATATATATATATATATATATATATATATATATATATATGAATAAAAATGGGGATAAAATGATCCGACGTAATAAAAATTGAAAAAGAAAGAAAGCCAAAAACTGTTATTTATGTATTCATCAACGTTTCGTCTTTATTGACAGACTTCCTCAGAATGAAGAAACAATGTAGAAAAATCATACAGATATTAGTTTTGATTTTCCATAGATTGCCCAAATTTCGTCATGGCTGTAGATATGAACAAGCAAAAAAATGAAAATCATGATTTTGGTTATTGCGTTATCAGCAGTAGTCTGTCTCTTCCAAAGGACGCGAAGATAGATAGATAGATAGATAGATAGATAGATAGATAGATAGATAGATAGATAGATAGATAGATAGATAGATAGATAGATATGGATTGAGATAGATAGATAGATAGATAGATAGATAGATAGATAGATAGATAGATAGATAGATAGATAGATAGATAGACAGACCGACAGATAGAAAGATAGATAGATAGATAGATAGATAGATAGATAGATAGATAGATAGATAGATAGATAGATAGATAGATAGATATTTCAAAAGTTCAAAACATATTAATTATGATTTCAAATATTTAAAACATGGAATAAAACGGGAATAAATACTTAACCATGTCATTTTCTATATACGCACCTTTCTAAAAAAAAAAACATTTTAATTAGTTAACATTTTATTAAAGATGTAAATTATGTTCTTCCTCAATATATTTAAAATTTATCAATATTCAAACACTGCCAACATTATATTTGCATAGCAGAGCTCTTCAAGGAAGAATTTCAAGTTACGAGAAAAAATACAATGAATTTGAAATTTCAACGGATTCAATATGGATATGAAGAAAGAAACAATTAGACTTGAGGTACTTCAGAATCAGCAAATACCAAATAAACACATTTTTGGTTGACACTGGTTTATTTACACCGGTTGAACTTTAAACAAACAACACGCGGAATTTAATTTTTCAATTAAAAAAACAGTTTGTTTTTTTTAAGTTTAGTTTGGGGATTAATGTAGAAAATATCTTTTTAATAAAAAATTTAGTTACAAACATTTTATTAAACGAACATCACTTAAAGTGGATGTTTAAATTTTAGAGATAAACACTATTTAATATTTATTCACAAATTCACAAATAAAATATGTTTTTTAATACATAGTTTTATTCACAAAAAAAACGAAACAAACAAAATTATTTGTTTATACATTTTGTTTAAGCTAATTTTTGTAAGTCTTTTTTATTTAAAAAATTGTTTTGTAAATAAAACATTTAACATAAAAAATTTGCGACGGCAAGTGTGCGGGTATTGTTTGTTTACCGTAAGTAAACGAGAAAAAAAACGTGTCAACCTAAACTGTGTCTTTTTGTGTTTTTGCTTATTCTGGGGTGCCTCAAGTCTAATTGATCCAAAAAAATGTAACTCAAACGTATTACCTTCCACTTTTTTAATAAATTAGTGTTTTCTTTTTTAAAACGATATGTTACTTAAAAACACTCTTAATTACTCTTGAAATGTTTTAGTCCTGTAACTTAAAGTTTATATATATATATATATGTATGTATATATATATATATATATATATATATATATATATATATATATATATATATATATATAGTAAATCTGTGTGTGTTTGTCCGCCTGATCTTTGTGTCTTATGTTCACCCAAACCGCTGAACAGAATTGTTTGAAAATTGGCATGTGGACTACTGACCTCTCAGTGAAGGTCATAGACTATATAAGAAACATACCACTTACACCGGTGGTGGTGGGTCCCCGGGGGGGGGGGGGCACAACCCCACCATTGAAAACTGTTTTCCTTTGGTGTTAAATGAAATATATATATATATATATATATATACAGGGTGGGCCAAAATAAGGGTCCTATCTTTAAATTTGAATAACTTGAATTTGAATAACTTACACAAAATAAAAGTTAAACTCACCAAACTTTATGTGTGTGTAGACTGACCCTTCCGAGATTTTTTGAAATAAACAAAACAAATTTTAGCCGAAAAACACTTCTTAAAACTTACAAAAACTAAAGTATTGTTTTTTACACTGTTTTGAGTTTTTTAAGCAAAAATAATGTTTTCTAAATGAGGGTACGTTCCTTAGGGCTAATACGGCTCATGCTTGCTTCGGAAAGGGGTCCTTTACTTATTCTAAAAAAAAAATTTAAAAAATCAATAAATAAAAAAGTTATGAATTTTTAAAAATAGGACCCTTATTTTTGCCCACCCTGTATATATATATATATATATATATATATATATATATATATATATATATATATATATATATATATATATATATATATATATATATATATATATATAATCAAGGAGGAAATCTCTCTATCTGTGCATGTCTGTCTCTAAAAACGAATACATACTCGGAAGTGTACTTTCAATATAATTGTATTCACATGCACAATTTGCATGTGAACATAATGTAAGTATTTTTGCGTCTCTGGCTGCCACTTAAAGAATTTTCAAACATGTTACACAATGAAATTCATCTATTTATAAGCGTTAGGTTCAGAGTATTAACATATCTCTGAATAGCTCGGCGAGTAAGATATCTAGCTGACAGCATCAAGGTTGCTGTTAAAGTAAACCCTCCCTACCATGATGTTACGTATAGTGCTATCCCACACTCTAACCTGGCAAACACCGGGTAGCTCTGCTAGTATATATATATATATATATATATATATATATATATATATAGAGAGAGAGAGAGAGAGAGAGAGAGAGAGAGAGAGAGAGAGAGGGAGAGAGAGAGAGAGAAGAAGGTGGTATAGACAGACAGATTTATCGAAGTAGTTGACGATACGTTTTGTTCCAAGAAATAAATATAGAAGCCGCTAAGAAAGCAAACATTAAGGTCCTCCCTTCTCCGCAATTGTTTTGATTGACCCTCATATCGAAACTTTTGCCCCGAGGAGGGGGGCATCTTTCTGCTTCACCATTGATGCATAACCTGAAAGAAATCTCCGATGGCTTCGCAATAGGACGTGTAATGTGTTGATAAAATAAACACACACATCAAAAAAAAAAATCACAAAAAGAGAACGAATTGGTAATAAATCCTTGTGTCCAGTCGCTCCGTGCAACATGGACACCGTTGATTAAAAGTCACCGAAAAACCAGCGGGAACGTTTTTACGAGCCAGGAATGGCGGGAAATGACCGATCGCCACCAATCAGCAGGTCGGACGAATGAGTCCGTGACTGCGCCTATGCGCATCACAACCAACCACCTTCCGCGATTATGACGTCTTTTGGCGCGCTGATGACCCACGTGATTGACCGACGCGCGAACTCGTAAGATTGATGGATGTATAGATATATCTAAATTGATAGACATAGATAGATGCTAGCGGTATTCACCCGACGTTGTCTGACTAAATTAAATCCACCATAATGCATTTCGTTTCTTCCTAAATAAGTACTCTATTTTAATATTTTGTTAATTGTTGGAAAAATGATCGAAACAAAAATTAAAGTAAAAAGATATTCCCGAGTTACGCCGGATAGGTACAGCTAACCTTATCTCAAAATAGTTGTTGGTCTTAAGTTGCATTTCTTTTCTTTTTAAAGTATACTAACGGTATTCACCCGGCGTTGCCCGGGGTGAAGATATATTGCTGGTCGGAAATAATTTCAAATACAGTCATGTTTACAATTTTTTCCTCAAAAAAAGAGTTAAAAATAACATTTCCAATGTGATGTCAAGTAATAATTAAAAAAACTGTTAGCGCGATGGTGTTTTGAAACGAATTTCCTTCTTTTAAATATTAAAAATTAGCGTTGCCAATTAAACAGTTTTCACGCTTGATCTGGAGATGTTGGTTCGGAATCTAGTTAGTAAAATTGGTATCTAGCAATTAGCGGTTTATTTCTGTAAAATTTGGAAATTTCGTTTGCCACCCAAACACCCACAATTTCAGATTTCAGTTGACCTACTTTCCGTATTCATTTTCTCCATAGTCATTATATGATCATATTTCTTGAGCGATCTTCCATACATGATATATTCAGAACAGTAGTCGTTGTACATTTCAATATTTCAAAATATCCCTGATCCTCCCTTATAAACTCTAAGACAGTGGTCCTCAACCTTTTTGTTGCCGCGGACCGGTAAGCGTTAGACAATTTTACCGCGGCCCGGGGGTAGATTGTTTACTTGCAACTTACATGTAGCATCGTACCAACAACATAACATGAAAATAAAAGCCTCGAAATAATAATAAATATATCATTAAAAAGTTTACATTAAAAATTTACTTTAAACATTCCTTTCAAAATAAAATACAGGTACACCAGAAAAACGAATATAAAGTGCATGAACATTTTAACATTACTAGAACACCAAGTCAATGAGAACACTAGTGACTAAGCTTACAAATAGTATTTACTTATGACAAAGCGTACAAACTGAGATAAAGAGCTTTAAAAACTGCGCACATGTATGCAAACTATATTTCTAAACTGTATTTCTTACGCGGCCCGGTACCAATTGGTCTACGGACCGGCACCGGTCCGCGGCCCACCGGTTGGGGACCACTGCTCTAAGACATCACTTTATAAATATTTTGTTGAACTTTGCATTTCTCGTTTAGTCATACACACAGCTGTTCATGAATTACGTCGCTTTTTTATTTGGTTTTTGTAATTTTTTACAATTGAATTAAATACGAATAATTTAAATAACATTAAAATTTAAAAAATATGTATAAAAAAAACCCGGAATGTATATTCGTAATATTTTTATATAGGGTATAAAAAGATAAAATTTAGCGGTTTTCTGGAGATTTTTGGTTCCGATCTAGCGGGGTTTGAAAACACCAATAAAATAATTATTTAAATGTTTTCACTTTTTTTTAAATACATTCATCACTGAGATATTCTTTGTTTAAGTTTATTTTTGTTTTATGAAACGAAGAAAATCTTTTGAATTTCAGTTATTTTATGGACCTAACCGATAACTGTCCCCAGTGACCCCCAGGTAGAATCGAAGGAAAATGTTAATGGTGTCTTTAGATTCTGTGAATAATTTAACCCTTTTTGAAAGTTATTTAAATGTTCGAACTGTTCACATATCGATTTCTATAACACACAAACAAACATTGATTTTTATATAAATAGAAGATTTATACAGTGACAAGACATCCATTATTATACGAAAGCTGGGTCTCTATTTACTAGCCTCCCCACAAGGGCAGAGTTAGATGGAAGGTAAGTGTTTAATGTGGGCAACATCCGCCTCCCTAAAAAGGGGCTCTCGATATTGGGATAACAATAAAAATTGCCTAAATCTAGAAGGATTTCATCTTCACTGACCGAAGACAGAAATGATGAAATGTAGTTTCAAAACAGATACTACACTTTCCAATGTCAGAAACACGAATCCCTACAGACCAAGTGAGATATTTTTGAACCCTCTGCCTTTTATTTGAAACCCTGTAAAACTTTTTTTTTAAACTTTCTCCAAATCTACAAACTTTTCTCCAAATCTATAAACTTTTTTTGCTCTCTGCACCATAACGTCCCCTTTTGTTTTCGGAAATGGCTACTCAATACTGCTACAATTCTCCCTCTCGACCATTTATTTCTTCATCCCCAACCTTTCCTGTTACTTCTTCAATTTTCAAAGTGAAATGGAACAGGTAATATTTATTTATTATAAATATCACATTACCGAATGTTATCCTCTGACGAGAAGAGTTTTATCTTTGAAAAACCATGGTTTAAGGATTAGTGTAGCTCCTTGCATCTGAACTTTCGATGTAATAAAATTTGTATCAATTTTAGGTAAT
>OY744553.1:13903438-13915938 GCA_963556195.1 Sepiola atlantica
AAAATAAAAAATATAAAATAAAAATAAAAAGAAGTATAATAGAGTAAAATAAAATAAGATAAAATAAAATAAAAAAGTAAAAAATTAAAAATTACAAATTAATTTTAAAAATTATTTTAAAAATTTAAAAATGCGTGTGTATATATTTATTTTGATGTGTTTTCATTTATCCGTTTTTGCATAAGTACCGGAGAGCCTCCTACTCCAATAGCTTCTTTCCTCGAGCTGCCTGCTTTTGGAACTCCCTCTTTGCTCTCTGTTTCTGTACTGACATGCAGAAATTTAAAACTAATATGAACAAGAATTTTGCTTCACAGCTCCCAATTTAGGATGACCCCCTAAACCGTCACCCTCATTTCCAGTAGCCCCCTACATCTACATGGCATATATTTTTTAACTTTTTATGTTATCTGTATTTTATTTTTACTTGTGTGATTCCAGAAAGACTTCAGTAAACAGTGGTGGTTTTTAATGGCAGTTTGTGAAGATACAATTGTACATATATTTTATTAGCTAACATATAAGGTTATCTAGTCGGTTTTTCAAAGTCAGACCCAAATAGCATTTAAGTTGGCAAATTAAACTTTGCTTCTGACTAAGCGATTTTCATTTTTCACATTTCATTTGTTATTGTTATACCGTGTTATTGGCAATATAATAATGTGCAAACAAACAAGATGTGACCCCCACAACCAGACTGATCGCCATACTTTTTCCTTTCAACTAATATATATGGGTAATTGAAATATAGTATTTTTTCTACAATATATTCTCTTTATTTATTTCCTGTCTTCTTAATTCTGTTTCTATTCCATGAAAAATGCCAGTATACTGAAATCAGATGCCCTTAATAGGATTAAGATGAAAATTCATATACACTAAATGTACAAAAGCAAGGAAATTCCCAAATGTTTACACTTTTATTGTCATTAAGGGTATGACTACATATCAACCCAACCATTTCATTATCACATAACTACAGTATAAATCTCTATGCATGAGTGGATGAAGTGTGTGAGGTGCGCTGAAGAAAAATTCCTACCAGTAAAATACATAGCCATGTTGTGCTCGCATACCCTAAATGAAAATAAAAGTGTAAAAATGTCCTTGCTTTTGTACATTTAGTGTATATGAATTTTCATCTTAACCCTATTAAGGGCATATGATTTCAGTATACTGACATTTTTCATGGAATGTCACTACTTTTGTAAAGGCTATGCCACAATACAATGGTCATTTTTAAGGTTTTTTGGAATTTTCTGGAAAACTAAGGAATATGGTAAACTGAAATTAAAATGCCATCAACTACACCCTAGAACCTCTATACGTACGTACACACAGATAACATGATTTCATGATTGAACTTTCTAGATTTCTGAGTTGCCTTGACTAATGATGCTGAAATTCTACACACTTACGTACGTACACACAGATAACATGATTTCATGATTGAACTTTCTGGATCTCTGGGTTGCCTTGACTAATGATGCTGGAATTCTACACACTTACGTACGTACACACAGATAACATGATTTCATGATTGAACTTTCTGGATCTCTGGGTTGCCTTGACTAATGATGCTGAAATTCTACACACTTACGTACGTACACACAGATAACATGATTTCATGATTGAACTTTCTGGATCTCTGGGTTGCCTTGAGTAATGATGCTGAAATTCTACACACTTACGTACGTACACACAGATAACATGATTTCATGATTGAACTTTCTGGATCTCTGGGTTGCCTTGACTAATGATGCTGAAATTCTACACACTTATAGAACCTATCAAATAAAAATTTCGTGCAAAGTTTTAACTAATTTGGTTTATTGGTTTTTGAGTTATGATTGATCAAAGAAATGAGATTTCCAGCATAGGCCATTCGTGAGTCTATTAAGGGATAGAGCGCTCTCGCGCCTCCCTTGATTTACTTTAAAAACTAGTTGTAAAGTATCGTATTTTTTGGTTAGTATACATGTTTGACTGTCCATAATTCTATTTGCGTATACTTATTACTTTTGCTTTGGCGACTCTGTACTTTTATATGTGTAATTATATGTGCTTGTCAGTGTGTTTTCGTGTTTCCCAATATGTGTGTGTGATCGTATGTAATTTTGTCGTAGCGTAAGTGTTCCATACTGACGATATGGGGGATGACTGTATTAGTGTATGTACAGGGTGGGCAAAAATAAGGGTCCTATTTTTAAAAATTCATAACTTTTTTATTTATTGATTTTTTTTTTTTTTTTTTAGAATAAGTAAAGGACCCCTTCCGAAGCAAGCATGAGCCGTATTAGCCCTAAGGAACGTACCCTCATTTAGAAAACATTATTTTTGCTTAAAAAACTCAAAACAGTGTAAAAAACAATACTTTAGTTTTTGTAAGTTTTAAGAAGTGTTTTTCGGCTAAAATTTGTTTTGTTTATTTCAAAAAATCTCGGAAGGGTCAGTCTACACACACATAAAGTTTGGTGAGTTTAACTTTTATTTTGTGGAAGTTATTCAAATTCAAGTTATTCAAATTTAAAGATAGGACCCTTATTTTGACCCACCCTGTATATGTGTATGTGTGTACCCGTGTTTGCTGTTTATTTGTTATTTGGGTGTGAAGACAAAATCGTCTATACGGCTTATAAAATGGGGTCAATGCTTTAGGGTTTTCTTCTGCAATCATAACGCGTCAAGAAACTCGAGATCGACCGATTTCTAATAGTGACCCGAATAAAACTAAACAAATACGTTTATTAAAAGAATCAATAAGGAATTTTACATTTCGGAAATGAAATATGGGTGTTTTTTTAAGGCGTGGTGGATAGGAAAATGATATAACGTATTTATTATGAATCGTCATAAATTGAATTAATCTTATTTTGAATTGATCAAATTAATTTTGTTTGTTAGTGTTTGTCCGATATAGACAAATTTCACTTATCTACGATGAAGCATTCACCTGAATGCTATGGTAGGGTTAGCGTAGATAAGCGAACCTCGTCTATATTGCAAAAATAATAACAAATAACATTAATGCGTACGCATTTATGAGCGATGAAATGTCCAATAATTTTGACGAGATTCCGTAGCCAATCGGTAAGGATGCCGGGTTACAGTAACTGTGGTGGGAAATGAAAAAGGAAAAACCAAAAAGGATTTTTTTTATATATTCATCAGCATTTCGTCTTTATTTTTAAGACTTCTTCAGGATGATAATATTAAGAAAAATATCATGCAAATACGTGAAAATATTGGGTTGACATGATGAGTTGATGGGAAGAAGTAGTAGCCACTGCTGGTAGAAGTAGGACCGAGGTCCGGGCTTAGTGAAGTCAGTAGCATGGAATGAAATAAATGTGGTGGTCTCGGTTTCAGAACCCGCGAAAAAGTACAACTACGCTGAAGAGCCGTAAAAGGCGAAAGACGCATCTGTAGATAATTATTTTATGAATTAAATAATATATAGACGTCCCCATATATATTGGAACGACAACGTAAGGGTGGTAACTGCTTTATAGCATCCTAGTGCTACCAGATCAGACTGTCTGAAGATATCGGCTTCCTGACCCAAAATGCACCAAACATTGATGTTTTATTGTGTTTTACTCTTTGCAAAACTAAATCATATTCTGCAAACTCCAAAACAAAACAAAAACAACTTCCCTCCCTCCTCTCCCCCTTTTCCACCCATCTTCCCCCTTTCCCTCTCCCTTCCGCCGTTTCACTCAACCAAACACCATGAATAAATATTTGAAGATATAAAAAACTTGAAGCATGAATCCTTTTTTTCAAAATGACCGGATTCGGCATTAAATAACTCGAAAAGGGTTGATATGCCGTAAAACAAAACAACCAAACCCTCATAGCATTTAGGTGAATCTTTCACCGTAGATAAGTGAACCTTGTCTCAATCGCCAAAAAATTACAAACAAAATTAACGTGTACGTATATATAGAAATTTTGTGAAAATAGAGAAAGTTCCTTCCAAGCATCGGTGAGGTTTAAATGTCTAAATTGAATAAAATGCCGCTATAAACCACGAATAAAATGAAAATATTTAAATTAAAATTCTTTTTTTAAACATTGGTCTTAAATTTGTCAGCTAAATTACTCGTCCTTAGAGACGATAGGTGTTTAATATTACTAAAATATTAATTTTTTATTTAAGATATCGATAAGATGCCAAGACCTTTTTTATATATATAATAAATCAAATACTTCGAACGGGACCGCTCTTTTTCAATGTGTGATGTTAGTTTTTTCACATTAGAAGGCATTTTTTTTTTAATGAAATACAATTTTGTTTAAGAAATCGATAAGATGGCAGGATTTATTTCATTTTTATATAATAAATATTTCGAGCGGGACCGCTCTTTTTCAATGAAAATAAGAATCCGACATTGTTATATATATTTTTTATCATTAGTTACCAAGCCGACCGTACAGGAGAGACTCCCAAACGGCGACGCTCTCCCTGGTGTAAAGTGTCGATGCGCTGAAACGTTATAATAAAATGTTTTTCACCGGTAAAATGCCTTCTAATATGAAAAACATTTTATTATAACTTTTTATTATGTTTTATATTTAGTAAAATCTTCTTGTTATTAAAGTAGTGCAGACCAAAGAAGTATTTCAACGTGATGGAAATCATTTCTTTTTAATGGAAATCATTTCTTTTTAATGGAAATCATTTCTTTTTAATGGAAATCATTTCTTTTTAATGGAAATCATTTCTTTTTTAATGGAAATCATTTCTTTTTAATGGAAATCATTTCTTTTAATGGAAATCATTTCTTTTTAATGGAAATCATTTTTTTTTATGGAAATCATTTCTTTTAATGGAAATCATTTCTTTTTAATGGAAATCATTTCTTTTTAATGGAAATCATTTCTTTTAATGGAAATCATTTCTTTTTAATGGAAATCATTTTTTTTATGGAAATCATTTCTTTTAATGGAAATCATTTCTTTTTAATGGAAATCATTTCTTTTAATGGAAATCATTTCTTTTTAATGGAAATCATTTTTTTTATGGAAATCATTTCTTTTAATGGAAATCATTTCTTTTTAATGGAAATCATTTCTTTTTTAATGGAAATCATTTCTTTTTAATGGAAATCATTTCTTTCTAATGGAAATCATTTTTTTTAATGGAAATCATTTCTTTTAATGGAAATCATTTCTTTTTAATAGAAATCATTTCTTTTTAATGGAAATCATTTCTTTCTAATGGAAATCATTTTTTTTAATGGAAATCATTTCTTTTAATGGAAATCATTTCTTTTTAATGGAAATCATTTCTTTTTTAATGGAAATCATTTCTTTTTAATGGAAATCATTTCTTTCTAATGGAAATCATTTTTTTTAATGGAAATCATTTCTTTTTTAATGGAAATCATTTCTTTTTTAATGGAAAGCATTTCTTTTTAATGGAAATCATTTCTTTCTAATGAAAATCATTTCTTTCTAATGAAAATCATTTCTTTTTAATGGAAATCATTTCTTTTTAATGGAAATCATTTCTTTTTTAATGGAAATCATTTCTTTTTAATGGAAATCATTTCTTTTTAATGGAAATCATTTCTTTCTAATGGAAATCATTTCTTTTTAATGGAAATCATTTCTTTTTTAATGGAAATCATTTCTTTATTTAATGGAAATCATTTCTTTTTAATGGAAATCATTTCTTTTTTAATGCAAATCATTTCTTTTTTAATGGAAATCATTTCTTTTTTTAATGGAAATCATTTCTTTCTAATGGAAATCATTTCTTTTTAATGGAAATCATTCCTTTTTTAATGGAAATCATTTCTTTTTTAATGGAAATCATTCCTTTTTTAATGGAAATCATTTCTTTTTAATGGAAACAATTTCTTTTTTAATGGAAATCATTTCTTTTTTAATGTAAATCATTTCTTTTTTAATGGAAATCATTTCTTTTTAATGGAAATCATTTCTTTTTTAATGACAATCATTTCTTTTTTAATGAAAACAATTTCTTTTTTAATGGAAATCATTTCTTTTTTAATGGAAATCATTTCTTTTTAATGGAAATCATTTCTTTTTTAATGGAAATCATTTCTTTTTTAATGGAAATCATTTCTTTTTAATGGAAATCATTTCTTTTTTAATGGAAATCATTCCTTTTTTAATGGAAATCATTTCTTTTTTAATGGAAATCATTCCTTTTTTAATGTAAATCATTTCTTTTTAATGGAAACAATTTCTTTTTTAATGGAAATCATTTCTTTTTTAATGGAAATCATTTCTCTTTAATGGAAATCATTTCTTTTTTAATGGAAATCATTTCTTTTTAATGGAAATCATTTCTTTTTAATGGAAATCATTCCTTTTTTAATGTAAATCATTTCTTTTTAATGGAAACAATTTCTTTTTTAATGGAAATCGTTTCTTTTTTAATGGAAATCGATTCTTTTTAATGAAAATCATTTCTTTTTAATAGAAACAATTTCTTTTTTAATGGAAATCATTTCTTTTTAATGGAAATCATTTCTTTTTAATGGAAATCATTTCTTTTTTAATGACAATCATTTCTTTTTTAATGAAAACAATTTCTTTTTTAATGGAAATCATTTCTTTTTTAATGGAAATCATTTCTTTTTAATGGAAATCATTTCTTTTTTAATGGAAATCATTTCTTTTTTAATGTAAATCATTTCTTTTTTAATAGAAATCATTTCTTTTTAATGGAAATCATTTCTTTTTTAATGACAATCATTTCTTTTTTAATGAAAACAATTTCTTTTTTAATGGAAATCATTTCTTTTTTAATGGAAATCATTTCTTTTTAATGGAAATCATTTCTTTTTTAATGGAAATCATTTCTTTTTTAATGGAAATCATTTCTTTTTTAATGGAAATCATTTCTTTTTAATGGAAATCATTTCTTTTTAATGGAAATCATTTCTTTTTTAATGGAAATCATTTCTTTTTTAATGGAAATCATCTTTTTTAATGGAAATCATTTCTGTTTAATGGAAATCATTTCTTTTTAATGGAAATAATTTCTTTTTTTTAATGGAAATCATTTCTTTTTAATGGAAATCATTTCTTTTTAATGGAAATCATTTCTTTTTTTAATGGAAATCATTTCTTTTTAATGGAAATCATTTCTGTTTAATGGAAATCATTTCATTTTAATGGAAACAATTTCTTTTTTAATGGAAATGATTTCCATTAAAAAAGAAATTCTTTTTTAATGGAATCATTTCTTTTTTAATGTAAATCATTTCTTTTTTAATGGAAATCATTTCTTTTTAATGGAAATCATTTCTTTTTAATGCAAATCATTTCTTTTTTTAATTGAAATCATTTCTTTTTTAATGGAAATCATTTCTTTTTTAATGGAAATCATTTCTGTTTAATGGAAATCATTTCTTTTTAATGGAAACAATTTCTTTTTTAATGGAAATCATTTCTTTTTTAAGCAAAAACTTGTATTGACCTATCGAATAGACAGAATGTGATGTTTTAGAAAACATTTCCAGATATTCCATAAATAAAAAGCTTGTGAAGCAAACCTTTGCGCCGAAGCCTATCGAAAGCCTTTGATATATCAAGAGCTATCACCTTGGAAACGAAGCCCCCATCGATAGATTATCTGATCCTGTGCGATATCACAATCAGCACATCAACTATTGATCTTGCAGGACGAAATCCATATGGCTTGTCACTAAGTCGATTGTTTTTGCTGAGGTGGTTGACCACTTCTTAATTTATTACAGATTTAAGCAACTTACTCACGATGCACAGGAGACTGATCGGTCTGTACTGAGATGCCGGTATCCAATGTTTTTAAATACCGGTCAGACAAACGAAGTCTTTCAAGAGGGTGGAAAGCATTTCTTGAGTACTGTGACCAGAATGATGTTGATACCAGTTGTCTTGTTGGCATCAAGATTCTTGATAAGTTTAGCGACATCGCAGAGAGTTATTCGGATGTCACTTAGAGTTCTCTCGGTCATCGGGAGGAATTCAGGGGTGGAGAGCCCGATCGCACAGGGTGGAATTTAGTGAAAGGTTCTTTGCAAAAAAATTGGACTTCATCAGATGCGTAGGAGATCATCACTGGTCCCTTAATGATGGTTAGGATAGATACCTTACAGCTGTTCATGGCCTAGTTTGCTATTCTCCAAACTCATGGGAGCAAAGTCTCTTATCTGCCACTCTAGATTTAACTGATTGGGCATAGGACTTATTAACGCTTTCTATAACCTTTTTGCAGAGGAAGGTTTTGGTTTAAGAGCATTTATTTTGTTGAAAGCAATTGAAATAGTGGTTTCTGTGGGTAATAGCGGCGCCACATTCAGGAGTATACCATGGCTTTCTGTTCGATCTCTTTTGGAATATTTTGGAGGAAAAAGTATGGCCATCAGTCTGGTTGTTGGTATCCAGGCATTGCGGTCACATCTTGTTTGTTTGCACATTATTATATTGCCAATAACACGGTATAACAATAACAAATGAAATGTGAAAAATGAAAATTGCTTAGTCAGAAGCAAAGTTTAATTTGCCAGCTTAAATGCCATTTGGGTCCGACTTTGAAAAACCGACTAGATAACCTTATATGTTAGCTAATCAAACATATGTACAATTGTATCTTCACAAACTGCCATTAAAAACCACCACTGTTTACTGAAGTCTTTCTGGAATCACAAACGGTAAACCACTGATATATCAGATGGCGTGCATTCTTTTTTAATGAATTTAAATGGGATTTCAGATATGAAAGATCTTAAGTTGTCCCAATCAAGTCTTGAGTAGCGATAAACTCTGCGATGAAAAGGGACATAAGAGGATATGCTGAACTTCGTTTTGATTATTTCATCGATGAACTTCAGCATCGGAGTTGTACCCCTATGTGATTCGAATTTCTGGAACGCTGATATATTTGCTTGCTATATATATATATATATATATATATATATATATATATATATATATATATATATATATATATATATATATTAGTAGTATGTTTTTAAAAGGCTGTGGGCAATGCAAATTCCGGGTAAGATGTAAGTTGGAAGGAACAAAAATAATAAATCGAATACGAAATATGACTTACTATTTATTTTTTTCTTAAAATCTTACATAACAGCAAGAGTACTGATGTCCGGATGATTATAAAATCATTTATTTAATATTTCGGGAAAAGAAACTTCCCTTTGTCAAAAATAATTAATACCAGAAGAAATCTCCCCGGCTGTGCAGAGAATCTGACAAAACAAAATGGCTGCCAAAAGACAGAATAGCAGCAAAACCAGTCCCGCAGAGAATGGAAATTAAAGATTTTTAAGGTTATGTTATGTATATAAATGTGGTGTTCAAAAATATGTGTGTAATATTGGATAAGTGTATTGTGATCGATAAACTGTTAGTTTTAATAAAAAAATGTTATTAAATTTATATTTTAATTATATACTTTTTATTTTCAGTGTGTTTTATCTTGGTATTTTTTTGTTCTTTCGTATTTTAAGAATTTTAATATAAAGTAAAGTAATTAATCTCTCATTTTAAATATTCTAGATTTGTTTTTATTAAATTTATTGATTATCATGTATTCATGAAGTAATATTATCACAGAAGGAAATCCGAGTATGAGAGCTTAATATAATAAACAGAGCAAGAATAAAATAAGATAAAGTAACAAGGAATCACATAATCACATAATCACCGGTGCGATAATTTATTTCGACCCTTCGGCCTTTTCAAGCACCTAAACGAGGAGATTACATATTTGACAATGAAAAAAGAGAAATTCACACTCACTATTCAATACACATAGAGAGAGAGGGGAAAATTGTGCGATTTATAACGGAAAGCATATAGTGAGGGGGAAAGAGAGTGACAACATATTTAATACATATATGGAGAGAGAGGGGAAGTCGTGATAAAATCTTCCTGCATTATTATCTTGTTTGAATGGAATAGCCACTCAACATTGTGAACATTAAAGTCACCACAAACATGAATGCTAGCAAAAGGGTGAACAGACACGATCTTGTTAATTTGATCAGAGATTTGCTCAATAACAGTTACTCCATCGGTGAGGGGGCGATAAAGGAAAAAGATGAAAGCGGCACGGTGAGCAAGTGCAACTCGGAAGCACATGTATGGAAAAGGGACATCATGCTGAGCTTCATTTTGATCTTAATTGAGACAACTGAATGTTCGGATGATCCCAGAGGAAATAGGACAGTAGATGTGCACTTTTCAGGGCAAGTTGTCAGAAAATGATCAAGAAGATTTGCGAAATGTTCATCAACATCGGGTACGCGTGTTGACTTGTTCACAATTTCAGTACGTTTATATGCAAATGAAGACGTGACAAAACCTCCCTTCATCATCAGTCTTGTTTGAGAGGACTTTGAACGAAGACATCCTTTGAACGAACTTTGAACGAAGACATCCTTTGAACGAACTTTGAACGAAGACATCCTTTGAACGAACTTTGAACGAAGACATCCTTTGAACGAACTTTAAACGAAGACATCCTTTGAACGAACTTTGAACGAAGACATCCTTTGAACGAACTTTGAACGAAGACATCCTTTGAACGAACTTTGAACGAAGACATCCTTTGAACGAACTAGCCACTCAACATTTTGAACATTAAAGTCACCACAACAAAAGGGTGAAGAAAGAGGATTTTGTCAGAGATTTGCTCAATAACAGTAACTCCATCGGTGATGGGGAGATAAGGGGAAAAAATGAAAACGATGATGTAAGCAAGTGCAATACGGCAACACACATATATGTCAAATCAGGGTCTTTATAGGAAGTGTCCCGACGAAATGGAACACCGTCCGTGATGTAGGCCAAAAATCCATGACCATGGCGATTTAGGGGTTCGGGATTTGAGGTAATATTTGAGTAATCTGTGATTATGAAGTCATCTATAATAATTGGCGGGCCCATGCACGTTTCGCATAGAAATAACAGGTCAGGGCTGGTCTCCTGTAAATAGATGTGAACCTCTGAAACGTTTTAATGTTGGAAAAAGAGACCTGATAGTAGGGATCTACGTTAGAAGTTAAAGTTCCGGGTTTATGCTGATTTTTTTGTTTTGTGATTTATCATGTTGGAATTATAAGATTTGTGAACAGATAAGAAGAATAAAGCAGAACGCAGAGAGAATGGGTAAAAAAAATTATCTTTTGTAAACCATTGAAAAAGGGAAAACCGTAGCAGTTCCTATTCATATGACATCGAAAGGTCCCACTAGAAACTACTGGATAGTCAAGACTTCATTCACCAAATGGCAATACAACAGCCCCCTGTATTTTACACCTGCTGATAGACAGCCTCCTTTGGGGTTACTCTAAAGTTAGGGGCCTTGAACTATCAGGCGGATAACAGAATCTTAGATAAAACGTTTACCTCCAGCACCCTAATTAGTGACATGACAACACAAATAAGAAGGCGAGAATTACTCAAATCATCTTCGGATACCGCTCACACTAAACTGACATCCCAAGCAATCAGCATTTTGACCTCCCTTTGCCAGAAACATCGCTCGTGAAAAATGAGAACTGAAGGAACAAAGTAAGGGACGCTAGCTTTAAGGGCTGCCGAAAGTGCATCCATAGTGCATTTTCTACTCTCCATATATATATATATATATATATATATATATATATATATATATATATATATATATATATATATATATATATATATATATATATGTATGTATATATATATATATATATATATATATATATATATATATATATATATATATATATATATTTCGTTGTACGTTAGCATCAATAATACGTATGTGCTTAAAATTTATTTAATTTATCATTATGAATTATGGAATATGTATACTAGGCAACAGGGTGAGTAACGAAGGCAAATTATTTAGTTGATACTCTTTTGTAAACCTTGGCATTTAGGTAAAAAAAAGAAAGCTATTTATTGCTTATATCCGCCCTAGAACAGTGATATATATATATATATATATATATATGTATATATATATATATATATATATATATATATATATATATGATAAATATTTTTTTCAATTCTTATGTGTTTCATACTTTGCATTCAAACCTAAGAGCCAAGTTAAGATTTTAACTTATGTCTGAACCCCTAGAACTATGCGGCCAACCTAACAACCACGGTGCAAGGAAGAGAATTGGGGCCTATTAATGTTTTTACAAGCGGACATACCTGTTGCCTAGTGTAAATATATATATATATATATATATATATATATATATATATATATATATATATATATATATATATATAATTTATCTTTTTATGAAACAGCTTTATTTATTATGGAGGACTATTATATAAACACGGTATTTTCTGGATTTTTACCCCGCGAATATAAACTTTACTTGGATTACGATACACACACACACACACACACACACACACATATATATATATATATATATATATATATATATATATATATATATATATATATATATATATATATACATATAGATATGTATATA
>OY744553.1:13918438-13975938 GCA_963556195.1 Sepiola atlantica
GGAATGCGCCCAAGCAACTCTATTACAAGCTCTGTCTGTCAATTGGTCTGTCACGCTTCCGTTCTAAATGAAACGCATATTGAATGGACGTATCTTATTTGAGATGCGTCCAAGCATTTCTATAAATGGCTTTGTCTGACAGTCCGTCACTTACGCGTGAGTTTTCGTCTTTCATCATCATCATCATCATCATCATCATAATCATCATCATCATCATCATCATCATCATCATCATCATCATCATATCAATATATTCGATTTAACGTGCGTTTTACATACCGGCATGCGTTGAACGTCTTTGAGAAATTGACGTCCAAACTACCATATCTCTGACCAGCTCTGTATTTATCCCTCTTTCCCTTAAAGCCATCCTCATCACTTCCTCCCATGTTTTACTTGACCTTCCTCTATGAACTGGACCTTTAACCTCAACTGTTCTACATCTAATAACCCAATAACTCTTATCTATTCTTTCAACGTCACCAAACCAACAAAGTCTCCTGCTCTGCAAAATCTCCTTATATACTGTCCAGATTTAATCTCCCTCTGGGGTCATCAGATCTAATCCTGTTTTTAAGACACATATTACACATCCATCGTATCAGTTTTATATCATTTATCTCCATGCAACGCATGTCCTCAATCCACACTTTCCATGTTTCACTTTCATAGATCATCACATTGCGTATACATGCCTGATAGACTGTTGTTACCGTTCTCGTCAGCTAAAGTTTTAAATGCCATTTTCGTCGGTCTGTCACGATAAAACTAGGAATAGCATGTTGATGGTCTCTCAAGATTAAGCTAAAAAATAGCATTTTCCTAGGTCAGTCAAGCTTAGGTTCGAATTGTTTATGGAAATCGCTCCAGACAAGGCATGAAGTCACTTGATGTAAGGAGCTAATAGGAACGGAAGATGATTATCACAAAGACAGTAGATGCCCATTGGCGTTAGTCTTGAAAAGACCAAGGCTATAGGTAGGAGGAAAACAGTCAGCAGATAGAGAGTTCCACAAGCCTACAGTTCTAGGGAAAAAGCTACTGGAATAGGAAGCTGTATTACCATGAGGTATCAAAACAGTGAATCGATGGAGACCACTAGACCAACGAGTCAAACGAGCTGAAACAAAGGAAGCAGGAAAGAGATAACACACTTCTGAAGAACACATGTCATAATAATATCTATAGAAATAACTGAGACTAGCAACATCACGTTTGTGAGAGAGGGTGCAGAGAAGAAGAAAGGGTGAGGACAGTCAAATTACAGATACGTTTCTGAACCTTATCAAGAACCCTCAAATGCGACAGAGATTCACCAGCCCAAACATGACAACAGTACTCATCGGCATAAAATGCTACAATAACATATTGATATGCAAATATTGCTTAATTTAAGCAAGAAGTTTGATATTAGATTATCCACTCATGGACTAGAAGCCAATCAGTTAATCAGAACTCAGAGAATTGACTTGCCTATGTGAGCATAATGGTACATTCCAGCTTTTATATAAACCGGCTTTTTAGTTTTCTTTTCAGTTTATTTGTTACAATGATGAATTCAAAACAGCGAATTGATGGAGATCACTAGACCAACGACTCAAGCGAGTTGGAACAAAAAGAAGCAGGGAATAGATCACATAATTCGTAAGAACACATGACAAAATAGTACTGAGGCTAGCAACATCATGTCTGTGAGAGAGGGGGTAGGGAAGAAGAAAGAACTGCTGCTATTGATGAACACACAGCAAGACGTGTCATCTATACAACGAACTTCAACTGCCTACGTGATGAGCCGCCGGAGTCAAATAATTGATCCCCACAGTGCTAAGAATTTTGGGTAGAGCTGATGGTGAATTCTTCAGATGTCGTTTTTCTGTTAATTAATTGATTAAAATTAATTAATTAATTAAAATTAATTAATATGAAGATTCCTGCCTTGATCAGAGTACAAAACCGACTTCGAAACAGTGGGATGTCCTCTTTTCTTCCCTACTGTCTCACAGAAGAGACGTTGCTAGTCTTTCTCTACTCTATCGTTATTTTCATGGTAGGTGCTTGATTGTGCTTCAATCTATGGTACCAGCCTGTAAAACATTTACAGATCGAACTCGTCTAGCTATAACAACTGTAAATACTTTTCCTTTCTCCCTCTCTGTACCTAAAAGTGAACGGAACTTCAATGAGCAGAGCTTCTACCCAAGAACTATCCGTCTGTGGAACACAATACCAGGGGACTGCTTTTCAACTGACTATAGCATGGGCGTTTTCTAATTTCAATTTAAGGTGGTGTTTTTATGTAGATAGCTTCCACCATTTTTAATTGTCTTTACATTGGTTTCGGAATGTATAATTTTAGTGTTATTAACTCGGGGACTGCTTCTCAGCTGACTATAGCATTGACGTTTCCTAATTCCAATGTTACAAAATTATTGTTAAATAATCTCATTTCTGGCCAGTCTCAATCATTGTTACTAATCTTTACTTGTTATTGCATTGTACTCCTAACAGATTCATTAACCTTTATCCTCGAGTTGCCTCTGGGCCTTGATAAGTGGTGACTTATTAACACATAAAAAGGGTGTACCAGAAAGCTTCAGTTCTTTCTTTACTGGCTATTTTTAAGAGTAACATGACAGCGAAACAATTACATCCACAGCGTCACCGACAAAAAAAAGAGAAAAAGGTCATTCATACCTTTATAACATGTTATCCCGCGAGGCGATCAAAGTTACAATTGACTCCTTCCTGGGTCGATTGTTCTTGTTGGTCGAAAAGACCGCCAAAAACTTAAACGAATACACGCGCTAAATATGGCGTGTAACCCAATAAAGAAAATAATTTTAATTTAAACAATTAAAATTAAAATTATAGTTAATGGAAAGAATATAAATTTATACAAAAAAAGAAAAAAGAAAAGTAAATAAAAGAATCGAAATGTATGCATTTAAAGTGAAAATTAACTAAAACGAATATTTACAACTAAGATAACAATTAGAGTAAAACCAAACAATTAAATTTTTTAAAATTAAAGTCAAACAAAAGAATCCAGATTCATAATATTAAAAGGAAAAATAAATGTAAAAATGTTTAATTTCAATGAATTATGTAATCAAAAAACACCAACGAGGTTTAACAAGAAGTAAAATGAAAAGAAGAAAGAAATTAAAGAAAAAAAGAAAATAATAGGGAAAGAAAAGAACCCCCCCCCCCAGAAAAGTAGGATTAAACTAAAAAAACAACAAGACATAAATTAAGATAGAAAATTAAAAAAGCGGAATTAAGTACGAATTCTCTCAACATACTCCTTGATCACGTGGCTAAGATCAAAGTGTAGTATCTGTTCTGATGGATACTGCACCCCATACTGGTGTTGTCTTGGCCTTCGGGTCTTGATTTACGCCGGTCTATGGGTCTGTCCTGGGCAGTTCTGGGAGGTCCACCTTCCCAGGCTTTGCCTCCCCTCTTTGGGGAGGAGTAAGTTTATTGCTTACTGCCTGAGGCGCCTCTACCGGAGAATGCCGACGGGGCTGCCCAGGCCATTTTTAAACCCCACTTTCCCGACCCGACCTTGTGTCACATCTTACTTGTGGGAGTAAGATAAAAACTGGCCTTGTGCCTAACTCCTGGAGAGGAGTAAATAAATACTCCTTGATCACGTGATTCATGATTTCTACTTCTTGCTTTTAGCTCTCCATGTCGTTTTAAACTTCTACTTTCTATCGTCGTTTAAGTTTATTGTGGCAGAATCTTCAACGAGTGGTGGAAACAGTCTTGACTTACCTTATAACCGCCATAAAAGAGCCCGTCTTTGCCTAGCGTATACAACCTTCGACGTGAGAAAGAAAACCTACACGCTGGAATGAGATTATTTATACGTATCAACCACGGGTGACCGGCGAGCTTTGCCATCTTATAAGTCGGCAGAAAGCGTTTTAGCACTCGAAGGGCTAAGATTATTTAGCGATAAAGATCAATATTAGAAAACGGCGTTGTTGAAGAAAAGTCTACTACGAAATTAAGATCCAGTCGAAGATACGTTGTTAAATTCAATACGGTGTTGTCGGAAAAAATCTACTCCATGATAAAGATCTAGTGGCAGATATGTTTGTATATTGAATATGGTGTCACCGGAAAAAAACTATACCACGTAACAATGTTCCAGTGGCGAGCACTTTGTTGTCATCTTCAGACCATCTTTTTTATTCCTTCATTTATTTTAGTATTTTGAAGATATTAAAAACTAGCTAAATACCCATTCCGAACAAGTGTTACAGAGTAACCATTGTTTTATTAATTAGCCATTAAAAATTCACAGTTTAGATCATCTTAACTTATTAAAATCGTACCTTGCGTTCTCGCCAGTGACCATGTGTGCATCAGTTTGATAGCCTGGGGAACTAACGACATACTTGTTGCTGTAATGATAACCATCTCATGCTTATCTCATTATTTATTTATTAAGTTAATACGACACGGGATCTTTTAAAATAAGAAGGATTTATTCAATCGGCCACAACTTAATCGTCTAGTGCTGCAAAGTAAAAGGTGTTAAACGAGAAAAAGGTAAACAAAAGAGAGAGAGGTTCAATCACTTATTTTAGGCGCATGGCTTAATTTGTATTGTGGCTCTTCTTCTCACTAATACGACAAAGCTATTATCGAAAAATAATGATTTATTCAACGGGCCGCAATTTGACCGTCTAGTGTTGCAAAGTAAAAGTGGGTGGACTAAACAAGAAGAGGGTTAACAAGAGAGTAAGTCAATCACCAATTTTAAGCGCATGGCTTAATTATTGTAATATTTCGTAGAACACGTCTTGTCTCCGAGATAGAAACCGCCATCCTCTCAAACGTCCATTTGACACCACTTCCGCTTATATATATATATATATATATATATATATATATATATATATATATATATATATATATATATATATATATATATATATATATATATTTCCACTGGTGAATATATATATATATATATATATATATATATATATATATATATATATATATATATATATATATATATATATATATATATATATAATACATGGTATTTCAAATTCCAATGACTATGTCGTTACTCATTTTTTCTTGTCGAAATTCAAAATAACTTAATGTTACTTGACAATTTGACAATTGTTTCACGCAATAACAAACAACCGATAATAAACAATTAATTACCAACATCTTTCATTTATGCAGCTCATCAGAAGACAAAAATGTTCACTCCTGAGAGAAAATCCTCGATAAAAAAAAACAACTTTTACGTGCATTTTACATGGAACCCAGTTCTTTACAGGAACCAAGGATTTCTTTATACTCAGTCGGCCACTTTGAATTTATATATATATATATATATATATATATATATATATATATATATATATATATATATATATATATATATATATATATATTAATGAACGGATCATTATGAATTTTAAAATATGTATTCTAACAAATACGGTGAGTAACATGGGCACATTATCTTTTTGTAAATGTTTACATTTAATAGATCCATATATATATATATATATATATATATATATATATATATATATATATATATAACACTGAATCACATAATCACCGGTGCAATAATTTATTTCGACCATGTGGCCTCGCACAGCATCCTAGCGATGTGATTACATTTTAAAAAATGAAAACAGAGAAATTCACACTCACCATTTTAATATACATATAGAGAGAGCGACAACATATTTAATACATATCTTGAGAGAGGGGAAATGAACTATTTAAGACGTAATTAGAGGTGGAGGAGAGTGACAACATATTTAATATATATATATATATATATATATATATATAGAGAGAGAGAGAGAGAGAGAAAGGGAGAGAGAGAGGGGGTGCACGATTTATAACAGAAGGCAATACAGCGAGGGGGAAAGGGAGCAATATATATAGAGAGAGGGGGGAAATTGTAAGATTTGTCACGGACGGTATGTAGGGTGTTGGGAAGGTTTTTGAGGAATCCGAAAAGAGGTCAGCTAGTCTAAGCCCCCCTCCAACCGCCTAACCCTATACATACCGTGTGTGGTAGATCATACAATTTCTCCTCCCTCTCTCTCTTTCTCTCTCTCTCTTTCTCTCTCTCTCTCTCTCTCTCTCTATATATATATATATGTATATATATATTGCTCTATTTCTCCCTTACTCTATTGTCTTCCGTTATAAATCGTGCAATCTCCCTATATATATATATATATATATATATATATATATATATATATATATATATATATACATCTACATATATATATACATAGACACATATATACACATGTATATACATAGACAAATATATACACATGTATTTATGTGGCTGTATATAAATATAGATGTATATATATATATATATATATATTGCTCTATTTCTCCCTTACTCTATTGCCTTCCGTTATAAATCGTGCAATCTCCCCATATATATATATATATATATATATATATATATATATATATATATTAAATATGTTGTCACTCTCCTCCACCTCTGATTACGTCTTAAATAGTTCATTTCCAACTCTCATATCCTGAGACGGCAATCCTACTATGTGGATATTAAAATATTTATTTATTAATATGTGTGTTTGTGAGTGCGTGCATGTTTTGGGGAGATTAATGTAGGGATCATTATGAATTTTGGAATATATATTTTAGGAAACACGAAGAGTAACATAGGCCCATCATTATTTCTATATATTTTTACATTTTTAATTTAGGCAGCATTTTCTCATATGAAAACATTGTTTAAAATAACAGAATTTGTCTGTTTAATTATACCTTTTTATTTTTTAAATTTTTCTAATGTCTTTTTTGTATTAGAATTCAAAAAAATAATAAATGTTCAATAGGTATCGCAAACGTTTTCGATTCTTCATCGAATCATCCTCAGATGTCAAAAAGGTGTCATTATTTTTATTTTATATATATATATATATATATATATATATATATATATATATATATATATTTAACAATATTTTAAAATATTCTCCTTATTAATGCTATTTCATCAAGGTTTCAATGTGTGACTTTTCAAGCTACCTTATTCACGTAACCGCGTGCTACACACAAGGACATTTCAACTTTGATCGTCGATAACATCAGGACGAATTTCAACTTGACTGCGATAGATATATCTCGGTCAGGGAGAAAAAAGAAGAGAAAAAATTCTTATACTTCTGACAAAAGTATTTATTACCGAAAGTACTCAAGTTTACAAAAAAAAGTTTTTAAAGTAAATAAATAATTTATTTTAAAAAAATATTCTCCTTATTATTGCCATTTCAATGTGTGACTTTTCAAACTATATATATATATATATATATATATATATATATATATATATATATATATATATATATATATATATATATATTGACGTCGTCTGTACATCGAACCTACGATATTACTGAATGCAGTTTGGCGTTTTACCAAGGGACCACAAACACGCTAATTTATTAACAAATTAATTAATAATTTATATATATATATATATATATATATATATATATATATATATATATATATATATATAGTTATACAGGATTAACTCCTAAACTAATGAACCTATCATTATGAATATTGGCACACAGCTGCTAGTCGTAAATGTCATCCAGATTTCGGCATCACGTTTGTTTTTTTTGTGCTTTCTGAAGTCATTTTCTGCGAGCTTTCGCCTTGATACTGTTATCGTTTTCATTCAGCAACAAATTCAGATCACGTGATTTTCGTGTAGCTACTTGAAGATGTTCAAATATGCTTTGAATTCTCCCAGAAACACGTATCGAAACTGACATTTAATCAATATTAAATTTAACTCTGATCTGTATTTTTTATATCATAGCTCTATTGCAAATTTTTAAATAGCTTTTGCTTGGAGGTCAATTGTTCTGCTGCCGTTTTATCCCACATAAACTAAAAGTGTAGTATCTGTTCCGATGGATACTGCACCCCATAGACTGGTATTGTCTTGGCCTTCGGGGCTTGATTTACGCCGATCTATGGGTCTGTCCTGTGCAGTTCTAGGAGGTCCACCCTCCCAGGCTTCGCCTCCCCTCTTTGGGGAGGAGTAAGTTTATTGCTTACTGCCTGAGGCGCCCCTACCGGGGAATGCCGACGGGGCTGCCCAGGCAATTTTTAAACTCCACTTTCCCGACCCGACCTTGGGTCACATCTTACTTGTGGGAGTAAGATAAAAACTGGCCTTGTGCCTAACTCCTGGAGAGGAGTAAATCAATACTACCCGTCTGTGCACTTTGTTGTTCAATTATATTACGCGGTAAAGAATAGTAACACAAACATACAATACTCAATCCAACGCAGTTATCCTTGTCCAGTTCCCGTCTTTTTCTAATCTAAATTGGAGACACCGACATGATTTAAAACGCAGCGAACTTCAGATCGGTCACGGAAGTTACTTTGTTCGGTACTCTTATAGCTGACGCGCCAGATTTCTGTGACTTCGCGTCGGCAACGATCGGGCAGGTCGCGGAAGCGCCCGAGAGCTGGCGAGACGAGACGAGACGAGACGAAAACGAGGCTGAAACAGCCAGAAGCTTAATGGAAGACTTTTAAAGAAAAAATACATAGATAAAAAGAAGAAAAACGAACAAACCGTTGCTGAAATACTGTAAATAAATATATATTTATTTTTTGGTAGGCCAAATGAACCATTGTCAATCAAATGTGTACATGTAAATATTATGATTTGTTTGTGAAAATGTTTTTTTTTGGTGGGGGAGGGGTAAAAAAATTTCAATGTTTTTTTTTTACATAAATCAAAGAAAGAAATGAAAATGTTAAGCTTTTGAATTAGTCCTTCCGGAGATTCGACGACCTGACACAGCTGATAATAATTCATTGTTTTTTCAGTAGAACGTGATTATTGTTTTCTTCCTAATATTGTCGGCTGCTTGCTTTAGCCTGCTTGGCGAATTAATGCTGCAACCTGATTGGTTAATACTTCGTCAGCTCTCGGGCGCTTCCTAGACCTGCCCGGTTGTTGCCGGCGCGAAGTCACGGAAATCTGGCGCGTCAGTTATAAGAGTACTCCTTTTTCAACATTAGACAGTTTAAGAACTTAAAAACTGCCCTGAAAACACACAACATTCCATTTAAATCAAGGATTTACGGAAACCTCGATTAGGGTAAGTACATTTTAAAAGTTTAATTTTATTATCTGCAGTAATGTCATTGCGGTAATGGTCCTCTGAGGAGAAGAATTTTCTTTGAAAACTCATGTTTTATCATTTCTGGCATGTTTCGTTACATTTCGTTCTTTTTTTGTTGTCAGAGAAAAGTTACATGTTATCATTTTGATTCAGATAAATTATTAGGGAATTAATCTTGTTGATTTAGTTACAAAATACATTTTCCACTGCTCGTAAATTGCGATTGAATTAAGATTTGTTGTGATTTCTAGTATTGTGATGTTATAACGTATTTTCTGCTTTCCCACTCACCGTTTAAAGAATCACACGTTGCATACATCTTCCGTTCTGTGAAGAATTTCTCCTAATGGCTAACTCACATCTAAGTAAATTGCTTTTAAATAACAATAATTCTAAGACATCATTTTATGGTGTAGACTTATGTTGTAAGGATTATGGTTTCGCATTAAGGTTTTTTCACATATTTTACCAAATATCTATGCCATATTCAATTTAGCCATTTTCACTCTTCACGTGTTATTTTTACGTGCTAATTTTTTTGTAATTCAATTAATACAATATTTTTAATAATACTAGTTTAACTCATTACGTGACATTTTCCATTCACGTTATTCACGCCACAGCACACACTGAATTGTACTTCACACTTGCCACAGTGTATAATCACACGGACTACTGATTTCAACCTCGGTTTGTAACCGTTATCCAATACCCACATAAAGTCAAGTTGTATGATCGTTGGACGTGCAACTACGCAAATATTTCACGTGGATCTGGATTATTGCTTACGTCCCTACCACCCCATATTAGGTGCTGTTTCTTGCACCACTTTTACTTTTACTTTTACTTGATGGTGGACTTGCGTAGACGAAAGCCTGGCGGATTCTAGCGCTAAGCTGTCATTATCTGGCAGAAAAGCTTCTGAACAGCTTATAATTAGCCCTGAATATTGTTATTGCTTCTGCTGCTGACCTAACGAACTTGATATTCGAAACCTGATCATTCTATTATTAATTCATAACTATACATTTCATAACTATGCAGTTCAAAACTATGCATTTCATAATTATGCATATCATAACTACGCATTTAATAAGTATGCATTTCATAACTATGCCTTTTAAGTGTATTTCATCACTGCATTTCATAGCTATGCATTTAATAAATATGCATTTAATAACTATACATTTCATTACTATGCATTTGATAACTATGCATTTCGTAGCAATGCATTTTATAACTGCATTTAATAACTAAGCATTTCATAACTATGCATTCTATAACTGCACTTCATAACTATGCATTTCATAACTATGTATTTCATATTTATGCATTTCATAACTATGCATTTCATAACTATGCATTTCATTACAATACATTTCATAACTATGCATTTCATAACTGCATTTCATAAATATGCATTTCATAACTACGCAATGTATAACTATGCATTTCATACTTGGATTTCATAACTATGTATTTCACAACTATGCATTTCATAACAATGCATTTCATAACTATGCATTTCATAACTATGCATTTCATAACTATGCATTTTATAATTGCATTTCATAACTATGCATTTCATAACTGCATTTCATAACCATGCATTTCATAACCATTTAGTTTATTACTATGCATTTCATAACTATGCATTTCATAACTATGCATTTCATAACTACATTATATAACTATGCATTTCATAACTATGCATTTTATAACTACATTATATAACTATGCATTTCATAACTATGCATTTCATAACTACATTATATAACTATGCATTTCATAACTGCATTTCATAACTATGCATTTCATAACTGCATTTCATAACCATTTATTTCATAACTATGCATTTCATAAGTATGCATTTCATAACTGCATTTCATAATTATGCATTTCATAACTATGCATTTCCTAACTGCATTTAATAACTTTGCATTTCATAATTATGCATTTCATAATTATGCATTTCATAATTATGCATTTCATAACTATGCATTTCATAATTATGCATTTCATAACTATGCATTTCATAATTATGCATTTCATAACTATGCATTTCCTAACTGCATTTAATAACTTTGCATTTCATAATTATGCATTTCATAATTATGCATTTCATAACTATGCATTTCATAATTATGCATTTCATAACTATGCATTTCCTAACTGCATTTAATAACTTTGCATTTCATAATTATGCATTTCATAATTATGCATTTCATAACTATGCATTTCATAATTATGCATTTAATAACTATGCATTTCATAATTATGCATTTCATAACTATGCATTTCATAATTATGCATTTCATAACTATAGAGACGACATTATTATAGCTAACCCTCACATTTAAAACATCTTCGCATTCTTTTATAACGTTTACAGTTATCCTATCATGTTAGGACAAAATCTGTTAAATGTACTATTGTTCTCTTTGGACATGTAATAAGCTCGGAATGTATTTCATACCTTCCTTAAAAAGTCAAAGCTCTGCTCGATCTACATCCTCCAACTTCACTACGTCAATTGCGACATTTTCTGGGATTCTTGAATTATTACAGACGTTTCATTTCACATTATGCTAACATACTCTCTCCTTTGGCGGATCTATTGAAGAATAGATGAAATAAAGATTAACCCATTTCACTCAATAACTGCCAGCTTAAATCCTTTCATGAGGCGAAGAAAAAGCTTGCAGAACCATCATTGCTATTACACCTAAGGCCTGGCGCTATATGTTCTATTGTCGTTGATGCATCCAGTTCAGCTGTTGGCGCAATCTTACAACAACAGCACCAGCAACAGATTCAACCTTCGTCATATTTTTCTCAAAGATTGACTCCTATTGAAAATCGTTACAGTACTTCCGAACGTGAACCTTTGGCTATTTACATAGCTATTAAACATTTTCGCCACGCGTTGGAAGGTCGGCAATTTGCCATTTATACTGATAATCGCCCACTTATGTTCGCGATACGTACTAAGCCGGACAAGTATTCTCCTCGTGAATCAAGGTATCTGAACTTCATTTCCCAGTTCTCCAGCAACATACGGCATTATCCTGTTTACAAAACCCTGCTGCAGACGCATTATCTCGTCTACCCATCAGCGTTATCCCTTCGCCAAAAGATATTGACCTACGTCAAATGGCTCTGGATTAGCCAGCTTTGAAGGATCTGAACATTTACCTTTGCTGAATTAATTAACTCCCGCTTCTACAATTTTGCACCTGCATGTGCAAAATTGTCTTTTTGAATGAACCCTGTTCTATTTTGAAAACATTTGTAATTTTTTCACTTTTCAGCAAATGAACATTTGCATTTTGTAATAACAGAACATTTTGCTCTTTTAACTTCAGATTATTACATTTTTGCTTCTTTTTCAGCAAAAAAGACATTTTTACCTTTGGCAGCATAACAAAGACATTCTTGTTCAAGTTTATCAGTCATATAATCTATTTTTGCATTTTCATGTTCATTCAATTATATTCTCATGTGCTGCTACCATCAATAAAGTTCCTCTTGTTTTATCGGCTAAAAGCCTAAGCAAGGGGTTATGTAGCAGTTACATGAGTGAACAATTTTGTATTGATCTACGTGACAGCCAGTGACATGTGATCTGGCTTGGAGATTATGTAATCATTGTCCCCTCACCACGTTCGCATATAGCACGTTTGCGTGTAACGAGATTCATGTGCGATGAATAATCTTGGCGCTAAAACTGGATCACGTGATCCACATCAACCCGTCAGTTTCAGCTTGTATTTAAAACAGACAAAACGTATATTCTTGCGCTCTTTACCAGCCCCGCAGTAGGCGGGTCGACGAACTCCAGGATAAGATTATTTCGTTTTGTCTATCAACCCATTGTACAATCTGCATTCTGTTCCTGTGTATCCAGTAAATAAAACTGCATAGTTATTTAGTTGTGAAGCCATTGTTTATTTCGTGAGGAATGGTGATCCCGTTGCTTATTATATTTCAGTCAGATTTGGTGAATTAATCTCCCAAGTAAGTTCGTCAATCTGATTTTCTTCTTGGGAAAAATCCTCAACTAAAATTGGCTTTCTTATCTAAAATGGTGTATTTATATATATATATATATATATATATATATATATATATATATATATATATATATATATATATATATTCCATGAGAAATGCCAGTATACTGAAATCATATGCCTTTAATAGGGTAAAGATGAAAAATCATATACACTAAATGTGCAAAGGCAAGGAAATTCCCAAATTTTTACACTTTTATTGTCATTAAAGGTATGCGAGCACAATAGGGCTATGTATTTTACTGGTAGGAATTTTTTTTCAGCGCACCTCACACACTTCATCCACTCATGCATAGAGATTTATACTGTAGTGATGTGATAATGAAATGGTTTGGTTGATATGTAGTCATACCCTTAATGACAATAAAAGTGTAAACATTTGGGAATTTCCTTGATTTTGTACATTTAGTGCATATGAATTTTCATCTTAGCCCTATTAAGGGCATATGATTTCAGTATACTGGCATTTATCATGGAATGTCACTACTTTTGTAAAAACTATGCCTCAATACAATTCCTTCTCATAAGGTTTTTTGGAATTTTCTGGAAAACTAAGGTATATGGTAAACTGAAATTAAAATGCCATCAACTAGACCCTAGAGCCTCTATCTCTGCCAAAAATCAGCTGAATCCATCAAATAGTTGATGAGATACAGGGTGGCACGTACGTACGTACACACGGATAACATGATTTCATGATTAAACTTTCTGGATCTCTGGGTTGCCTTGACTAATGATGCTGAAATTCTACACATTTATAGAACCTATCAAATAAAAATTTTGTGCAAAGTTTTAACTAATTTGATTTATTGGTTTTTGAGTTATGGTTGATCAAAGAAATGAGATTTCCAGCATAGGCCATTTGTGAAGTCTATTAAGGGATAGAGCGCTCTCGCGCCTCCCTTGATATATATATATATATATATATATATATATATATATATATATATATATATAGGTAAAGATCCCGGACGCTGTAGTGTGAGTGTTGTTTCTATATTGTGTGTGAAAAAAGGTGTAGCTCTTAAAAGGCATCCATCACTATCCGCTAATATAAACAGTGAATCTTCATAAGATTAACAATTTCGTTGCGACTTCATTTAATAACCATTTCATGTTATTCCTTGTTGCACCTGAGCAGGAAATTGTCCACAAAGAAGGTTTTGTTACAACGGGGCGTGTTCATCTTCTGGTTCGCTTTTCTTTATTTATTTATTACTTTCTCTTTTTTTCTTGTTATTTTTCTTTGTTTTTTTTTGTTAATGCGTCCACGCATTAACATAAGCGGCTCCGTCTGTTGACGGGTCACACTTTAAGGTGAAAGGAATGTGCCCTATTTAGTCACCCATTGACCTCGGGTTAGAATGTGTGAATCAGGAAAATGTAAGTTTGAAAAGCCAGTGACATTTTTTTAATAAAAACACAACATCCAAAATCTCTCTCTCTTTCTCTCTCTTTCTCTCTCTCACTTTCTCTTTCTCTTTCGCTTTCTCTTTCTCTCTCTTTCTCTTTCTCTTTCTCTCTCTCTCTCTTTCTCTCTTTCTCTCTATCTCTCGCTCATTCTCTCTTCCTCTCCAACCACGGTGCAATGTTATTAATGCCTATGGTTATATTCCATTTGGTTTATAATGGACTTCTTCCCTCTCTCTCTCTCTCTCTCTCTCTCTTTCTCTCTCTCTCTCTCTATCTATCTATCTATTTCTCTCTCCCACTCTCTCTGTTTCTTCCTCTCCAACTACGGGTTAAATAGTATTATTACTGTCATGATATTTCCTTTTGTTCAATATCAGAAAACTTTACGACAGCTGCCTTTAAATAGGATTAATCTCTCGCTGATTTACCGGGTTATTGACAACGGCCGTGAGGGCTAAGACGTTGGGATTTGAGTTTGAAATATAACTCGGTTTCCGGAGTTCGACCCCAGTGATCAGTGTGAATAATTCTTCTCTGCACTGACGATTCCTGTAAGGATGAAACATATACGTATGTAGATAAAAACATATATATATATATATATATATATATATATATATATATATATAGTCTCGGTATTTCTCAATAATTAAAACTATATAAAAAAAAATGTTTTTAATTTAGTCCCAAGTCGTTCGGTGGAAAATCACTTTTTTGTAAATCAATTTACTTTTTGCAATCACTAGATTAGTTTGCATTTAAGAATTTACGCTAGTCTTAACATTATTTAAGGCATCATCAGTTGTTTACCATGAAAAATGTTATGTTATGACTGATATATATATATATATATATATATGGGTTAAGGTACACGATTATTCATGAAAATGAAATGCCGTGGTAGAAATGCCGTGGTAGTCTTTCTGAAGACGTTCGCCAACAAGAACAAAACCGGTCAAATCTCTCGTTTTTGTTTTTCTCCTGCACTTTAACCTGTTTTCCTTTTGTCATTTTTCTCACACATATATATTTATATATATATATATATATATATATATATATATATATATATATATATATATAAATATATATATAAATATATATATATATATATATATATAAATATATATATATATATATATATATATATATATATATATATATATATATATATATATATATATTTACTTCTGTCAAATCATTTCCTACTTCTCGGTATAGTAGCCAATGAAAATGGAGCCTTCGGGTCGCTCTTGACTACGGTCGATGCATGTTTTGTTATTTTTACTGTTTATGCCGTAAAAGGGTTGACATGCCGTAATGCGGACATTAAAAAAATACTTGTGGTAAGTGTCTTATATAATGCGTTTATATAAGTAATTACATATCTACTATGTAAACAGTCGTCGAGTCACCAAACCATTCAGTTACGACTTCATATAATCACCGTTTAAAAAGTCAATCCTGTGAACACCTGGATCGTTTACAAAGAGGTGTTTGTTGAAACCGGGTTGATTTTTTCTGATTGATTTACACCTTTGTGTCTTTTTGTTTTTGTTTTCTATTTTTTCTTCTTCTTCTTCTTCTTCTTCTTCTTCTTCTTTTTCTTTTTCTTTTTCTTCTTTTTCTTCTTTATATTCAACGAAATGGTTGCAAATGAATATATGAAAAAACTTAATTGTTATGAACTATTTTATCTCGCTGACATGTTTCGCCAATAGTAAACAGCATCTTCTGGGTTAGAAAACTTAAATCACTCACTGGATAGATGCACTTAAATTTTAATGTTTATGACAATTTAGTCTTTTTTTTAAAATGTCATTCTAATATATATATTATATATATATATATATATATATATATATATATATATATATATATATATATATGTATATATATATATATATATATATATATATATATATATATATATATATATATATATATATATTTATATGGGAAATGAAAAAGGAAAAGGGAAAAAACCCAAGAGATTTATATATATATATATATATATATATATATATATATATATATATATATATATATATATATATATATATATATATATTCATCAACGTTTCGTCTTTATTCTAAGACTTCCTCAGGATGATAATTTGAAGAAAAATGTCATGCAAGTACATCGAAATTTTGGGTTGACACGATAGAGAGATAAAGGAAAGTAGTAGCCGTGGCTACTGTGAGCACTGGAGGAGAGTCCAGGCTGTGAGAAGTCAGTGGTGGCGAAGAATGAAATGAATATGGAACGCTTTGAGTGGGTACCCTTAAGTCACAGTGAAATGGGGAGGGGTGAGAATATAATTGAACTTGCCTTAGGGTCGGAGAGAAAGTTCAATTATATTCTCACCCCATCAGGTCAACCCAAAATTTCGATGTATTTGCATGACATTTTTCTTCAAATTATCATCCTGAGGAAGTCTTACAATAAAGACGAAACGTTGATGAATATATAAAAAAAGAATTCTCTTGGTTTTTTCCTTTTTCATTTCCTATTACGTCGGATTACCTTCATCCTTCTCTTCCCATATATATATATATATATATATATATATATATATATATATATATATATATATATATATATATATAATTATTCCGGAATAAAAATATATATAGATATCCGGATTGTTTTTGTTTTTAAGGGAGGTGGTGTCTGATTAACACTGCTGGGGAGCCATGAGAAAAATAATAGTTTTGTTTTTAGATTCCCGAAACAGTTTTTCATGGTAAACAACCGGTGATCTTTACAAAAATATTCAGACTAGCGTAGATTCTTGGGAGCTAACTAATACAGTAATTACAAAAGGGTTAGTTGACTTACAACCAAGGGATTTTTTAACGAAGGACTTGGGACTAAAAGTTTTTTCCCATATAGTTTTAAAGATTGAAAAGCTTCCTCGATTTCATATATATATATATATATATATATATATATATATATATATATTTATAGAGACGTGACCGAATAAGTCCCACCATTCCTGAATATGTTTATCAGTTGACGATAATCGGGATCAACCTCCCGCTTTGAAACCGACGGTACTGATGTTACATTAAATTTCTGTATTATATAAATAAATATTTACGCTCTTAATCCTTCGAAATCTCGGATTTCTTAATTAATCGAGCACTCTGCTGGATTTTTCCTGCCCTACCACACAGTACTTATATATATATATATATATATATATATATATATATATATATATATATATATATATACATATTTGTTTGGTTTTATTTTACTCTAGTCGAAGTTCTCAGAAATCAATGGGCCCCTTCTTGGGGCGAACACTTGATCTCGATACATAGATATTAGAATATTCCATTAGAGTTCTCTTTTAACCCTCAAACAGTGAGTTAGAAGTTATGAACATTAATTTACCTCTCCCCAATTGACCAGTTGCCTATGTTATAGTATATCTTTCTTGTGGGCTCATGATCTTACTTGATCCTAGGACAAGAATTCATCGTGTGTGGTGGTGTATCTAGCTTGGCGCTGTTACTATAGGCAACACCAATAGGAGAAGGTGCACCATTCTCCGGATGAACAAGTGTATAGCCGTGTCGAGGGGATCTTAGTTTGGCTTCGAATACTATTATTTTTAATCCTTGGTCAAACTCACAAATATATATATCTGGTACCAAAGGTACTTAAGTTTTTTTTTATGCAACTTTTATTCCTATATAAGTGTATTGCTAGCTGCCATATCGCAGAATGGTTCTTGGGTGTAGTGTTTGGATAGTATTATTATTATTATTATTATTATTATTATTATAATTAATGTTATTTAATATGCAAATTACCATATCACACTGTAGTCTTAAGGGTAATATATTATTATTATTATTATTATTATTATTATTATTATTATTATTATTATTATCATTATTTATTTATTTATTTATTTACGTATATATTAATGAAATTTCAGCTGAATAATTTCTACACTTGATTATTGTGGAAATGGTCGTTTGATTAGTACCATTGGAGAGTTATGAATATTATAACTGTCCTGTTTTTAAATCCCCGAAACAGTTACATGGTAAACAGCTGATGATCCCCGTGTTAATATCAGACGCTTAAGTTAAAGACCCCTGTTTTTGTTTCACTGTTAGATACTTTAATCCCCTTTTTTATTTATGCATTTTTCAATAGTGGGTCGGCTTATGAAAGTGCTAAGTTAGTTTCTCTGGGAATTTAAACTGCATTTTCTTTCTTTGTTTAAAATGACTCAAAGCTTCTTTAGACTGTGTGTGTGTGTGTGTGTGTGTGTGTGTGTGTGTGTGTGTGTGTGTGTGTGTGTGTGTGTGTGTGTGTGTGTGTGTGTGTGTGTGTGTGTGTGTGTTGAAATATCTTATTTTAAAAAATAATAATAATAAATGTTTCATTTATTAAATTTCTCGCATCGGTTTATTTGTCTTTTAATCTGATTGCTATATATATATATATATATATATATATATATATATATATATATATATATATATATATATATATATTCTTATCCTTCCATTTTTGATGGAGATGCGGCATCCTACCGGATGCCAGACATTTACGGGCTATTTCAGACACTCCAGCCTAGAGATCTTTTTTTAAGATTCTAACCGTCCCTTTAAGTGCAATTGTGTGTATTTCTCTTGCACTCGGTTCACCGGGTATACTCGCCAGATAGCTTTTGACATTCATTTTCATTAGTCCTGTTGCTCCTATAATTACTGATATGATGGAGATTTTCCTAAGATTCCAGTTTCTTTTCATGTCGTACAGCTCTGTTTAATCCTGCATCATTAGGGACACTGACTTCAACTAGGGTTGTTACTTTTGTTACATTGATTGGTTTTAACATAGTTTTAATGTCGGCGTCGGCGTCGAAGAAGAACTCTCGTCCGTTAATCCGAAACCGGGCGATGTTTCGTTCACTACTATTGTGTCGCCGCTGCTGCTATGCTGACTATTCGTACTGCCAGTGCGTTCCTTCTCGCCGCCATTTGTCGCCGCCTTCAGCTATTCGTACTAACCTTTCTCGTTATTGTCGCTTGCTTTGTCGGGCTGCTATCGTCTCTTCATACCGGCGGTTTTCCTCGCAAGCTGAAATTTCATTTTTTGTGTTCTCTATTACTACACAATCTATATTTATCTTACGTACATAAACTATAATGTACATTCGTTACATATGGTCCACTTTCAGTCACATTTGACTACCCACAAGGACAGAGTTAGACACAACGTAAGTTTTTACTGTGTCGAAAATCTATTAACATAAATAAACATTTACGCATTTTACAAGGACTTACTTTAAATGACGGACGAGAAAATAGCTAACAGCCAGACCCCAAAACAATCGTTTCTATAATCGGTCAGTGAAGGAGATATCTTTCTACACCGTGGCAATTTATATTTTTGTTCAAATCAGAAGTAATAATTTTCGTGGGTAAATATTTTCCAATGTGACTTATTTGCGTTCTCTCGGTTGTTGACAAATTCTATTTCATTCATTCATTTATTTATTTATTTATATATATATATATATATATATATATATATATATATATATATATATATTTTTTTTTTTTTTTTTTTTTTTCTTTGTAAAACAGCAGAGTGATCGATTAATTGAGAGATTCAAAATTCAAACTTAGAGCGTAAATATTTATTGATCAGTGTTTCGATAAGTTACAAAAATGGATTTAGAGCCGATATTTTTCAAGCCGATGATCAAAATGGCTGATCAACCAGGGAGCTAGAGGTTTTCGTAATGCACACTTTGATATACATCGAACTCTGACTGACAAACTTCATTTTGAACCCTGTGAAACGGATAATTTCACTATCGGACTACTGCACAGACAGGATGCATTGGACTTTACCAACAACCGTCTAAAAATCAGCTTCTTAACAACAACATTTGGACTCCTAAACAATTTGAGTATTCTTTTTCAAACATCCATTTCCAATATAACAGCTATTTTATTTTTGACGTGTTTTTAGACGGCGTCTACCCTAACTCTACGTTTTCATCTCAACCAAAAATTCTTTATCTTTTGTTTTTTTTTATTTTTTGTATAAATTTTTTCAAAGTTAAATGTTGCCGATAATATTTACAATTACATTGTCGGTTTTTTCTATCCTCTGATGAAAAGAGTTTATCTTTGAAAATCCATGGATTAAGGATATGAAGCTCCTTGCTTTGAACTGGTTTTATTCTCATCTTTCATCTCTAGAATTGATTTTTCTATTCAATATATTGAGCTTTATATTATCACGAGAGATTATTATTAAACGATAATGTAATTATCTTTAATTTAATATTTTGAAATATATATAAAGAGAGATTTTTTAATTAATTATTTTATTTATAAACCAATTTATTGTATATACTTAATTTACAAATTGATTGTTTAAATATAATACATATAATATATATTTGTTTTTGCTTATTATCTATGTACGTATACGTTTCGTCCTTTATAATCGGGACTCATCAGCATAGAGATATAACTATTCACTACTGATCGCGTGATTCGAAACCCCGGACTACGAGTATTTTACAACTCAAATCCCGACACCTAGAACCATTCGGCCATCGCCGATAGCTGGATAGCTAAGTAAACAGTGATCATTTTAACACTTATTTCGGCGGCTTGACGTCATAAGAGCGTTCAACTTAATGAAAGGAACGATGCCTTTATAGCTAGCGACGTCATGCTGTGTTAATACTACACTTACAGTGTCCATCTAGAGGGTTTTCTAGGGGCTACACATAATAAATATTTGTTTTTTGTTTATTATCTATGTACGTATCCGTTTCGTCCTTTTTAATCAGGCGCGCGACTTACCGCGGATTACCTTGAATTGAACTCAAAGTTCATAGATGTAGACATTCATAATGCACACGATTTAAAAGCTTCGTCTACTGTCAATTTATTATTATTATTAATTTTCATTATTAGAAACAAGATTGTTTTATTATTGATACATTGCCATATATCCTTTTGGTCAGATTTGTCATGGTCTCCGAAACCGGACTGGTCATTGTTCTTTGTTGGCGACACCGGACTGGTCTCGTTAACGTTGTTTCATCTCTGAAATTTTATTAATCGACAAGAAATTTATTTCAGCTTATGACTTCCACATTATTATATGCTCGACTGGCCCTCATAAAGAAAAGAATCAAGCCGAAAAATAAAATCTCATATAAATGACCGCAGCGTGTGATTCACCATTTTCAAAACAGAACCCACAGCAACGACTGAAGAGAGTCAACAAGGCGCAAGCATTTGTTGATCACTTGCTAATTTGAAACCGACAGTACCAATATTGTTCTGATTTTCTGTAATATATATATATATATATATATATATATATATATATATATATATATAATTGTATTTAAAAGTCAATAATTTTTTTATATTATAAGTTTTATAACCGCGTAATTTAGGTTAATTATAAATAATAACTTGTAAATAAATGGATGAACTATCAAGAGAAACGTTTAACAGATTTATCAAAACTGAACACAGAATGAATTAATGAGTTAATTGGCCACTGGACGCGATTGATATCTTCACAGTCTGAACACAGTGGTCGTTGTTTACTTTCTCCCCGGGCATACTACCTTTTCCAAGGGCGATAACTCTTAACTCCCGAAATGGTTCAAGGGAGGTAATTCCGTTTTCGTTAGGTGTCCTAACAATAAGATATCTGATTTTGTTGTAATTATTATTTTAACTCTCTCTCTGCTTTTACGAGAATATCATACAACATTAAAATTAAGCACATTTTCAATCAGGGTTGCAGACCTGAAATATATCTATTTCTTTTCAATATTAGCCTCTTTAGTTTCTGGGCAGGTCTTCCTATAGATTATACATGACGCTCCCTATCTCGACCCGGTCGTGCATCTCCCAGCCCTCAACCAAGATCGTATCACTCCCTCCAATCGTTAAAACTGACATTTTCGTTAATCTATTCGCAAGATCCTTTCCGATTAAGATTTCTTTTGAAAACTTCGCCGTCCCAAACGATTCGCCATTGTATTGCGCCATTGTCCTGTTTAACTAACCAATCCGAATTCTCGCGCCATTTTCGTCAATCGGAAACGGCGGAAGAAAGGGGTGAAGGTTGAGACAGGTTCTAAGACAGACGCCCCGGAAAGATTGTCCTTCCTGTCGTTTTAATGTGTACAAGGGTCTAATTGAATGTCTTCAATGTAACCTTTCTTCTTTATTTAGTTCAATTGAATCTAAAGTCTGTTTTCATTCGATCTTTTTCTTTTCTTCTTCTTCTTTCTCTCATTTCTTAAGATAATTCTCTTTTCATTTTGAAGCGTTCGTTCGTTTGTTTGTTTATTTCTCTATTTATTGGCCGACATCTTGCGTTAATTCCTCGCGTTTAGAAACGAAGTGCTGTCGGTCGGTCTGTCAGGCAGAAGTTTGAAATAGCATTTTCTGAGTTCGATCGCTTAGGTTTGTAATAGCATCTTCTGGTTGCGATTGTCGGTCTTTTACGATTAAGTTATAAATAGTATTTGCTAGGTCCGATCATTAGTTCGTCACGATTAATTTTGAAATAGCATTTGCTGAGTCCGATTGTCGTTCTGTCGTGGTTAAGTTTAAAATAGTATTTTCTGGGTCCGATCGTGAGTCTGTAACACACAAGTTTTAGAAAGCATTATTTTGTCTGCTCGTCAGTCTGTCAAGCTTAGATTTGAAATAGCATTTTGTCTTTTTTCTCGTTTCTGAACATAATTTTCTTTTCAATTTGAGTTGTTTGTTGGTTAGTTTATTTATCTGTTTATTGGCCGCCATCTTGTGTAAATTTCCCGCATTTTTCGATGCGTTACTCATCTGTTTAAGAAGCGTTGTCGGTCTGTCACACTTTAGTTTAAAATAGCATTTTAGGATCAGATCGTAAGTCAGTCTAGCTTAAGTTTGAAATAGCATTGTGTCGATCAATCTGTCTGCCTGTCTAGCTGTCTGTCTGTCACACTGAAGTTTGAAATAACATTTTCTGGGTGCGATCATCGGTATAAAAAAGGGTTACTCCCTTTTCTGCGAAAATAATTATCCCCCGTTGTTCATTATGACGTTTATTTGCCAAATAGTCCTATTTGATTGGACAAAACAATTTTTCTTTAACCAATCAACAGACACTTTTTGCTTGGTTCGATCGTTTTGGGTCGCGCTTCAGTTTAAGATAACAATTTAGGTCTGTTGGTCTGTCACGTTTAAATTTGAAACAACGTTTGATCACTCCGTACGTTGGTCTGTCAGACTTCAATTTGAAATAACATCTTTAGGTCTCTTGGTCTGTCACGTTTAAATTTGAAACAACGTTTGGTCCATCCGTACGTCGGTCTGTCAGACTTCAATTTTAAATAGAATCTTTAAGTATGTTGGTCTGTCACGTTTAAATTTGAAACAACGTTTGGTCACTCCGTACGTTGGTCTGTCAGACTTCAATTTGAAATAACATCTTTAGGTCTGTTGGTCTGTCACGTTTAAATTTGAAACAACGTTTGGTCCATCCGTACGTCGGTCTGTCAGACTTCAATTTTAAATAGAATCTTTAAGTATGTTGGTCTGTCACGTTTAAATTTGAAACAACGTTTGGTCACTCCGTACGTTGGTCTGTCAGACTTCAATTTGAAATAGCATTTTTAGGTTTGTGGGTCTGTCACGTTTAAATTTGAAACAACGCTTGGTCACTCCGTACGTTGGTCTGTCAGACTTCAATTTTAAATAGCATTTTCATCGCTAACCGTGCACATTGAATGGACGCATCTTATTTTACATGCGTCTAAGAATCTCTATAAGTCTGTCGCTAAAAGCATTTCCGTCGGCCTGTCACGCTTAATTTTGAATAATCATTTTCGTCGGTCAATCACGGGTCCATTCTAGGCCCAACCCTTTTCCTTATCTTCACCAATGATCTCCGGAATCACATTTTAAGACCATTCGTTGACATACATGCAGATAACACATCCACCTATGGCAACACTTCGAAGAGCATTAATGATAAAGATCTTTTTTATTATCTCTCTTTCAGCCTGGAGAACGTCGTGTAATGGGAAAAGGGTGGTAGGTAACTTTTAATACGTCTAAAACTAAACTTATCCTCTTTTCACCACCAACGCTCTGGTCTACATTTTGCCCCAACTGAAAAGAATGGCGCTCTCTTTGAGGAACCTCCCTACTTTAATAAACTTCTAGGACTGATCTTCATTACTGACCTGAAATGGAAGACGTATATCAAATGTGTTTCTCGGGTCGCTGGAAAAATGTTTGCATCATTCTACTGCTCCAGAAAGTATCTCACGCCTTACGCAATCCTTTACCTTTGTAAGAGTCAAATCCGTTCTAAGATGGAGAGGTGCCATTAGAAGCACCGTTTTCTGCATTGACAAAATGCAAAACCGACTTCAAATCTAGTAGAGGATGTCCTCTTCTCTTCCTTACAGCCTCTTTCTTACAGAAGAGATGTTGCTAGTCTTTCTTTACTCTATCGCTATTTTTATGGCAAGTGCTCGACTGAGCTCAAATCTATGGGGGGCCCTGTAAAACATTAACAACAAAAACTCGTCTACCTACAACCACTATACATAACTTTTATTTCTTCCTTTGTTTACCTAAAACTAAACAGAACTTCCATGAGCAAAGTTTCTTTCCAAGAACTACCCGTCTGTGAAACACAATACCACGGGGCTGCTTCTCAGCTGACTACAGCATGGTCGTTTTCAAGTCCAATGTTAACAAATTCTTGTTGGGGCGTCTTCTTAAATAATAAACTTATGACCACTTACAGCTATCGGTACCAATCTTCACGGTGTTATCTCACCGTCCACCTGACAAACTCATTAACCTTTATCCTCGAGTGGCTTTGGGCCTTGATAAGGGGTGACTCGTTAGCACATAAAAGAAGAAAAAGTAGCATTTTTTCTGGGTCCGATCGTCAGTCTGTCACGCTTAAGTTTGAAATAGCAATCCATTCGCAGAATGGGCGTATCTTGAGTTCAATACGTCTATGCATCTCTGTACATCTGTCAGCTTGACATAGCAGACAGAAGGTTGACAGAGCATTTTGTTGATCTGTCACGCTTAAGTTTCAATCCGAAAGAGGTTGATATGCCGTAAACCAAAACGAACAATCCGAACTCCATAAATAAATATTTGAAGATATTAAGTATCACTTTTCATCAAAATATCTGCGTTCAGCATTAAACTACGCCAGAGGGTTTGATATGGCGTAAAACAAAACAACCAAACTAAAAACCAAAAATAAATATTTGAAGATATTAAGAACTTTAATTATAACATTTTTTTACAAAAATAACTGGATTTTGGCATTAAATTACTTTAAAAGGGTTGACATGCAGTAAAACAAAAACCCCAATACCGTGAATAAATATTTGAAGATATTAAGAACTTGAAGTATCACAACTTTTACCAAAATAAATAGATTCTGCATTAAATATCTCGAAAATGGTTAAAACAAAACAACATAGTCAAACCAAACACCATAAATAAATATTTGAAGATATTAAAATCTTGAATTATTATAATTTGTAGCAGAATAATTGAGTTCGCCATAAGATTAAGCCAAAGGGATTGATATGCCGTAAAACCAAAAATGAATAAATATTTGAAGATATAAAAGAACATGAAGTATACCAATTTTTGCAAAGATAACTGTGTTCGTCATTAAAATATTCCGAAAAAGGTTGATATTCCGTAAAACAAAACAACAAAACCAAACAATAAATATTCGAATGAACTAGTCGCATTTTTTTTTGCTAGTCTGTATATTATCATGCTGAATAAACAAAAAAAGAGGATGTAATGACTGAGAGCATAGGAGGAGTTAATGCCTGGGGGGATGATATCACGACAACAGACAACGGAGATGAGGAACGAAGACATACTATAGTTCCCTCAATAAAAGGAGGTAATATCTGGGAGGATTGCCTCCAGGATAAGGTAATGCCTGTGAGTATGGTGTCATGGATACTACATTACCCACTCCCCCCAAAAGGCGAAGGTAATCCCTAGGAAGATGGTCTCATGGCACTAGAAAATATATTACAACCTTCTCCCCCAAAGGAGAATGTAATACCTGAGAGGATTACCCCACCCCCTTAAAAAGTGGATTACTTCATGAGAGGACAGTCTTGCGACAAAAAAATAGTATAATAATAGATTTTTTTTTCATTTATTAAAAAATGCTTAGTCATTTAAAAAAACATTAATTTTATGGTTACTTGGCCTTTTGGCTAAGATCAAAGTGTAGTATCTGTTCTCAACATCTGTTCTCAGCATCTCAGCGAAAATATTGCTTATATATAAGTAAATATGACAATGTAAAATTATAACTGTATATTACAAAATAATTATTTATTAGCAGCTGTTTATATAATACATATGTAAATTAAGACCACCTAAATGGTGCTTGAGGGGATTTGCAGTTTCTTATATATACTGTATTTAAAAAGTCTATGCTGTATCATAAAATTAAATAAGTAGGACCCGTTTTGATATTAATAGAGTTAAGATAGATGCAAAAATATTTCGCATTTATTCATTTAGATTATTAAGAATACCACTTTTTACCAATATAACTGGATACGGAATTAAATTATCATAAAATGGTTGATACGCCGTAAAACAAAACTACGAAACCTAAACAAATGAATAAATATTTGATGATATTAAGAAATTGAGTTATAACAATTTTTGCCAAAATAACTTAGATTATCTCAAAGGGTTAATATGCCGTAAAATCAGACAATACTTTTACCCTTGCTTTTCTCTTTGTACTTTTTGACAGCGTCCATTTTGCGTCGTTCCTTAGAATTTTGCATCCCCCAAGAAATATATCATTTTGTTTCATTGAAGCTCTTTCTGTTCAATCCTGTATCGGTCTAGCTATCTATCCACTCATCTCGGGGTAATTGTTGCCTTTGTGTTTCGGGACAGCTATGATTTGAACCGGGTCGAATGCCAAGTAGGGCACTGGTCTTAAGGGTTTGGACGGCATCCTTCTGACTTGAAGACGTTTAATGATGACCAGGTGAAAGTTTATCGGTAAGTGGGGAGATTTTGGAATAAGAGGGGAGGGAGGGGAAATGGGCGTTGATAACGGGTACCTTGTTTAAGTTATCGGATCGTGAAGAGAATACATGTTGTGGTAGGAAAAACAGAAAAAAAAGATGAAAGAAGAATGAAATTTAAAAAAGGGGAAAAGAAAGGAAGGGAGAATGAAGAAAAAGAAAGGAAGAAGGAAATTATGAATGGAAGAAAAAGAGAAAGACAGAAGGGTTGAAAAAAGCAAGAAAGTAATGAAGTGAAGAAGGAAGGAAAGAAAAAGAAAGGAAATGATAAAGGATGGAAAGAAGGAAGAAAAACAGAAAGAAAAAAGAATGAAGCAATGAACGATTGAAGGAATGAAGGAAGGAAGGGAGGGAGGAAGGAAGGAAGGAAGAAGAGAGGAATGAATAGAGAAAGGAATAAAGAAAGGAAGAAAAGAAGTAAAGAACAAAGAAAAGGGAAGAAAAAACGATAGAAGGAAAGAAGGAATAAATTACGGAAAGAATGAATGAATAAAGTAAGGAAGAAAAAAGGAATAAAAGAATAAATGAATGGAAGAAGAAAGAAATGAAGGAAATAAAGAAAGAAAGAAGCAAATGAAGAAAGGAACGAAGTAAGGGACAAGAGAAGGGAGGGAGGAATAAAGGAATGAAGAAATGAAGAAAAAAAATGAATATAGGAAGTATATACTAGATTGTTTATAAAGGCAAATTCTACAATGTATGAGGCTTTATTTAACTCACGTCGGCGTCACCAGTTTATGGGGTTCTCGTACGTGTTCATGTGTTTGAGGTACCTGATGAGATAATAACCAAATGAGGGAAGTCATTTGAGTGCATAGACTTTTAGAGATATCGCCCCCTCAATGTTAATTAAACACAAGAAATAACGGAAAACGAAAAACATATATATAAACAAGAAGGTTTTATATCTCTACCTATATAAAATTGGATATGTGTATATGTTTATATATTTGTATGTACAGGATTCAAACTAATTGACCGAACATTATCAATTTTAAATGTAAGGGTTTGTAATATACGTTAAATTTAACTTCATGCAAAGGGAGTAAAAATAGGGTTGTAGCCCTTCGTAAAAATTCATAAACCTCCGATTTTCGTAAAATTTAAACAATATAAATTAACCATAAATTAATAAATATCCCCGCAATTTCAGTTCCTTTTGAGTATTTTAAGGGGTTTTAGGGGGCGTAATATTAGCGCAACCTCCCATTTAAAAATTCAGATATTTCAGATTTGCATTAAATTTGATCCATAGTCATTAGACAACAATTAATCAAGATTCCCTGAATTTCAATTTCTTCTTAAACCCTCTTAAGCTTAAGCCTTAAATTTAAGACATTTCCTTGAATAAAAATCATGTAATGGATTTTTATCAAAATCGGAATAAGGATGCTAAACATAAGGTTTAGCATCATTATATCTGAATTTTTACCTTCGCACAGGGACATAACATTAGTACAAAACTATTAATTTTACCCGTCTTAGAACGAGTATTCTACTAGTATATACATATATATATATATATATATATATATATATATATATATATATAGTCATCCACATACAGACTGTTTCGCTGTATCACAGCCTTTCAGTGCGGCTAGACCAGTTAGTACCTCAAGCCGTGATTGAAACTCAACCGTCGAGCTGACAGTCGGCGCTGCTATCCCTGCGCTATCATACGACACTGACTGAATGTAAGTAATATCTCAATGTAAACATTGTCAATTGCCGGGAGCTCGAATTAGTTTTACCTAATGAGCTATGCCTTAATGGCAGTTGGCGATATCCTTACAAATAAGCTCTACCCAGGGAGAGAGCTTCATATATATATATATATATATATATATATATATATATATATATATATATATATATATATATATATATATATATATATATATATATATAAGTGAGTTGAGATCAACAAAATTTGAGCAGTATTTATATCAGTTCCAAGAATTCAAAGACAACGATTATTTGGCGTACGATCGTTTCCAAGACAATTTGGAAATATTTTATTTTGTATTATGCTTTTGATTTATTCAAACCGTCCTTCATCAGCGCCCTTTGCAACATCACATAGAGAAGTCATTTAAGAAAACATCAGATTTCAGTACTATTAAAAGAAAACATATATCCAGATAATATTGGAGACATAACTTGACATTATGCAACTATCAGTCGGTTCAAAAATGATAATACATTAGAAACAGCAAATTAAATATTTAAAATATTAATAATACAGGATGGAAGAAGAAGAAGAAGAAGAAGAAGAAGAAGAAGAAGAAGAAGAAGAAGAAGAAGAAATTAGAAAATTACTAAAAATAAAAAAAATAATAAAATTAAATTGAATTAAAAAATAAATGAAAATGATAGTTAATAATAATTATAGAGAATACAATATAATAAAATATAATGAAGTATAATAAAATAAATTAAGAATATATATATATATATATATATATATATATATATATATATATATATATATATATATATATATATATATATATATATGGGGGGGTCTGTGTGCTCATAATCTTGGAAGAAAGTAGTAAATATTCTAGGGTGAAATCTTTACGATGATAAAAATTTACGGTGGATGTGATATGCGGATACGGCTGTCTATATCAGCGTGTAAGTGTACCTGTCTATAGTAGAGCGTATGTGTGCCTGTCCATTGTAGTATGTAAGTGTGAAAAGCTTAATAGTAGTTCCTGTGAGAAAGGTTGAAAATAGGTGTGATCAAAAAGCAAGCGGAAGAAAGGATACTTAATTGTCTTTTCTGCAAATAGAAATGTTGGGTGTGTGAAGTGAGTAGGTGAAGGTGGGTGGTCGCACCAACCGAAATGTTCGAGTGACTGTAAAATATGGGAACAGACTCGCCGAAAATAAACTTGTATTTAGGTGGAGACACTTTTGATTTGATTAAAAGTATTTTTTATATTTATTGATGTTACTGGGAATTCTGCGTGTATCCATCTGCGCACGGATTATTTTAACACGCTTTTATTTAGACGTCGTGTGATTAATATCTGGTTCTCTGTATGTGTATACAAAGGATTTCTGGGTATCTGATGAAGGAACTTAAGATTAAGTAACTGATAGAAGATATTAAAAAAATCGCGTCGTGACACAGAAATTAGGTACTCGCGATTTCTGTAAAATCTGTAATAGTCTGATAAAAAAAAATTGGCAATCAACAATTCTTTCACTGTCCAACCACCATGAAGTCGCTTGTCCAGCGGTTTGTCCAAAACTCCACCCGTAACCCCGGAAAACCACTCCCTCTTTAATTTTCCACTATAGACAAAAACTTCACTAGATGATCTGATCATGACCTCTTTTCATATCCTGGCTATCAACAAAACAACCTCTACACCTTCAAAGCATGTGCATCAGATCTTATCCCTGTTATAGTCATAAAGAAATGTTCTGCTGAGCTGGCCCCTGTTATCTCCAAACTCTGTAACAAATGACACTTTTGATTTGATTAAAAGTATTTTTTATATTTATTGATGTTACTGGGAATTCTGCGTGTATCCATCTGCGCACGGATTATTTTAACAAACTCTGTAACAAATGACTTGCAATCTAGCTTCCCTGCTAGCTGGAAAATCGTGGTGCCAGTTTTCAAAAGTTCTATCAAGAAATGTGACCAGCAAAACTATCATACTATAAATTTCATACTTCGCTTAAATCTTTGAATTATTTGAATTTTCATTGTGAATGGTCTATTCTGATGATCTTGAAACAAAACAAAAACCCACCTTTTACATACGATGGAAAACAGAAGTTAATTTACCAGATATCAAAAGTTCAAAAATTACATTCATGGGAACACATTAGGAAAGACTCCAAAACAGAAATGATGAACCACGTGATCCATTAGCATGATGGGAGATTTAGAGAGATTCAGCTGAGAAGCGGGACGATACAGTCATGCAAATTGTAACATGTAGTTAGATAATCTCTCTCTTTCTCTCTCTCCCTCTCTCTCTCTCTCTCTCTCTCTCTTTGTCTCTCTCTCTTTATATATATATATATATATATATATATATACTCGAAGGTTGTGCTTAACGTATAATAAAGATAAATATATTTGTCTAAATGAATTTAACTAGTTTCAGTTGAGAACCAGACATACTGCCCAATGGACAGTCCCCACCAGACGTGTTCCGCCTAGCAGACGCAACAACAAACCAGAATATTTTTTATATCTTTATCTCTTCACACCGTCTCATCAAGTGAGTTTTTACATCGAATCCCCGAAAACGAGACAAGACTGTATACAATAAAGTGGTATGTGAAATTTTAAACGTGAAATTTACTTGATGTCTACAATCTACAGCTATCTCATTTCTTCGGTTAAGCAGATTTCTTTACACTTTAAACTTTCAAATGTCTAAATGTTTTAACTAAGAAATAAAGTAACTGAAATATGTATATAGTTACCCACTTTATCATTTTCCCATTAATTATTGGACCTTATCAACTATCTTTAAGTTCACATAATTCACGTACTAAAACCTTTCTAGATAGGGGGCGCCTAAAAAGTTATTGGGGAAACCGAAAGAAGCTAAAGTGGTGATGGAAGTGTATAGAGGGCGGTAGGTTGGAAATTTATGATCAGACAAAAAAGAATTAATAGGTTGTAGGAGTCTGTAAATAGAAACATAAGGTGTTTATATGGGATAACAAGAGTGTTAATCATCGCAAAGCACTAACTTAGTGACACACGCAACTTTCAGTGTAGTTTGTTCTACTCGTGTATTGAGCACTGTTGAAGCAAATGTCTTCGATTTATTCAATCAACGATCCAGTCACAGACGGAATGTCCCAGAAAATCGCCACAAACGGTACTACCAACCGTAAGTAAGTATTTCTGGTGTACGTGTGTGGCAGTGGTAGTAGATCTGAGTGTGAGGGTGACAAATCCTCCGATCTCCTGTATAAAAAGTAAAGAGAAAATTAGAACGAAATAATTAGAAAACGAAAGTAAATAATGGAAATAAAAATGAAAGACATGAAATAAAGAAATACAAAACAAAAAGAAAAGAGTTAAATGAAAGAAATAAGAAAGAAAAAGAAAGAAGAAATAAAAAGGAAAACAGGAATGAAAATAAAATATTAATATCCAGGGAAAATGAAAGAAAAAGAAAAATTATAAAGAAAACTTAAAAAGAAAAAATTAGTACAAAAAGAGTGTAAGAAAATAGGAAGGGAGAATATATTTTTAAAAAAAGAAGAAAGAGAAAAACAAAGAAATGTAGTATTTAAATGAAAGAACGAAAGAAAGAAAGAAAGAAAGAAAGAAAGAAAAGAGAAAGAAACAGAAAATAAGAAAGAAAAAAAGAGAAAATAAGGGAGAAAGAAATAAACAACGGAAACAAAGAAGGAAAAAGGAAAGAAAGAAAAAGAAAAAGAAACAAGGAAGAAAAGAAAGAAAAAAAGAAATTTAAGAAAAAAAGAGGGTAAGAAGATATGATTAAATGAATAAAGGGATCAGACGGTGTTGTTTGGGGTCTGAAGCGGTCGCGCCCCGCAGTAAGATCCTACCACTTTGGTGTATTGTGGATTAATGGCGCGCATCTATCGCTTGATTCAATCTAATACAGCAGCACCCGCCCCTTTATTTCCCGTCCGGTCGCCATCTTCTTTCTTCTCCAATCCATCAATCTAAATCCAAATGGGATAGTTCGTTTATCAAAAGAAACCAACGTCTTTTCCCATTAGCTAATCCCGCCTGTCCTTTCCCCAGCCCCTCAAAAGACAATCTTTCTACTATTGCCACCACTCTTACTCCTAATAATAATAATAATAATCTTTCTCTCTCTCTCTCTCTCTCTCTCTCTCTCTCTCTCTCTCTCTCTCTCTCTCTCTCTCTCTCTCTCTCCATATATATATATATATATATATATATATATATATATATATATATATATATATATATATATATTGATTGTTTATTTTCTAATGACCAAAATATTCAGTCTTTAATCAAATCATTTATTTTTATTTTTATTTTTGCATGGCAGAATTGCTGATAGTCTTACAATTGTTTCTCGGCGAGTAAAATACAGCCATTAAACGAATTCCCTCGCTGTTCCTCGGAGACTGAAATTAAGACATATATAAAGTGTCACATCTAGCACAGAGTTTGTTGAATAAAGAAAAAAACAGATAACACTTTGAAGCTGATTAGGGTCCCAATCCCAATCAGGTATATAAAATATATTTTTCTAGCCTAAGGTCGGATACTTTTTAGACAGTCCTCGTGTTCATGTTTACACGTATAATATTATCAGAATATATTGTGTGTAGATTATCAGTATTTACTCAATACGTTAGTGGAGTTTAGTAGAGCTTAGCCTGACAATTCCGTGCGGTGATTAAACGCAGACGCCTATGTGTAGCTTAATTGCCATAAATATATTATATATATATATATATATATATATATATATATATATATATATATATATATATATATAATAGAGCTAGTTTTATATAATAGAACTAGCTTAATATAAAGTAAATAATAAAGTAAGATGAAAAATAAATAAAAAGTAAAAGATTAAAATAAATTTAAATATTAAAAGTTACAGTTTATCAAAATGAAAATAATGATCATTATTACCACAATAAAAATAATGGTGATGTATGGAATATATAAATAATAATAATAATAATAATAATAATAATAATAATAATAATAATAATAATAATAATAATAATAATAATAATAATAATAATAATGTTGGTACATCTACTACTACTAATAATAATAATAATAATAATAGCAATAATAATAATAGTAGTAGTAGTAGTAGTAGTAGTAGTAGTAGTAGTAGTAGTAGTAGTAGTAGTAGTAGTAGTAGTAGTCCTCCGTCGGTCAGGGTCGCCCATGGGTGGTGCATTCTTAGCTTAGTTGTCTTGACTGTCTGCTCGGCTGGAGCAGCACCGCTGGTGATTAAAGAGACCAATGTGGAAGTTGCAGTCTCTATGTCAAAGGTCACAAACATGTGTGGTCTCTGGATTGTTGGCATTGTTACTCTCCTTTCTGCAACAACGTTCATCGGTTTCTCCTCCCCTGCTTTCAGGTGTTGAGTTTGTTTCCATCTTGAGCGGTCATCTGCAACGTTCTTCCAAGACTCAATTTCAATGTCGGTAGCCTTCATGTCGCGCCTCAACATTTTTGTATCGGAGTGCACCTCTTCCCATATGCCAGCTATCAATACAATATGTCCTTTGGAATGCGGTCATTCTCCATGCGGTGGACATGGCCCAATCGGCAAGGTTTGCGTTGCCCGAGGAGAGTGAATATGCCCGCACGGGATAGGACCTCTCTGTTGGACATCTTATCCTGACAAGATATGCCAATGATACGGCGGTGTTGAGTCGCCGCTCCTCTTTGGAGTAGGTGGTCAATGACTCGCTTCCGTACAGCAGTGTGCTGATGACGCAGGCGTTGTACACTGCCATCTTAGTCTTCACTGTCAACTTGGGTTTTTCCACACTCTGGAAGTAGGGTGAGCAAGTGTTGTAGCTGCTTTTCCGATCTTCTTTTCCATTTCAGTTCCAAGGGAGAAGTTATCGGTGAACGACATCGAGATTATAATCATCGATGGTGACGGCAGGTGGTACCTCGGTGTCTTGTCCCAGGGCGTGTGTTTTATTCAGGCTGATGGTAAGCCTAAATTCTTTACAGGCCTGTGAGCAGCAGTCCATTAGTGCCTGCAGTTCCTGCTGGGTGCACATCGCAACTGCTGCGTTGTCGGCAAACAGCATGTCCCTTATGAGATTTTTACGCACCTTTGTTCTGGCTCTGAGGTGGACAAGGTTGAACATCCTGTTGTCTGATCTGATATGCAGATAGATTTCCTCGATTGCAGTTCCCCAAGCGTGATTCAAAGGGACGGCAAAGAAGATCCCAAAGAGTGTTGGAGCAAGAACATACCCTTGCTTGACTCCGTTGTAGATACTGAAAGGGTAGGAGAAGACCCGCGAAACTGGACTATCCCCTTCTTGTTGGTGTGGAAGGACTCTATTATGCACTGCAGCTTCGGTGGGCAGCCAATTTTCGGGAGGATCTTGAACAGGCTGTCTCTGCTGAAAAAGTCAAACGCCTTGGTGAGATATATGAAGGCGACGTACAGGAGCATCTGATGTTCCCTGCACTGCTCTTGGGGTTGGCGGATGTCTATCGTTAATCTTTACGCTCGAAACCCGCACTATAATTCAGGGTAGACACGTTTTGCAAGCTTCTGCAGACGGATCAGGATGACCCGAGCAAAACTTTGCCGACAATGATGAGGATGAAGATGCCTCTGTAGTTGTTACGGTCACTTCTCTCACCTTTGTTCTTGTAGAGGGTAATGATCTCGGCGTGCCTCATGTCCCTCTTGCCAACACTAACAGAGAACTTGCAGAAGATTAGTCTTGCAGTGCTTGATCAAGTCTAGGGGAATATCATCGCTACCCGGAGACTTGCCTGATACTCCGCTGTCAATGGCCTTGTTTAGCTCCTCTATGCTTGACTCTGGATCAAGCTCCCTCGTGATTGTTAGATGCTCAATTGCATCAAGAACTAAAGGGCACAATTTTCTGTCTGAAGTAGAGGTCAGAATAGTGTTCCACCCATCTCTCCATCAGCTGAGCCTTACCTGTCGAAGATTTGAAAGAAACCATCTTGCTCTGGGTTGGTCCAAGTACCTTTCTGATGGCATCGTACATCCCTCTGATATTGTGTTATTTGCGGCTGTCTGGATTTCTTCGCTGAGCTCTGCCCAGTACTCGTAAGCTTTGTTCCTGACAGTCCTGAGAATTTGCAAGCTTCTTTCGCTGGGTGACCGCTTGTATTCAGCAAGAGCTGCGTGCTTGGCTTCTATGACAGGGATTATATCGGTGGACTTGGCCTCAAACCAGTCGTGAGACTTGGAGGTCTTCTTCCCAAAGGTGACCAGGGCAGTACGGTACATGGTGTCTCGCAGCGTTTCCCATTACTCTGTAGCAGAATCTCCAGGCTGCAAGGTACGCAGATCACTCTCAAAGGTTTCTATAAGCTGTTCCACAAGTTATAGTTTGTACATCTTGCTGACAACTATGTAGGGGTTCCCCTGTTTTTTGAAGCGGTGGAACTTCTTCGGTTGTAGCCTGATCTTGCAGCAGACCAAGGAGAGATCTATGCCACAGTCTGCACTGAGGTAAAAGCGTGTGTGGAGAATGCTCTTGATAGCGGCGTGTCTGACCAAGATAAGGTCCAGCTGATGCCGGTGCTTTGAGCGTGGATGCTGTCCAGAGAACTTGTGTTGAGGCTTAGTCCTGAAGTACGAGTTGGCGATGAACAGTTCGTGGTGTGTGCAGTCGTTGGCCGTTCATGTTCATTCTGCCCACCCCAAACTGTCCAAGGTAGGTGTAGTCAATCCGTAAAAGAAAAAAGGCTGATGCTGTACCAACTTGCAATCAACAGTTCAACAAATGGTCTTTAGTTCCACGACTTTCTCTTCCAGCGTTACTCTGTGCTCTGAAGAACTCTTAACTTCACCATTTTTATACAGCTCAACCCACCACCTATGCCAATTGACTATCAAACAAATCCATCTAGCTTTTAAATACTCAAAACAGTCAATCTGCAAAGGTGGAATAATTCGATTTAACAACTAAATCAAGGGGCACGAGTCATGATCTGCACCCACTTCTTCCTCGCTGGGGATGCTTTTGCTGGTGGATGCGAGGTTCTCATAGAACTCGTTCTTTGCGTCTGTGATGGGGAATAGTGTTGGGGAATACACACTGACATGGGTGAGTGAGCCTTTGGTGGTATTGTGGCAAAAAGTGGGGAGTCGTTCTGTACAGTTGCTGCCTGGTTCTATCATACACAGCAGGTTGTTCCTCTATGCTCCCTAGGCTCATCAGAGCCCTTCCCCTTCCAATAGAATGTGTACTCATTCTCCTTCAGCGTGCCAGAGTCTGCTATGCACGTTCCCTGAAGGCAGACAATGTCCATATTAAGTCTCTTGAGTTCGCCGTTTATGACAGCTGACTTCATGAAGTCGCTAATGTCCTAGAGGTCTTCAGAAAAAACGGTCATCATTGTCCGGACGTTCCACCATCCCAGTTTCAAAGCTGGTTTCATTTGTTGTTTTGTTTTGTTGTCTGCGTGTCAGATGTCTCCCAATCCCCATGCACCAATGTAGAAAGCAGACGGGGAAGTACCTAACTGACTGGTGGCTGTCCAGTTTAAGGCGGGTGGTAGCTATCTGTTGAGATCTAAGAATCCCTCCCACCGTTGGGAACAAATCCTTGCGCCGCGCTCTACGCCAATCTAGCGATGGCTTATAACCGGTAACTGCTGTTCCCCGAGTTGAATGCTCGAAGCTGAAGTGCCATCTGTCTAGTCTGTAGGTTTGTTGGATTCTAGCCTAGACGGTGTTATATGAAGGACAAGATGTTGTCCACGTAGCTCGTACCCTCCCTCTCCACATCGCTGATAGATCCAAAAGAACATTACAGTTTTGCACCAACAGCATCGCAGGAGTTGGTAGAACGAAATTGTAGGCAACGTTGAACTGCCTTAGAGGCTCAACTCCGGATTTTTCTCGTCGAGGTTTTCTTCTGAAGCTTTCCCCATGGATGTGTATTAGACAAGGCAGGGGAGGTTTGAAATCAAGGGTTTACCTTCCCCAAGGTTGACTGCTTTCCAAGGCTGACGAGCTCAACCTACTCTAAGCAACTAGTTATTGCGCCAGTGACCCGCCTTCGCCCTTTCTCCTGTCAGTAGAAGCCGGTCTGCCGGGATTATATCTAAACCACGCGAGCAGGCCATGAGCTGGACTTAGTGTCAGAGGCTATTTGAGACGCACGTCATATGGGAGTATTTTATGAACAGTGTGAGTTCATCCCCACTGTCACCGGCTGTGATAACCTTGGACAACTTTTTAGAGGCTTCAAATTTAGTATATGCCAATTCAGCAACGCTTTAAAAACACGACGTGCTCGATGTTGATAGAATGATTTAAAATGAAAAGTGACTGTCTTTTTTTAATATATTTTTGTTTTTGTTGTTTATTTTTGTTTTTTGTTAGCGACGCTTTCAAATAATAATAATAGAGATTAAAAGAGGAAAACTGGAGACGACAGAAGGTATAGAACTCCCCCAACCAAGAAGAGATGAGGGCGCTAGGAGAACAAGATAGTTATAAATACCTGGGAGTTCTGGAAGCAGACACAATCAAATATACAGAAATGAAAGAGAAGATTGGAAAAGAATATCTACGAAGAACAAGGAAACTCTTAGAAACTAAACTATATAGCAGAAACCTAGTAAAAGGGATGAACACATGGGCTGCATCACTAATAAGATACTCTGGACCATTCATAGGCTGGACCAAAGAAGAACTCAGGCACCTTGACCAGAGGACTAGAAAACTAATGACTATGCACAATGCATTGCACCCAAAAGACGATACGGACAGACTCTACATGAAAAGAAATGAAGGAGGTAGAGGACTGGTAAGTATAGAAGACTGTGTGGAAGACACCAAAAAAGAGCTGGAGAAATATGTAACCCAGAACACGAAAAGACTGATCACCACGGCAAGAGACACCAGCCCAACAAACAACTCCGGAAGCACTGAAACCAGAAACAAAAAGACAAGAAAGGAAAAGTGGGAAGAAAAACGACTACATGGACGCTTTATAAGACTCACAAGCCAATGAGAACAGCTGGGCATGGCTAAGAAAAGGACACTTGAACAGAGAAACGGAATCTCTGCTGACGGCCGCACAGAACAATGCGATTAGGACAAACTTTATTAAAGCAAAGATAGATAAAACCCAGGAAAACAGCAAATGCCGATTGTGTGGACAAAGAGACGAAACGATAAATCATATAATAAGTGAATGCAGCAAACTAGCCCAAAAGGAATACAAGAACAGACATGACAGCGTGGGGAAAGAAGTACACCGGGAAATGTGCAAACAACTGAATTTCGAATATGCAAAAAAACGGTACAAACACAGACCAGATACTGTACTAGAAAACGAAAAACACAAAATCATATGGGATATGAATGTACAAACAGACAAACCCATAACAGCAAGGAGACCGGATATGATAATAATCAACAAGGAAGAAAAATCCTGCAAAATCGTAGACTTTGCCGTTCCAGCGGACAACAGAGTGAAGATCAAAGAGACGGAAAAAAGAAGCAAATATACTGAACTTGCCAGAGAATTGAAAGGAATATGGAACATGAAGAAAGTCAGTATAACACCAATAATCATAGGAGCACTAGAAACAGTCCCCAAAACATGGAGAAAAGACTAGGAGAAATAGGAATCAAAGGGATAATTGAGACCATACAAAGGACAGTAATGATCAAAACAGCTACAATCCTGAGAAATGTCCTCGAATGCGGAAACCAACCCACATAAGCAACGAATGGAGAACAAACACATGGAAGCACAAAACAACAGAACCGGGGAAAATACAACCGCACGAGAGAGGCGCAAGCATATGCTGACGCCACAAAAATTATGGACAGAGGGTCGAGGAGGGAAAGCGCAAACCAGACCTCCACTGGAAGAGCGCGGACAGCTCTGGGACCTTGGAGAGGCTTGTTGCCACTCGGGCCCCAGAGGAGACCAATGGCCCTTATCACCGTGAAATCGGTGGTAGGTGGCTGTTGCGATACCGCAAGGTCATCAGCGGTGATGAACGAAAAGAGGTGGAGCATACTGGAAGTCTGAGGAGACTTGTGTCACTCAGACTCCAGGGAATACCACAGGTTGTTGGCAGTGGGTAATCACTGACGATGACCAGTGTGATAACTCCTAGTGAGTAAATAATAATAATAATAATAATAATAATAATAATAATAATAATAATAATAATAATAATAATAATAATAATAATAATAATAATAATAATGAATCATTGAAACTATACAAAGGACGGTAATGATCAAAATAGCTGCAATCTTAAGAAAAATCATTGAATGCGGAAACCAACCCGCATAAGCTACGAAGGGTCACATGGAATCTACTACAGGAAGAAAACAGAACCACAGAAAGAACACATCACAAACAAAGGAACAGAAAATGCAAGAAACATCACTTTATAAGCTCCCCCCCCCCCAATAAATTACACCGGCCTCAACTGACACCAATGAACAGAAATAGCAAGAAACAACATCAGCTCCCCCGCCCTAAAAAATGGTACAAGCCTAGGCTGACACCACACAAAATATTTGCATAGGGTCAAGGAGGATGAGAAGACCGAGGAGGGACAGCACAAACCAGACCTCCACTGGAAGTGCAGAGAGTGCTGGGACATTTGGGAGGCTTATTGCCACCCAAATCCCAGTGAAGACCAATGGTCCTTACCAGCGAGAAATCAATAGTAAACGGCTGTTGCGATACTGCAAGTTTAATTGTCGGTGGCTATCGAAAAGAGGTGGAGAATACTGGAAATCTGGGGAGACTTGTTGTCACTCGGACTCCAGGGAATACCACCGGTTGTCGGTGAGCAATCACTGATGACCTGTGTGAGAACTCCTAGTGAGTAAGTAAGTAAGTAAGTAAGTAAGTAGTAGTAGTAGTAGTAGTAGTAGTAGTAGTAGTAGTAGTAGTAGTAGTAGTGATGATGATGATGATGATGATGATGATGATGATGATGATGATGATGATGATGATGATGATGATGATGATGATGATGATGATGATGATAAAAAACATGGCAATAATAATAGTAATAATAATTATTATAATAATGATTACTATAATGAAGCTTATAGTTTAGATAAGATGGATGGGGTAAATAAAAAGGAAATAGATTATAGTAAAATATATTGATTTGACCGTGTTCCCTTGAAACATAAAAATAACTGAATACGTAAAAAAACGGATGTATATGAGTATTTTTAGTGTGTGTGTAGCTTTTTAATAGGGTTCAGGTGCGCTTGTATGAATTTCTTGAAGATATTTTGAATATATTTAGTGATGTATGTGTATTATAGTTCATACGTGTAGATTTAGGTTTATTCACCTACGTATTCTGTATGTGTCGGTTGCACGAGTAAGGGTTAGGGTTAGGGTTAGGGTTTAGGGTTATGGTTAGGGTTGGTTTAGTGTTAGGGTTAGGGTTGGTTTAGGGTTAGGTTTAGGGTAAAGGTAAGGTTAGGGTTAAGGTTTAGTGTTAGAGTTAGGGTTGGTTTAGGGTTAAGGTTAGGGTTAGGGTTAGGGTTAAGGTTAGGGTTAGGGTAAGAGTTTAGGGTTAGTGTTAGGGTTAGAGTTTAGGGTTAGGGTGTTAGGGTTAGGGTTAGGGTTAGGGTTACTTACCATCCACTACTTTTAGGTTAGCATAAACCATAATGCTGAGTTATATGTGTGTTTATATATATATATATATATATATATATATATATATATATATATATATATATATATAAGTTTAAATTGCACATCTTTAAGAAAACGTTTTGTAAAGTTATTTCTAGAATTTAGAAAAAACAAGAAACGTTATTTTATATATATATATATATATATATATATATATTATTATTATTATTATTATTATTATTATTATTATTATTAGATGAAGTGAAAGAATAAAATAAGGTGCGAATCAAATGTTATTACAATTCAAAGTTCAAGCAAAGAAATTTAAAGTCATTAACTCATGAGTTAATGCTATTAATGCTCTATCCAGTATATTGAGCTTCATTTTTATCTAGATGTTCACTAATTAAAGATATTAGTTGCCTCTTATATCTTTTGTTATATTAACCTTATATATATATATATATATATATATATATATATATATATATATATATATATTAAATGAGTACAATCATATTTTTTTATAAATATACTTCTGAAACTTTCGCTGTGACCCTGGACGAACATTTTACTACTAGTCTCTTGCGGTTTTCAGCACCACTTTGAAAAGGATGTTTTACAGCGAAAGTTTCAGACATATTTTTATAAAACAAATGAGTTTACTTATTTAATAAATGTACTTAAAAAATAACGTTTTTTGTTTTTTCTAAATTCTCTCTCTCTCTCTCTCTCTCTCTATATATATATATATATATATATATATATATATATATATATATTACGAGATCCAACACGATCTGTTGTTGTTGATCACTCTTCGCCGCTTGCTGTGAATACTCGCCAACTTGGTATTTACAGATAGTTAAATTCCTTTTAAATTACAAGCTAATTTCTGGTGGCATTCTGTTAAGTCTCTTGACTGCGAATCAGTGGTGATTTGTGATCGGCGTTCGCGCCCGTCGACCGTCGGGAATTAGCTTCCTGCACTGGAGATTGCGTAAGCATGAAGCATCGATGTCTGTAGGTAATAAATAATTAATATATATATATACATTGATCGCTGGAAACAATGAGATGAGGGTTAATACTGTTAATTTTTGACACGACCCGATTCTTTTGAAAAACGTGACACCCCCCCCCTCCTCCATCATCATCTATGCCCAATTTTACAATTTCTAATTATACATATGGCCTCCCTTTCACGGTCTGTAATAAATTATGCAATTCCCCCTCTCAATTTATACTTATAGATTAGATATGCTTCAAATTTCCACCTCTCTCTAAATATGTATTAAATAGGTTGTTACCACCTCTCTCTCCACTTATATTTGAATTGTCGAGTGTGAATTTAACTCTTTTTTTTTCAGTTTCAAAAATGTAATCGTCTGGATCGGATGCTTGAAAAAAACACAAGGTTGAAATAAATTATTGCATCGATGATAATGTAAGTTCGTGTTAATATATATATATATATATATATATATATATATATATATATATATATATATATATATATATATATATATACCTTCTATCTTTCAGAAAATGGTTGGTTTATTGCTAAGGATTTGAGGGAATGCCGACACAGATGCTCAAGCATTTTTGTAAGCCAGCATGTTAACATTCAATTCGACCTTTACTGTTGAATTTAATGTTGCTAGTAAGAAATCGACTTCTACTGTTTTCGTGCTTTAGGCGTTATTCTCCAGACCAACCCCCGGACAAATCTGTGGGCTTTGCTAGACTAAATGCGATTTTTTTAAATTTATCACGCTTATATTAACATCAAAACAGGTCACTGTTATTAAAATTAATAATACAACATACTGTTTTGAAATACTGTATATAAAGTACAGATTCAAGACTCATAGACAGATATATGAATGTCTAATTTACATAACTACCTTTGGAACAGTCTACAATAAATTAATGTTTTGGTGTTATTCATTTGTAATTTTATTGTCATATTTTCCCTATACATTTGCAATAGTTTCGTCTATGTAAACAGTAATTAACTAAAATGATTTAATAAAAAAGGATAAATTACGAAACTTTCCTTAAAATATGCTCATTAATTATGAAGGTAGATAATTTAAATGAAACTAATATATCTTATCTCTCTCTCTTTCCTCTCCCTCTCTCTCTCTCTCTTTCCTCCCCCTCTCTTTTTCTAGCGACGCCAAATTTTCATTTTTATTGTTTTTTAAAAGACACACATAATCGCTCAGGCGAATTTATTTCTTCTTTCTGTACATTTCTTTGATCTTATTTAAGAAATAAATTTAAAAGTTGAATTAAAATGACCAAAATGTGAATATTCATCAATTCACGCATATGAAATTAACAAATCGACTGTTGAATTCAATGTTGCCAGTAAGAAATCGACTTCTACTGTTTTCGTGCTTTAGGCGCTATTCTCCAGCCCAACCCTCGGAGCAAAACACGTTACATTTAAATCAAAGCAATCATTGAATTAAAAAAATAATTCACTAAAATAAAGGGCGTTGCAAGAGAGAAAGAAAAAAGGAGGGAGAGAGAGAGAAAAAAAGACAGTGAAGTCACCACCACCCACTATCGGAACTATTATGTCTCGTCGGTATATCTTTCTTTCTGTATTAGTTATATTAGTTTCATTTAAATTACCTCCCTTGAAAATTAATTAACATTAGTAAATCACTTTAATTAATTACTGTTAATATCGACAAAACGATTGCACATATATAGGGAAAAATAAGACAATAAAAGTACAAATGAATAGCACCAAACATTGATTTATTATAAACTGTTTAAAAAATAGTTATGCAAATTATGAATGCCAATAGCTGTGATTTGGCTATTTGGTCTCTACTATATATACAATACTTCAAACTACTCTGATGTATTATTAGTTTAAATAACAGTGAATAGTGTTGATGATAATATAGTTGTGATGAATGTCAAACACTTTCACATTTATTCATTTAGATATTGAGCTATCAATTATATTTACTGAACGAAGCGACGCTTTTTTTCTTTATATTAGTAAACCTTATATACATTCCATGAAAAATGCCAGTATAATGAAATCAGATGCCCTCAATAGGGTTAAGATGAAAATTCATATGCACTAAATGTACAAAAGCAAGGAAATTCCAAAATGTTTACACTTTTATTGTCATTAAAGGTATGACTACATATCAACCAAACCATTTCATTATCACATCACTACAGTATAAATCTCTATGCATGAGTGGATTAAGTGTATGAGGTGCACTGAAGAAAGATTCCTACCAGTAAAATACATAGCCCTGTTGTGCTCGCATACCCTTAATGACAATAACATTGTAAACATTTGGGAATTTCCTTGCTTTTGTACATTTAGTGTATATGAATTTTCATCTTAACCCTATTAAGGGTATATGATTTCAGTATACTGGCATTTATCATGGAATGTCACTACTTTTGTAAAGGCTATGCCTCAATACAATGGTCATTTTTAAGGTTTTTTGACATTTTCTGGAAAACTAAGGTGTATGGTAAACTAAAATTAAAATGCCATCAACTAGACTCTAGAATCTCTATCTCTGCCAAAAATCAGCTGGATCCATCAAATAGTTGATGAGATACAGGGTGGCACGTACGTACGTACGTACACACAGATAACATGATTTCATGATTGAACTTTCTGGATCTCTGGGTTGCCTTGATTAATAATGCTGAAATTCTACATACTTATAGAACCTATCAAAAAAATTGTTGTGCAAAGTTTTAACTAATTTGGTTTATTGGTTTTTGAGTTATGATTGATCAAAGAAATGAGATTTCCAGCATAGGCCGTTTTTGAAGTCTATTAAGGGATAGAGCGCTCTCGCGCCTCCTTGATTTATTATTTCGACATCGATATTATTATTTAGACTAAATTATACAACTAGATAAAGATGGTCACTTTTGAATGCCCACTGGGTCCTACTAGCATGTATAATAAAACGCTTGGCCTGCGATTGTACGTACGTTATCACCTTTCACGCCCACTTTGAAAATTGAGAGGGAGAGAGAGAGAAATGTAGAGAGTAAGAGAGAAATTGAAATGGGGAGGGGGATGAACAAAATGAGATATTCACACAGACATAGTGAGAATGAAAAATCGACATAGAGAGAGGGCGATCAGGAGAAAGAGAAAGAGAGAGACTATGAGAAAGTCTTGTGTGAGAGCGTTGGGGAAAGAGAGGGAAAGGGAGATAGACGGATACATTTTAAATGTGTTGATAACAATAGCAGACATGGTGAGAAAGAAACATCGACATAGCAAGAGTAAGAGGATTGCACGATGCGTGAAAGCGACCGAGAGAGAGAAAGAGACAGACAGACAGGCAGACAGACAGAAAAAGAGAAAGAAAAGGAGACAGACAGAGAGATAGAGAAAGAATGACAGAGAGAAGAAGGGAGAGAGAAAGAGATAGAGACAGAGAAAGACAGACAGACAGACAGACAGACAGACAGACAGACAGAAAGAGACACAGACAGAGAGATAGAGAGAGATGGGGCAGATAGAGAGTAAGAGAGACAGAGAGAGGAAGGGAGAGAGAAAGAGATAGAGACAGAGAAAGACAGACAGAGACAGACAGACAGACAGACAGACGGACAGACAGACAGAAAGAGACAGAGATAGATACAGACACAGACAGATAGAGAGAGGTGGGACAGATAGAGAGTAAGAGAGACACACAGAGAGAAAGAAATAAAGCGAAAGAGTGACAGAGACAGAGAGTAAAGAAGAGATACAGAAAGAAGGAGAAAGAGAGAAAGAGGAAGATAAAAAGAGAGAACGGGAGAAGGGGGGAGACAAAGAGAGAGGGAAAGAGAAGGAGATAAAAAGGGAGAGAGATGCGGGAGAGATTTGTAATGTACTGCTAACAATTTCCATTCGTCCCTTTCGATATTGTTGCCGCCCAATTTTCCTAGAAATCATATTCTGCCTAAAATAACACATGTTGTCATGTCCCATGAGGGGGGGGTACAGAATCGGAATGGTTTGATAGCGTCAAATCACTGTACACAATCTGACCTCCAACCGAAGACCTCTTTTCCTGGAAACCAGCATTTTTAATTTAGTCTTTTCAAAACTAACAGCGACTGAAAAGAAGAAAAAAAAGAGGTCATCATAGGTGGAAGCGCGGTAAATCCAGTCGAGATCGATGGCCGGAGAATTGCTCGACCGACGTGACCCCTAAGCTCGTAAAACTTAAACGAAACCAAAAAGGTGGCACGCCATAAAAGTAGCAGAATCGCTAAAAGACACCGTCTCAAGTCTATTCCTCAATTTGCCGATCCGTCCAATAGTTTTTGTATGAGGTTCTGTATGTTCGTCGCTCTGTCACGCGTCAGTTTAAATAATATTTTCATCAGTCTGTCACGCGTAAATTTTGAAATAACATTTACATCGGTCTGCCACACGCAAGTTTAAAATATAATTTTTAATTAGCCTGTCACACGTAAGTTTCAAATAACATTTTTAACTAGTCTGTCAAACGCAAGTTTGAAATATTATTTACAATCAGTATGTAACACGTAAGTTTGAAATATCATTTTCAATCAGTCTGTCACACGTAAGTTTGAAATAACATTTTCAATCAGTCTTTCACACTTAAGTTTGAAATAGCATTTTTAATCGGTCGATCACAAGTTTTGAAATAAAATTTTCAATCGGTCTGTCAAACGCAAGTTTGAAATAGGATTTTCGTTAGTCTGTCACACGTAAGTTTGAAATTGCATTTTTATTATTCTGTTAAATGTAAATGTAAATAGCATCTTCATCATTCGGTCTGTCACGTGTAAGTTTTAAATATCATATTCATGTCGGGAGGTGACGGTGACGGTGGTCAAGTGGATATATATATATATATATATATATATATATATATATATATATATATATATATATATATATGTATATACAAAAAACATACATGTGCATATATATGTGCACAAAGTGTAAATACAAAATGTGTATAGAAGTAGTATTAACAAAGAAAAGGATAAATTAAAGTGTAAAACGGGAATCAAAAGAAAAGTAATTCAAAAGTAAGGAATCATCCGGTGTCTAAATTCATCTTTTTGTTTTTCATTAATAAGAAGTTTAGATCGGTTGGGAGAGACATAATAGAAGCCCATTCTTTGTTCAATTGTATTTGATGGATAGGCTATAAGAGTTGATTCGATTTATATATATATATATATATATATATATATATATATATATATATATGTATATATATATATATATATATATATATATATATATATATATATATATATATATATATATATATATATATATATATATATATATGTACAATGTCTGCTACACTGGCATGTCGATCTGGAATTCAGCGACCGGGTTGGATCATAAAAAACTTTCTGCCTGATGAGACCTCAGCTCTTGATAGCTGTAGATCGATAACATCGACATGCCAGTGTAGCAGACCTTGTACTAATTTTATTGAGCACTCTTTTATAAGCCTGGTTTGATTCCCTTTGGATTTCTACCCTGTGGATTTTTACCCTACCTGGATTATATATATATATATATATATATATATATATATATATATATATATATATATATATATATATATGTGTGTGGGGGGGGGTGCGGGGGGGTGCGGGGGGGGGGATAAACTCCTAAACGAATAAATTTATCATTATGAATTTGAATACATATTCCATGCAACACGGTGAGTGTCATGGGTGCATTATTTTGAAGAAAAGGGAAAAGAAAGAAAGAAAGAAAATGGTTGTGTGCAATGAAAGAAAGGTAGAAGGAAAAAAACAAGAAAACAAACAAAAAAAGAAACAGAAAAAAGGAAAGAAAAGAAAGAATGGAAGAAAGAGAGAGGGAAAGAGAGAAAATGAGAGTGTGCAATGAAAGAAAGATGGAAAGAAGGAAATAAAAGAAAGAAGGGAGAAAAAATTTAAAGAAAGTAAGAAAAAAGGAAATTAAGAAAATGGGAGTGTACAATGACAGAAAAATAGAAGGAAAGATGAAAGCAAACAAAGAGGGAAAACAAAGAAAGAAAAAGAAAGAAAGAATGAAAGAAAGAGGGAAAATGAGAATGTGTAATGTAAGAGAGGAAGAAAGAGAAAGAGAAAGAAATGAAAAAGATAGAAAGAATAAACGTACGAGGAAGAAAAAATAAACGAAAATACAGAAAAAAATTAAAAAGAAAGAAAGAACAGAGGGAATAAATAAAATGGGAGTCTGCAATGAAAGAAAAATAGAAGAAAAAATGAGAGCAAACAGAGAAAGAAAAAGAAAGAAAGAATGAAAGAAAGGAAGAAAGAGCGAAGGAAAAGGGAAAATGAGAATATGTAATGTAAGGAACGAAGAAAGGGAAAGAAAAAGAAATGAAAAAAGAAAGAAAGAAAGAAAGAAAGAAAGAAAGAAAGAAAGTGTAAACGTACGAGAAAGAAAAAATAACCCAAAATACAGAAAGAAAAAAACAGAAAACAAGAAGAAAAAAAAAAACAAATCAAAAAATAAAAACAAACAAATGAACGAAAATAAAGAGAACGAAAAACAAACGATAGAATTAAATTATATCTTTTATTCATTCTTTTTCATTCTTTACTTTTGGGGGTTTCGTTTGTGCGGACCGCGAAAAAAAGGGAAACGATTTCGTCTTAATAGTCGGCACTTAAGGAAAATGGCGCGTGTTTTTCTTTCTTCAAATTAATTGGCCGTTAGTGTTCGTTTGATTACTCTGCACCGGCGCACCGTCGACCATTAACACTGACAGGCGGCCTATTAGAGGGAGGGCCTACAGACCACCGTCAGACTAGCACAGATACGTAACTATGTAAACACACCATATAGCTACTTACACTCAAACACACATATTATATATATGTACAAACTGGACGCAAGTAATTTTTTATTATTTACATGTATTCCTTTTCTTTATATATATATATATATATATATATATATATATATATATATATATATATATATATATATATATGTACAATTTTATATATATGTACAAACTGGACTCAAGTAATTTCTTATTATTTACATGTATTCCTTTTCTTTATATATATATATATATATATATATATATATATATATATATATATATATATATATATATATATATATATATATATTATAATATAAAATGAAGTAATAAAATAGGGTGTCAATCAAATGTTTTTCAATTTGTATGACGTGGATGGATTGTATAGATTCAACAAAAAGTATGTTTTGGGGTTGATATATTTGATGCTATGTATTTTTATGTATTTGTGTATATAATTTTTATATATTTTCAAAGCTTAATTTTATTACCTGTAGTAGTATAACTGCGGTAATGGTCCTCTGAAGAGAAGAATTATCTTTGAAAACTCATGAGCTAAGGACTTAAGGATACTTTGCTTGAACTTTGAATTCTAATAAAATTTGATTGGCACCTTATTTTATTACTTTATTTTATATTATAATATTAATGCTCTATCCAGTATATTGAGCTTCAGTTTTTATCCGGATGTTTCACTAATTATAAGATATTAGTTGACGTTTATATCTTTTGTTGGATTGCTTCATATATATGTATATATATATATATATATATATATATATATATATATATATATATATATAATCCAGGTAAAACATCCACAGGGTAGTAATCAAAAGAATTTAAACCGGGTTTATAAAAAGTGCTCAATATCAAATAGAGCTTTTATATATGATTATTTGTATTTACACAGACATGTACAAAATCTGCGACACTGGCATGTCGATGTAATCGGATTCTAACTCTGCTTGATGAGATCTCAGTTTATAATAGCTGTTGATCGATAACATCCACATGCCAGTGTCGCAGATTTTGCATATACACTTAAGTTAAAATCATCAAAAAAGAAGAGGAGGGAAATATAAAGAGGTCAGCCAATATGTATCTCCAGCTTGAACAAAATAAAATTTTAAACTTATTATTACGATATGTCTATGAAACCATCCGAATCATGTTTGTCATGCATATTTTGACACGAAGCCGCGAGACCACCGAAACCAGACAGCCAAAAGAAAAGTAAAAAAAAACAATCTGAGAAGAAAAAATAGCCGAAAATAAAGTGAACTAGACAGAAGGCTAGAAGAAGAAAAGAAAGATCTAACTGATGGATTAATGTATTTATATCAGTTTGAGACAACCTGGTTTAATCTAGTGAAGAATTTAAGCGATAAAATAATATTGATGTCACAATCAAATAGTAATAATAATGATAATAATACTAACAACAATAATAATAATAATAATAATAATAATAATAATAATAATAATAATAATAATAATAATAATAATAATAATAATAATAATAATAAGACCAATAACAATGAAAACAAATCTAATAATTATAATTTAAATAATAATAATTATTATAATACAACTAATAGTAATAACAATGGCAATAGTGATAAAACTAAACATAAAATAATCAAGATAATCATAATAATAGCAATAATAATATTCATATTGGTATTAATAATAATAGTAATCGCAATATTAATAATAGTGTTAATAGTGATAATACTAATAATATATAATATAAAAATAGTACTTTATAATAGTTAATACTAGGTAATAATAATGATAATAGTAATAATGATGATCTTAATAATAATATTAATAGTAATAATGTTAAAATGATATCTTACATATTATAATTAAAATAGTATAGGATAGAATAAGATAAAGTCAAATAGGTAGAGAAAGTCGAAGTAAGAAATCATAAAATAAGGAATAAATAAAAAAAAAATTAAATTAAAATAAAAATAAATAAAATAAAAATAAAACTACATACACTTATATAGAATTATATAAACATTAAGTATTGAGAACTTTTGAAAAAATATTGGTTTTAAATTGATCTTATCGATATATTTTAAGCGGCGTTGAGCCTGGCAGTACTAGATGGGTGCCCATTTGGGAATACCAGGAGCTGTATGTTGACACCTAGTTATGGGCAAATAGCGTCGCCAACCCGCAGTTCCTAGCGTTGCGACTATGGCAAAAAAAAAACCCTGATGGTGATAATGATTATATATATATATATATATATATATATATATATATATATATATATATATATATATATATATATATATATATATAGTCTAAAGAAGCTTTGTGTCACTTTAAACAAAAGAAGAAAAAAAAGGGAAAATGCAGTTTAAATATCCAGAGAAACTAACTAAATCCAAGATATCGCAGACTTAACATTCGTTGGAAAATTCATAAATAAAAAAAATAAAATATAATTTTTAAATTTGAAAAAAACAAAAGTAAAAACAAAAATAACAAAAAGGAATTCAAATATCTAATTGTGAAACAAAAACAGGGGACCTAAACTTAAGCGTAAAATATTAAAATAGGGATCATCAGCTGTTTACCGTGTAACTGTTTCGGAGATATAAAAACAGGACAGTTATAATAGTCATGGCTCTCCAATGGTACTGATCAAACTACCATTTCCCCAATAATCAAGTGTAAAAATAATCCAGCTTAAATTTCAGTAATATATACATAAATAATAATAATAATAATAATAATAATAATAATAATAATAATAATAATAATAATAATAATAATAATAATAATAATAATAATAATAATAATAATAATAATAATAATAATAATAATACCCTTAAGACTACCGTGCGATATGGTAATTTGCATATCAAAAAAAATTAATTATAATAATAATAATAATAATAATAATAATAATAATAATAATAATAATAATAATAATAATAATAATAATAATAATACTAACCAAACACTACACCCAAAAACCATTCTGCGATATGGTAGCTAGCAATTAAATTATAGGAATTAAAATTGCATTGAAAAAAAAAGCTTAAGTACCTTAGGTACCAGGTAGGCAATATATATATATATATATATATATATATATATATATATATATATATATATATATATATATATATATATATATTTCAATATACAGCTTCCCTAAAAGTTCGCTTTCAGTTCTCTACTTTATATATATATATTTCTATATTTACATACATATATATATATATATATATATATATATATATATATATATATATATATATAAGAGGATTTAATGAATTAGAACATTCCAAGTGTTCAAAGAATTAGAACAACAAGTCTGGTATGGCGTACGGTCGTTTCCAAAACATTCTGGAAATACTTTATTTTATTTTTTAATTTTTAATTTTTTTTTAAATCAACAAAGCTACTCCAAAACGTTCTTTCATCAGCACCTTTTACACCGCATCTTACAGAAATTCAAGGAAAAAGTAACAAGTTCGTCTTAGAGGAACATCTATTGACAGGATGGGGGCACAGAGACAAATATTGCATAAAGAATAAGTTACAAATATATAATAAAACAAGCTGCGCGTGCGTGGTCCCCCTCTGTATGTGACTCGATGTGGCGAGTGTAAAATGCAATAAATTTGGGTAATTTGGGGCATTTTTGACCCCCCTTTGAACCCCCGGGGACACTAACCAGAATTTTTCTGAGGTCAAGGATGCTCATTTTATATCCACAACAATTGCCTCTACATTTTGGTCAAGTTTCAGGAAAATTGAATGGATGGATCAAACGTTATGAGAGGAAAGGGTCATTTTTTGCCATTTTGGGTTTTTTGCCCCCCTGGGGGCGCGAACCAGATTTTTTCCAAGGTCAGCGGTACTTATTTTCTATTAGGAACAATAGCCTTCACATTTTGGCCAAGTCTCAGAGAAATTGAATGGATGGATGAAAAGTTATGGGGCAAAAAATGTCATTTTTGCCATTTCGGGGCCTTTTGACCCTCGGGAGGGGGGGCGGCTAACCAGATTTTTTCAAAAATCAGAGAATGTTACTTTCTAAATTGACCAAAGTTACAACTTCATGCAAAATTTCAGAGAAATTCAATGGATGGTTGCGGAGAAAAATCCGGACGGACGGACGGACGGAAATGCCTCAAAAAATTTATAAACATTTTATAAAACATTATAAACATTATAAAGATTATGAAGGTCAAATGAAAATAAAGTAAGAACAAAATTATATATATATATATATATATATATATATATATATAGATGAGTATGCTAGGATTGATATTCTTTAGCCTTTGTTGGTGCAGGCATCTAGAAGAAGGACAACTGCGATATATCACCTGCGGTTGAAGTGACTGCAATTAATCGGATTTTTTGTCTGTCATCAGGTTCATAGTTACCGATGCTCAGAGAGTGACGTCCAGTACTACAAGTGTTGGTTACTATAACCCTTTTGCTCTGTTTGTACTTTTTTGAGTGTGTGGTCTTTATGTAGATACCAGGTATGTGTGCAGCTTGATGCATCATAAACCTCTTGAGACCTACGGAGGTGGAAGTGTAATTACATGTAACATGCCAAGTTCGCAATTTGGTAACTATGGCATTGCAGCAGAATAAAACACAAGAAAGAAATGGTTTCAATTATGGCATCTCATCAGATCATCACAAAACCTGCTACATCTGTGATATCGTCTGTAAATGTTTAGCAGGTTAAAAAGGCCATATCCGCACCTTTTAATGTGGGGATTCACATTGATACGCAAAAAGTGGTCATACTCGAAAACTAGTAAAGTACGACACACACACACACACACACACCCACAGATATATATATATATATATATATATATATATATATATATATATATATATATATATATATATATATATATATATATATATAGCACTAGATAGAGTAAAAGAATAAAATAAGGTGCGAATCAAATTTTATTACAATTCAAAGTTCAAGCAAAGTTTAACAAAAAAGTGTGTTTTGGGCCGATATATTTGATGTTTTATATATTTTTATGTATTTTATATATTTTTTTACATATTCTCACAGTTTAATTTTATTACCTGCAGTAATGTCATTGAAGTAATGGTCCTCTGAAAAGAAGATTTTTTTTGAAAACTCATGAGTTAAGGACTTTAAAGTACTTTGCTTGAACTTTGAATTCTAATAAAATTTGATTCGCACCTTATTTTATTCTTTCACATTATCTAGTGCTATTAATGCTCTATCCAGTATATTGAGCTTCAGTTTTATCCGGATGTTCACTAATTAAAGATATTAGTTGCCTCTTATATCTTTTGTTGTATTAACCTTATATATATATATATATATATATATATATATATATATATATATATATATATATATATATATATATATATATATATATATATATATATATATGAAAATGACAGACAAGTTGTTTCGGTGGGAGATTGACCGATGAATCTGCAATAATCGTTGGTATCCCAAGTACTTGCGATCCCATCCGGGTCTATTCTCAGAGAAATCATGGAAAAGACAATGGTGTTGATGGTAAAAGGTAGTTTTGGCGGGAATTAAATCCGGAACTAAAGTTAGCGTTATAAACATTTTAGAATGATGTTGCTAGTTGATTCTGGTAATGGCTTCTTTCTTTTGGTTTTATTATATAAGGCTTCTAATATATAGAGTGTTTGTTTAGTATTGGTATGTTCTTATAGTGTGGTGTTTTCTACTAAGAGTTAGCTAAATTAGGAGCGGAGGCAGGAATGCTGGTTAGTAAGGTACTAAGCTATGGCGGATAAATACATTGTTAACCTTCTCAAAAAAGTTGTGGTAGTATATGTTTTTTCGCTGTCGGAGACACAGTCTCCTAAGGGCCATTTTAATTAATATACGAGGTTCGTCATATCTAAAGCTATGGTTGAAGGGAGAGAATTATTGGTAATATATATATATATATATATATATATATATATATATATATAGAGAGAGAGAGAGAGAGAGAGAGAGAGAGAGAGAGAGAGACAGACAGACAGACAGACAGACAGACAGACAGACAGAGACAGAGAGAGCGAGAGCGAAGTAAAAGATGAGAATAAAGATTGTAAAAATAGAAAATCTATTACGTCCTCAGTTGTTCAAACCAAGGTGTTTTTAAATAAAATAAATTTATTTTACTTCCTTAAGCCATGGCTTTTCAGAAAATGGAATTTTACTATCAGATGAATACAGAGAGATAAGTTGGTAGGAGAATAATCAAAATTCATCATTTGAAAAGATACAAATATAATATAAGATAAATACAAATATAGAAAGTACATAAAATGTCCAATGCAAAGAGAAGAAGTTTAAAATATAGTAGAAATTTCAGCGTTGTCATAAAAATTCTAGCAGCATGTTCAAAAGTGGTGACTCCAGAAAAGATTGGCATCAAAAATTGTAAAATCAGTTGAATTTTGGAGAAGTCAAACCATTAAAGGTCCAAGTAATCCAGTTGGAAGAGGTTGCAGTGTAAAAGTTTAGGATGTAAGTTGTGTATTAAAAGCCATTTGAAGGACTCCCATGGGCTTTCCAGATATAGTTTTTATGAATTTGAATGCAAAATGAGATAATAAGAAGTAGTCTTCAAAACCAAGCAGAGAGCCGGTAAACACTAGTAAGTTTAGGTTGTTGTGTTTTTATGTAGATAGCTTCCAGTATTTTTTTTAATTGGTTTCGGAATGTATAATTTTAGTGCTTTAACTAGAATTTGTCTTAAATCAAAGGTAGGGCAGTTATGTTTTTGTAGATGTTGTTAACTTAAGCTAGAGTTTACAAAAACATAACTGTTTTCCCTCTTTTTAAAAATTCTCTTTTTTCTCCAGCTTTTTTTTTTGTTGTTCATTTGCTTTTGACACCTGAGGAGGATTCGACGGGGAATCGAAAACGTTCGTGAAATTTATGTAACATTTCTTTTTTATTATTATTTTAATACAAAAAACCATCAGAAAAAATGAGAAAAAGGTATAATTAAACAGACGAATTCTGTTATTTTTAACAATGTTTGCATAAATGAGAAAATGCTGCCTAAATACACGCACAATATATATATATGTTTGTGTGTGTGTGTGGGGGGGGGGTGTAGTGTGGAAGGAAGAATGTTCGAACGATTGTATGGAAAAAGAAATCCCTCGCAATTCTCAATGTTCCTCTTTTTTACCTCTCTCTCTCTATCTCTCTCTCTCTCTCTCTCTCGTAATCTATCAATCTTGTTGTCTCTTCCCATATATATATATATATATAGTATAAATGTTTATTTATACAAACATTATTGATTACATATGTGCATACATGTTTCGGTTGTACTCTTCACAGAGAGTCAATCTCTTCAGCTGAAGATATACTATAAATGTATGCTAAAGAATAGCTATACTTGTTATTGAGCACTTTTTATAAACACTGGAGTTTCAACGGATTTATATCTACAGAAA
>OY744553.1:13983438-13995938 GCA_963556195.1 Sepiola atlantica
ATATATATATATATATATATATATATATATATATATATATATATATATATATATATATATATATATATATATATATATATATATATATATATATAGTAGGATCAAATATAAACCAAAGTGAAAACTTTTAGTAGATGGAACCTATTGTGAAGAGGATTAGCTCAATATACGAGATAGAGCAATTGTAGAGATAGAAGAAAAAAGAGTGATAAATATGCGACGATTGTCCAAATTTATTTCAAATTTCAATTGTTCAATGCAAGGTGTATTCAGTAATAAACTAGTGTTTATTATTCTTTCCTTAAGCCAAGGCTTTTCAAAGATCGAAATCTTATCATCAGAGGAGAAATACAGATGGATAAGTTGGCTTTCGAAAAAAACCAAAGTTCAAATATTTAGAAAAATATGAAAATTGTTATTGAAAAAGAATTTTTGTTAAAAAAAACGCAGTGAATGAAAAGAAAAGTTCCGTGAAAAAGATATGCAAATTGTCCGGGTGGTAAATTTCCGTTTCTTTTCATTCACTGCGTTTTTTTTAACAAAAATTCTTTTTTAATGGAGTGTTTTAAATTTTAAACGCCACGGATAAAGAGTAATATTGTTTGTCTTTGAAATTATTGAGTTTAAATTTAAAGTTCTTCTTGCTGGGTTTTGAAATACTATAAGACCATAATCTTAGGAAAATTATCTGGTTTACTCCCCCATTTAATAAAATGGTTAAAACCAAAGTTGGCAAAAGATTCCTAGATTTAATTAATCTGCACTTCCCTCCTAATAATATCCTACACAAAATCTTTAATAAAAAACACCCTCAAATTGAGTTAAAGCTGTGCTGAAAACTTCGAAAAAATAATTTAAAACATAACAATAAAATATCAAACGAATTGAATAATTAAAAAGACGCAAAAGTTAACACTTGTAACTGCATGAATAAAACAGAATATCCCCTGCAACAAAAATGCCTTTCAACACAAATAGTATACTAGGCTTAAATTTTAACTAAAGAAAATCCAACTCAGAAATGTATGACTGGTACCTTCAAAGAAAGATATACCGGCCATAAATGCTCATTCAATAATTCTGATTATTCAAAAAGAAGTTCACTCTCTATATACCACTTGGAACTAACCAATAAAACTCAATCACCAATAGTTAAATGGAACACTATTAGAAAAAACAGTACCTCTAGCTCCCTAAATTCACTCTGTTACCTATGTCTAATTGAAAAACTTGAAATAGTTAGATTTAGTGGCAGAAGTAAACTTCTAAACAAAAAAACAAGAAACCTCAATTAATTGTCGACATAATAGATCACACCTTCTTAGTAATATACTTATAACCTCCTGAACCAATGTTAGCATTAGAAAATAAAATAAAAACTTAAAACTATCAATCCTAACCAAACCCATAATTCTATAGTCTCTACCTAATTCCCTAAAATTAACAACCTCCTTCAATGCAATATCGACTCCCTAAAACACGGCAACACTATTTAAAAAATTAATTAATTAAAATGAATTAAATGAAAAAGTATGAAGTAAAAATAAATTAATTAAAATAAATTATATAAAGAAATATGAAGAAAAAATTAATTAATTAAAATAAATTAAATAAAAAAGTATGAAGTAAAAAATAAATGAATTAAAATAAATTAAATAAAAAATATGAAGTAAAAATAAGTAAATTAAAATAAAATAAATTAAAAAATATGAAGTAAAAAATAAATAAATTTAAACAAATTTAAAAAAATATGAAGTAAAAAATAAATGAATTAAAATGAATTAAATAAAAAAAGTATGAAGTAGAAAATAAATTTATTAAAATAAATTAAAAAATGTGAAGTAAAAAATTAATTAATTAAAATAAAATAAATAAAAAAATATGAAGTAAAAAATAAATTAATTAAAATAAATTAAATAAAATAATATGAAGTAAAAAAATTAATTAATTAAAATAAATAAAAAAATATAAAGTAAAAAATATTCGGTAATAATATCTTTTTTCCATGAACTTTTTTTCATTCTCCATTTCTTAATATTTTTTCAAATGTTGAATTTTGCCTTATCACTGCCAACTTATCTATCTATGTAATTCCTCTGATGATAAAATGTTGATCTTTGAAAAGCCTTGGCTTAAGGAAAGAATAATAAACATAATTTTATTACCGAATATACATTGCATTGAACAATCGAAGATTGAAATAAATCTGGTCATTCGTACATGTTTATCCCTCTTCTTTCATTTATATATATATATATATATATATATATATATATATATATATATATATATATATATATATATATATATATATGATTATTTTTATTTAGACGGACATGTACAAAATCTGCGACACTGGCGTGTCGATGTTATCGTTATAAACTGAGATCTCCCATGCAGAGTTTAAATACGATCTTAACCTTAGATAATATTTGGAAAGAATACACGGTATGTATATATATATATATATATATATATATATATATATATAGTCTCGGAAGTTTCTCAACCATTAAAACTATATAAAAAAAATTTAAAAAATTAAAAAAAACAAAAAAAACTTATAGTCTCAAGTCTTCCAGTGGAAAATCACTCATGTAAGTCAATTTATTTTTTACAGTTATTATATTAGTTAGTTTCTAACACTATTTTAAGGGATCATCAGTTGTTTACCATGAAAAACTGTTTCGGGAATTTAAAAACAAGACAGTATTTAATTTCATGGCTTCCCAGCAGAGTTGATCAGACCCCACTTCCCTTAAAAGACAAAAACATAAACGTTCCTTATACTAAATCTACTATATATATATATGGTATACTCAGTGTTGATCAACAACCTACGTAATATGAGTTAGTACTGCTAATATATATATATATATATATATATATATATATATATATATATATATATATATTCCTCTGATGATAAGATTTTGATCTTTGAAAAGCCTTGCTTAAGGAAAAATTCAACTTGAATAAATTGCCTCTTTGCGGAATACACGATTTGACTTTAGCTTTTCTAATTCCTTTTCAACCATTCTACATATATATATATATATATATATATATATATATATATATATATATATTGCATGAAGTATATATGCATGTACAGTTTACAAAAGTAAGGTATAAGTCGAAGCACCTGTGCTAGTTGAATAGGTGTGGGTCATAGCTGAGTGAATGGGAGTTCTATCTATTTTATTTTGAAATGAAAGAGCTGATTGTTCGCCCGTGAGAACTACAGAGAGCACCGCAGTAGATACATATGTAACGATTGTAGTTTGCATATGAAGAAATAGACAAGGTAATCAGTTGGATTCCGATTTCCTCAAGTGTCACGGTGTCAGGTGTGTGTGTGTGTGGGGGGGGGGGGGTGATAGCTCATCATTTCTTTACGATGGATGATTGTGGATTGAAAAGTGAATGAATAAATATGCAGAAAGATGGGGTGTATAGACGGGGTAGATAGATAGATAGATAGATAGATAGATAGATAGATAGATAGATAGATAGATAGATAGATAGATAGATAGATAGATAGATAGATAGATAGATAATGTATTGAGATATATGTATATAAATATGTATATTATTATATTAAGATATATATTAAGATAGATAAATAGATAAATAGATTGATATTAATATATTGATATATATATATATCAATATATTATATATCAATATATTTATCTATATATCTATCTTAATATATATATATATATATATATATATATATATATATATATATATATATATATATATTAATATATATATATATATATATATATATATATATATTAAGGTATATATATTAATATATTATAATATATATAGAGATATATATTTATTGATATATTAAGGTGTATGTATCTATATTAATATGTTAAGCTAGCTAGCTAGCTAGCTAGCTAGCTAGATAGATAGATAGATAGATAGATAGATAGATAGATAGATAGATAGATAGATAGATCGATAGACTGGAATAGATAGATAGATAGATAGATAGATAGATAGATAGATAGATAGATAGATAGATAGATAGATAGATAGATAGACTGGAATAGATAGATAGATAGATAGATAGATAGACTGGAATAGATAGATAGATAGATAGATAGATAGATAGATAGATAGATAGATAGATAGATAGATAGATAGATAGATAGATAGATAGACTGGAATAGATAGATAGATAGATAGATAGATAGATAGATAGATAGATAGATAGATAGATAGATAGATAGATAGATAGATAGATAGATAGACTGGAATAGATAGATAGATAGATAGATAGATAGACTGGAATAGATTGATAGACTGGAATATATAGATAGATAGATAGATAGATATATAGATAGATAGATAGATAGATAGATAGATAGATAGATAGATAGATAGATAGATAGATAGATAGATAGATAGATAGATAGATATACTGGAATAGATAGATAGATAGATAGATAGATAGATAGATAGATAGATAGATAGATAGATAGATAGATAGATAGATAGACTGGAATAGATAGATAGATAGATAGATAGATAGATAGATAGATATACTGGAATAGATATATAGATAGATAGATAGATAGATAGATAGATAGATAGATAGATAGATAGATAGATAGTTAGATAGATAGATAGACTGGAATAGATAGATAGATATGTATATAGATTAATTTTACTTTCTATTTTTTTAATTATTTTATTATTTCACTTTATATGAGTTAATATTTTGTTTATTCACTTTTTGGCATTTCACATGTTAGTATTAACGTAATAGTGCTCAATAACGAATAGAGCTGTATATATTTTTTCATAGTTTTTATCTAACTCGATCATACGTCCTCGACAATCAGTCGGACAGAGTTTGGGTCATGACCTTGCATTTGTCAGGCTGCTGTATGTTCTGTGCAGTACTAGGATGTTCACACTCCCAGGTGTTACCTTTTCTCTTTGAGAAGATGTTGGTGTGTTGCTAATCGCCTGAGGCGCCAATACCGAGGAATAGCGACGGGGTTTCTCAAGCGTTTTTGACGGCCCGAATGAAAACACCTCTTGTGCGCTGACTTTTTAATCCCAACTTTCCCACCTTGTGTCACATCTTTCCGCGATTGGAGGAAGGTAAATACCCACATTGGTCAAACAAAATTCTCCCCACAACAACAAAAAATTTAGCTACATTGGTTAAACAACATCTACTTTAACGGCGCGACTAACCAATCACTTAACAGATTAAAGTGCTATTCGAAAACATATTTTTTACACATAATACACCTTTAAAAAAATTATTTTGTCTAAATAGAATACTTTAATCCATGGCCTTTCTACAAACTCTATCCCCGTTTTCTTTTTTCTCCTACTTAGACCCCACTCCTATTTCGAGATTTACCTGCTTGTTTTCGATTCTTAAAAATAACGGAAAACAGTTGGCTGTCTATGATTTAGAATATGGTTGGGAGGGTCTTACTAAATGATTTTTTTTAATTTTCTTTTATCCCACTCCCCATCATACTCCAATGAATGTCTGTATATATAACCATATTTATGAAAAATAAAAATGTCAAACCAATTTGGGAATATCTTAAGTAAAATAACCCTTAGAGTAAATGTGGTATTGTGGTGACTGAGATTATTTTAATTAAGAGTAGGATAGACATTTTTTATCATTTTTGATCAAGGATTGCCAACGATCCCCATTTTCCCAACACTTGTGTCTAATTTGTTTTAAATGTACTTTTTAAATATTTTCTGCAAATAAATAGATCAAAGTGTAGTATCTGTTCTGGCGGTAAGATAGGAAGAGTCTACTTGGTTACGGCTTCCGGTTTTGAAATCGGAAATTGACAACCAATGTTTATCAGAAAACAGTTCCCCATTATATTTTAGGTCAAATGATTTTTTGGGGGGGGATTAATAATTTGTTTCCAACAATTTTTTTATCAGCACATAAGAAAATCAAATTGGTTTTTATAATCAGAAGTTAAAAAATAGTTTAGTACTTCTACAGAATTTGAACCGAACTGTTTTGTTTTTTGTTTTTTTTACCATAACACTAACATACCCCTGACCAAACTGTAAGCTAACCCTAACCTAACTCAAAATTAAACCTAACCTAACTTAACCTTAAACTAACCGTAACCTAAGTTTTAGGTTTAATTCAACAAATATCGGTTTGCTTCGGTTCAAATTCTGTAGAAGAACCATATGTTTTGGATAGTTTATTTCGAAAACATTTTTGAATAATTTATTTACTATTCTTTAGAAAGCTAACTCTCTTAATGATTTTTTTAAAAAAAAACGAAAGTCTAAAGCTGGAATTAGTTCTTCGCAAATTTTCTGCATGACTGATTCTCGCGTGTGCAAACTAATGAAATTAATAATTCCGCCAAAATCTAAGCGGTCTAAAATTGGGGGGGTCAGATTTTTGATAAACACCGCCTGTCAATTTCCGATTCCAACCCCGGAGGAAATCACCAATCATTTCTGAGACGATATGATTTTTTTTATTGATATCGAGTCTTCATCAGTACAGACACACATTTTGAAGCTAACATTTAGCATCAATACCTGAGCAAAAGTTCATTCCCAGTTATATAGCAAATTAGATAGGAAAAGACAGAGTAGGGTTATAGAAAATAAATACAAACCACTTATATATATATATATATATATATATATATATATATATATATATATATATATATATATATACATATAATACATATATATATATAATACATATATATATATAATACATATATATATATATAATACATATATATATATATAATACATATATATATATATAATACATATATATATATAATACATATATATATATATAATACATATATATATAATACATATATATATAATACATATATATATATAATACATATAATACATATATATATATAATACATATATATATATAATACATAAAATACATATATATATATAATACATATATATATATAATACATATATATATATATATATAATACATATATATATATATATAATACATATATATATATAATACATATATATATAATACATATATATATAATACATATTATATATATATGTATTATATATATATATGTATTATATATATATATATAATACATATATATATAATACATATATATATCTAATACATATATATATATATAATACATATATATATATAATACATATATATATATAATACATATATATATATATATATATATATATATATATATATATATATATATATTTGAAAATTTCTTTGAGAAACCAGTAAACAGACGCGTGAATTCGTATCAATAAATAAAAATTTATTTAATCATTTTTTTTTTTTTTTATAATTCCAAATTTTCGGTTTTATCAAACCATAATCATGGTAAACAGACATTGTATTTCTTTTTCTTTTTTTTTTCCTGGTATAAATCTGACGGCGTGGCCGAAGATTTACGATCTCCGCCGATCTTATCGGAGAGTTTTTTTGTTTTTTTTATATAAAAAAAAAACCAAAAAAACTCTCCAAGAAGATCGGAGGAGATCGTAAATCTTCGGCCAAGCAATCGTAAATGTGTGTCTCCACTTGGCACGGTCACAGGCTTGGTTCTGATGAAGGCCGGTTTTACAAACATCTTTTCGCAGGGTGTCTGTCCATCTCATCATCGACCTACCTCTCGGTCGCTTCCCGACAACATCTAATGCAAAAGCAAGTTCCCAAACCATTCCTTATCTTGCCCTCGTTCGGTGCGATGCCATAGCGCCTTCGGATATCCGTTGAGAATTAGTTCCTACACTGAAGATTGCGTTAGCATGAAACATCGATGTCTGTAGGTATTTAAATAATTAATATTTATTTATAAAAATATTATTGTTTATCAGCCCCCTCCCACAAAGGCTGGGCACTCTCGAGTAGCTTTAATAACAAGCAGTACAAATAGCTATATGCATGATCCGAACGCCGTTTCGTAGATCACTCTATACTGCCTGGTACATAGCCGCCGATTTCGCTATTTACATTTAAAGTTCCTCTATATTTACTAACTAATTGGCTATGGCCAATGGATAAGATCCCCAACTACGAATCAGTGGCGATTTGTGATCGGGGTTCGCGCCTACCGACCGTTGAGAATTAGTTCCTACACTGAAGATTGCGTTAGCATGAAACATCGATGTCTGTAGGTATTTAAATAATTAATATTTATTTATAAAAATATTATTGTGTATATATATATATATATATATATATATATATATATATATATATATATATATATATATATATATATATATAATTGTTTATGGATAAGGTTGTTTTTTTTTTTCAAATTAACCCATATACACATGTGTTTTATGCCAAACCTGGCCGTCACAGTAGTCGGAGCGCATACCGATGTGCACACCACGCATTGTTAGGAAAATGATAGAGTAAATTAACGTCTTAATATCAAATTTGGCGGTCAATAACAGGCCGTTGAGAGCATTCAATATGCGGTGCCTCGAGTGTTGCATTACGCTGTAAATGACGGCCTGTTGTCAACTTACTTAAAGTGCTACATCTGACGAGAGCTTTGAATAATATATATATACAGGGTGGCCCAAAAGTAGGTTTACAGTTATTAAACTATTTTTTATATGGTTGAAGTTACTTGCTAGTTACAAGCAATATAAAACACTCCTCAGAGTATAGATCTAACCTACATAAACAGCTATTTCCTTGCTGATTGTAATTTATTTTATTTCTGTAAATGGTCTTTTAGAGGACGACGCAGATCGTCGACTGCAGTTCTGCGAAATGATGCGTAATCAATTTACTGGAGAACAACCTGACTCTTTGGATAAGATTATTTGGTCAGATGAGGCTTGCTTTAAACTATCTGGTCATGTGAACAGGCATAACTGTGTGTACTGGGCCGATGAAAATCCCGATTTGACCATAGAGACTGAACTGAACCAGCCTGGCATTACAGTTTGGGGGCCATTATCAAGCGAAGGTGTTATTGGGCCCTTTTTTTTAATGGAACTGTAAATGGGGAGAACTACCTGGACATGCCTGGTGATACCAGATCAGGCTGCCCTGTGGCTCCCTGAGACGAAATTCACCTACATTGACGTTTTTTTTTTTGTTTTTTTGTTTTTGTAAAACTTAATTATGTTCTACAAAACCAAAAACAAAAACAACAGCCCCTCTCCCTTTCTCCCTCCTCTTTTTTATTTTATTTTTAGAACTTGAAGCATAAATCTTTTACTATAATGACCAGATTCGGTATTAAATAACCCAAAAAGGGTTGATATGCCGTAAAACAAAACTACCAAACCAAAAACGATGATTAAACATTTGAAGATATAAAGAACTTGAAGCATAAAAACTTTTACTATAATGACCAGATTCGGCATTAAATAACCCAAAAAGGGTTGATATGCCGTAAAACAAAACTACCAAAACTACCTGGACATGCTTCGTGAAGTAGTAGTACCACAACTCAAAACTAAACCTGACTTTGATGAACTTTTCTTTCAGCAGGATGGAGCACCACCACATTATGCGTCTAAAGTAAGAGACTACCTTAACCAAGTTTTTCCACGGCGTTGGTTCGAAAGAAGGGGCAGCATCGATTGGCCACCACGTTCACCTGACCTGACACCAATGGATTTCTTTTTTTGGGGTGTTGTTAAGAACAAGGTTTATGAGAAGAAACCAAAAACAATAAATGATTTAAAAGATTACATTCATGTCGCATTCACAGAAATTGATGAAGATCGGAATTTGTGTCGCACTGTGTGTCAGAGTGTCCTGGAGAGATTTAAAGAATGTTGCAATGTTGAAGGAGGACATTTTGAGCATCTGAAAGATTAAATTAGTTGCTTTTATGTCAACAGGTATAATGAATTTCCAGCTGTTCTGGTGTAGAATTTCAAATAAATATTTAACCTATTTAAAGCTTTTCGAATAACCTAGTTAAAAAACTTCAAATATTAAATGATAACTGTAAACCTACTTTTGGGCCACCCTATATATATATATATATATATATATATATATATATATATATAATGTAAATATGTGTATCATTACAAGGAACACGATGCTACCCGGGAATAATAAAAATAATAATAATACAGTATTAAATTTGGAAAGTGGTATATGTTAATCCAAAAGTGCTTAATATACTAGATAGAACAGATGTTTTTTTACACCGCGTTGCCCGGGAGCAATAACTAAAAATTATTCTATTATACTGTTATATACTAAACAAAAACTCGGTGTAGCCCGGGAGCAATAAAGGTAGCAACACAATATTACATTTGGTAAGTGGTATACATAAATCCAAAAGGTAGCAACACAATATTACATTTAGTAAGTGGTATACATAAATCCAAAAGGTAGCAACACAATATTACATTTGGTAAGTGGTATACATAAATCCAAAAGGTAGCAACACAATATTACATTTGGTAAGTGGTATACATAAATCCAAAAGGTAGCAACACAATATTACATTTGGTAAGTGGTATACATAAATCCAAAAGGTAGCAACACAATATTACATTTGGTAAGTGGTATACATAAATCCAAAAGGTAGCAACACAATATTACATTTGGTAAGTGGTATACATAAATCCAAAAGGTAGCAACACAATATTACATTTGGTAAGTGGTATACATAAATCCAAAAGGTAGCAACACAATATTACATTTGGTAAGTGGTATACATAAATCCAAAAGGTAGCAACACAATATTACATTTGGTAAGTGGTATACATAAATCCAAAAGGTAGCAACACAATATTACATTTGGTAAGTGGTATACATAAATCCAAAAGGTAGCAACACAATATTACATTTAGTAAGTGGTATACATAAATCCAAAAGGTAGCAACACAATATTACATTTGGTAAGTGGTATACATAAATCCAAAAGGGAGCAACACAATATTACATTTGGTAAGTGGTATACATAAATCCAAAAGGTAGTAACACAATATTACATTTGGTAAGTGGTATACATAAATCCATAAGGTAGCAACACAATATTACATTTGGTAAATGGTATACATAAATCCAAAAGGTAGCAACACAATATTACATTTGGTAAGTGGTATACATAAATCCAAAAGGTAGCAACACAATATTACATTTGGTAAATGGTATACATAAATCCAAAAGGTAGCAACACAATATTACATTTGGTAAGTGGTATACATAAATCCAAAAGGTAGCAACACAATATTACATTTGGTAAGTGGTATACATAAATCCAAAAGGTAGCAACACAATATTACATTTGGTAAATGGTATACATAAATCCAAAAGGTAGCAACACAATATTACATTTGGTAAGTGGTATACATAAATCCAAAAGGTAGCAACACAATATTACATTTGGTAAGTGGTATACATAAATCCAAAAGGTAGCAACACAATATTACATTTGGTAAGTGGTATACATAAATCCAAAAGGTAGCAACACAATATTACATTTGGTAAATGGTATACATAAATCCAAAAGGTAGCAACACAATATTACATTTGGTAAGTGGTATACATAAATCCAAAAGGTAGCAACACAATATTACATTTGGTAAATGGTATACATAAATCCAAAAGGTAGCAACACAATATTACATTTGGTAAGTGGTATACATAAATCCAAAAGGTAGCAACACAATATTACATTTGGTAAGTGGTATACATAAATCCAAAAGGTAGCAACACAATATTACATTTGGTAAGTGGTATACATAAATCCAAAAGGTAGCAACACAATATTACATTTGGTAAGTGGTATACATAAATCCAAAAGGTAGCAACACAATATTACATTTGGTAAGTGGTATACATAAATCCAAAAGGTAGCAACACAATATTACATTTGGTAAGTGGTATACATAAATCCAAAAGGTAGCAACACAATATTACATTTGGTAAGTGGTATACATAAATCCAAAAGGTAGCAACACAATATTACATTTGGTAAGTGGTATACATAAATCCAAAAGGTAGCAACACAATATTACATTTGGTAAGTGGTATACATAAATCCAAAAGGTAGCAACACAATATTACATTTGGTAAGTGGTATACATAAATCCAAAAGGTAGCAACACAATATTACATTTAGTAAGTGGTATACATAAATCCAAAAGGTAGCAACACAATATTACATTTGGTAAGTGGTATACATAAATCCAAAAGGGAGCAACACAATATTACATTTGGTAAGTGGTATACATAAATCCAAAAGGTAGCAACACAATATTACATTTGGTAAGTGGTATACATAAATCCATAAGGTAGCAACACAATATTACATTTGGTAAATGGTATACATAAATCCAAAAGGTAGCAACACAATATTACATTTGGTAAGTGGTATACATAAATCCAAAAGGTAGCAACACAATATTACATTTGGTAAATGGTATACATAAATCCAAAAGGTAGCAACACAATATTACATTTGGTAAGTGGTATACATAAATCCAAA
>OY744553.1:14005938-14080938 GCA_963556195.1 Sepiola atlantica
TAATAAGGTTAATCGTTTTGTTTCGAGTCTTTCATTCGTGATCCAACCTAATCGAGAAAACGATTCTCAAAATGCTAGACGATCCACCGGCCGATAGAAACCACGTAAGTGGAGATTTTCATATAATGACCTCCTGAAAAACGTCACACATGACTTGTAGCAGTCACATATTTCTTATTGTATTATGTACTACTTTTCTTTAATGTAAATGGACAAGTGTATTATTAGAGTGATTGCCCTCTCAGCCAATCAGAAGCTCTAGCGTATGAACACTAATCGCCGGACTTCTTTTTACAACACCCACACTATTTGGTTCACCTGGCGAGAGTTGGAGCCAGTACACGTATCTCGTTGGTTTACTGCCGTCGCCAACGATATGGTAAATTTACTGTAGTCGGATGCCGCACTTTATAAATACTGATTGTGTAGCTTTGTAATTCCTTTTTCAGCGCAGACTAATAAAAGGTATTTTCACTTGAAAGTACGATGTCGTCTCTTGATTAACTGTTGGAGTTGTCAGATGAACTTTATCTTTATATTTCAGTGTTCAATTACTTTAGTTATATTGGAAAATGATGAACAACATTAAAAACTATTTGCCTGGGTAAAACGATAAATGTTTGTAGTAACATTACACCGTGAACATTTGGTGTCTTTAAAGCAGATAAGGGTAACGTTACACACGTTACACACGTTACACACGCATCTGGCACAGCCTGAATAGATGTTGTTCATACCAATTGAGGCTACGTCCCCGACAATCAGTCTGGCAGAGTCTGGGGCATTTTTAAGTAGGTGATGACGGTGTCATTCTGTGTCGTTCTAGGAAGCCCACCCTCGTAGGCTTTACCGTGTCTTTTTGAGAATGGGTTAGTTGATTGATAATCGCCTGAGGCGTCCCTACCGAAGAATGTCGACGAGACAGTAAATGTATTACTTCCAGTGCGTTCTCTTTTCACATTGTCAACTGACCTTGTGTCTAACCTCCTGAAGAGTAGGTAAATACACATACCAGTCGAAGATACGTCATTGACAATCAGTTCGGCAGAGCCTGGGTAATCTTTAAGTAGCTAATGACTTTGTTCCTGTCGGGCTTAGATAAAAGCGAGAGGATTCATTGGACATAGAGTTGAGAAGGCAAGCTACTACATCTGGCTCCAAAGAGACAATGATTGGACACTGAAATGATGAAGATGGCTATCGAACCTCTTAACCGCCTCAGCATGAACTTTGCATACCTCACCAAAAGAAAGTGTCTCGGCTATTGTTGTTCGTTGTGATGAGAGAAGCCAAAACGACCACCAACAATGGTCATAACCTGATGATATCTACCTTACTACATTCAACACGAAGAGCTGCTGGCGGCGAGCACTCTCTCTCTGTGTTTACAACGTATCCTCTTATATGAATATATATATACAGAGTTTGAATTGCCTAGTAGACACCATCCTCGAGTGTCTTCGGGCTCTCTGTACAATGGTTTGTCAGTACAACCTAACATGAGGATACTTCACCCTACAAGTAACCCCTGACCAAATATTCAAAATTACATAGTATTCGAAACCCAAATGAGATCCCCTCGAATGGATATACACTGGCTCGTACGAGGAATAGTGCATCTGTTCCTAGTGATGTTAGATCAAGTAACAGCACTTAGCTGGATACTCCACCAGACTAGATTAATTCTTGTCCCGGAATTCGGTAAGACCAAGAGACCACACAAAAGATATAACATATTTAAATAGTAAATTGGGGAGAGGAAAAATAATGTTCTTTACTTCTTTATTCTCAACGTTTGGCAGGGAAAGAAGGAATTTAATGAAACACTCGAATATCTATGTATCTCATATAGAGATCAATGTTAGCCCCAGGAAGAAGGCCCCTTGATTTCTAAGAACTTCGACTGAAGTAGAATGAAACAAAAGTGAATATACATACGCACACACATGTATACACATATATATACACACATATACACATATACATACATACATGAGGGAAATTCATTTTACCCGTCCTGAGACTTGTATTATTTTAGTTTATTTTGTTTTTTTGTTTTTTCAGTAAAGAGAAGAAATGCCTAATATCAAAATTACAAGAAGGCGAGCTACTACATCTAGCTAAAAAGAGACGCTGGTTGGACACCGAAATGATGGAGATAGCTATCGAAAATCTTAACTTCCTCAGCACGAACTATTTATACTTCACCAAAAAGAACGTCTCGGCCATTGTTGACCGTCGTTCTGATAAAATGAATCGAAACGACCGCAATGGTCATCATTCTTATTCTTCTTCTACTACTACTACTACTATTACTACTACTACTACTTCTTCTTCTACTACTACTACTACTTCCTCTTATTATTATTCTTCTACTGTTTCTACTACTACTACTACTTATTCTTCTACTACTACTACTACTACTACTTCTTCTTCTTCTACTACTACTACTACTACTTCCTCTTATCATTATTCTTCTACTGTTTCTACTACTACTACTACTTATTCTTCTTCTTCTACTACTACTACTACTTCTTATTCTTCTTCTTCTACTGTTTCTACTACTACTACTACTACTTCTACTACTACTACTACTACTACTTCTTCTTCTTCTTCTACTTCTACTACTTCTACTACTACTTATTCTTCTTTTTCTACTACTACTATTACTACTACTTCTTCTTTATCTTCTTCTTCTACTACTACTACTACTACTTATTCTTCTTCTACTACTTCTTATACTACCACTACTACTTCTTCTTTTTCTTCTTTGCGTGTCTTTGAAGCATGCGGTCATTCGACTTTTTAAAGTGGTAAATTGTAAAGTCAAAGTGTGATATATATTTACTTATATACTATACAACAATAAAATCATCATAAAGTGCCCGAGTTTCACTATATATTCACGCAATTAGCCTGATGATTTCTCCTAGGACTGAAACATGAAGGTTTCTGTGTAGCTTACTTATCATAAATATATTTTCATACTATTACTAAGTTCAACTCACCTATTGAGCACTGTTGAAGCAAATACTAAAATATATATACGTAATATTTTATATTACTTTATAATATTATATATGTATATACATTAAATAGTAATCATAGATATATACATATCCAACAATGCTTTAAATGGACGACCAACCAATATTACTTAACCTACAGGAGCTAGCCAGGCTCTTCGTTCGACACCGGAATTTGAATCATGGCCGCCAACACCACCAGTGCGGAGAGACGTTTTATCAAGTAACAAAGAAATAAGTTTGGTTATTCTTGTTTTTGATAAAAAAAACTTTTTTTTAATGACTCAATAACTGGTCACCTCTGAAGATGGAATTTATTCCGAAATATAAGATTAATGTAAAAAATATATATATAAATTAATCTCGCATTGTTAATGGCTTACATATCAATTTTATTAACATATCTAAGAATGCTTTAAATGGACGAGCAACCAATATTACTTATACATATATATATATATATATATATATATATATATATATATATATATATATATATATATATATATATATATATATCATATTATATACAGTGAATTTCTCGTGTCTGTAGGAAATATAAAGTGGGAAATTGTGAAGTCAAAGTGTGATATATATTTACTTATATACTATGCAATCATAAAATCATCATAAAGTGCCCGAGTTTCACAAGTGGGCAACTAATAGTTAAGAGACTAGAGGAAACGTACAAATCGATCGTCAGCCGTTCATCTTCTTTGCGTGTCTTTGAAGCATGTGGTCATACGACAGTTTCCTACTTTTTAGCAGTCCTTTGGATTAGTGTTGTATTCTGCAAGATCTTTCAAGCTACACCGGTTGGGCAGTAGGGGGGGGGGGCAAACAAGGCAGTGCTGCATCGTATGGTCCTGCTCTCAACATTCACAGGTGGTTGGGGCAGTTTTGTAGCCCCCATCTACTCATAGAAATTTTTGATCGCTCTATTCCCGTTCTCAGGCGGTTTAGTGTTTTCCACTGGATCCAGGGTGCCTCTGAACCGGGAGAGGGTTCCTCAGAAGCAGGAATTCCTATGCCAATATGAAAGGGGGGCATCTTCTAGCCGACTGGTCTACAGCTGTAGTCTAGTTTCTTCCTGAGATGTTGTTAGGGGTTCGACATGGCTGAGGAAGCTATTCCTTGACTCCAGTCGTTTTACCGTTGGTTCACGTCCATTAAGTAGATGGCGTTCATCACTGATAGCCGTTGTGATCTCTATTCGGTTGGCAACTGACCGTATCACATCTAAAAGGGCAATGCCAGTGAGAAGATGCGGGTTGTTCAGGTTGGTGGGCTTCAAGCAGCCAGTGATCAAGCGGTAGGTGTTGTTCAATGCTGAGTCTAGGTTTTGGGCATGCGTTGATCTCTCCCAAACAGGACAAGCATACTTCGTAGAGGAAAAGCACAAAGCTAAGGGAGTACACCTGATCATATGCACGTTTACATCCAAACACGGGGAGTTGCTGGCGTCGAGCACTCCATTTTATTTTGTTCGGTGCAGTTCTAGGGGGTCCACTCTCTCAGACTTTACCTTATCTCTTTGAGAAGGGGTTAGTTTATTGGGTACTTTTTAAGAATAGGTATCCAAGAAAATGTCAGTACTTACGTCATCAATTCTAGTTTCACTGAACACTTCCAGGACTGGCGAACGTTAACGAAATTAACCGTACAATCTACACAATACAAAACGAACTGTTTTTTTTTTATTTTTTAGATTTTTACCCTTACCCTAACCTAATCCTAAACTAACCCTAACCTAAACCTATACTAACCCTAACCTAAACCTATACTAACCCTAACCATATAACTAAAGTTTTAAGTTTAGTTTTCAAAGTCGGTTTAGTTCGGTTTGTATTGTGTTATAGCACCGGAACTTGAATCGGTTTTCTCCTTTCGTAGTCGGAACTGCTTACGTCACGGCTACGTAATGGCTGAAATTTTCTGGATACTTATTCCTTAAAAGCAGCGTTTATTGCTAACCGTCTTATACTGGGGAATGCCAACGGGCAGCTAATGCATTTTTGTAGGCTTGGTTGAACTTGTAGTGAGCTGGCTTTTTAATCCACACCTCACCTTGTGTTTAACAACCCGAAGAGGGCGTACATAAAGATCGCCGCACACACGCACCTCGGGGCTCATAAATGGTTGCGGCAAAATTCCGTGCAGCGTACGGTTTCTTCGTTCGTGTAATTCAAACACTCAAGGCTCGCACTTTCTTTTTTTTTGCTTGCGTATATAAAACCCCAACGGCGTAGCATGCATCGCTTATCCTTATGACTTAATTCTTTTTTGTGCGGTTTTGATATAGAAAAATAGAAAAAAGGCCCAGGTGTTTCGTTAATTGTGTCCCACGGGAGCACCGCCACAACCACCCACCCACACACACCCCACCCCCATTTCCGCCCCGTCACCCTAAAAGTCACACCTCACCTATTTTAATTTTCGCGCCGACACCTAAGATTTCAAACAATACAAACAAGTCGGGCCAATCCTACAAATGGAAATAAATTGATTTTTTCTTATATATATATATATATATATATATATATATATATATATATATATACACACACACACTTCGTAGGCGAACTTGACTTCTTCGTCATGGATCAGATGATGAAAGGTAAATTTTTATACGATCGACTTTCCCTCGTTCCGTTTTTTATGTTCCGTCGATTCAACATCGTCGACTTCAAAACAAATAAAAACTATTTTCTATAGATATATATAAATACACATATATATACATATATACTTACACATATATATACATATATATAAATACACATACTTAACTTTATAAATGTGTGTGTGTGTGAGAGAGGGAGTGTGTGTGTGCAAGGTAATATCCTAAACTAATAAACTGACTATTATAAATTTTGGAATACAGATTCTAAAATGTCCGGTGAGTATTGATTTACTCCTCTCCAGGAGTTAGGCATAAGGCCAGTTTTTATCTTACTCCCACAAGTAAGATGTGACCCAAGGTAGGGGCGCCTAAGACAGTAAGCAATAAACTTACTCCTCCCCAAAGAGGGAAGGCGAAGCCTGGGGGTGGACCTCCTAGAACTGCACAGGACAGACCCATAGACAGGCGTAAATCAAGATCCGAAGGCCAAGACAATACCAGTCTATGGGGTGCAGTATCCATCGGAACAGATACTACACTTTGATCTTAGCCAAAAGGCCCACGATCCATATACGGTATTATTTACTCCTCTCCAGGAGTTAGGCACAAGGCCAGTTTTATCCTACTCCCACAAGTAAGATGTGACCCAAGGTCGGGTCGGAAAGTGGGGGTTGAAAAGCCAGCGCCCGAGAGGTGAGCACTCTGACCATCAAAAATTGCCTGGGCAGCCCCGTCGGCATTCCCCGGTAGGGGCGCCTCAGGCAGTAAGCAATAAGCTTACTCCTCCCCAAAGAGGGGAGGCGAAGCCTGGGGGTGGACCTCCTAGAACTGCACAGGACAGACCCATAGACAGGCGTAAATCAAGATCCGAAGGTAAAGACAATACCAGTCTATGGGGTGCAGTATCCATCGGAACAGATACTACACTTTGATCTTAGCCAAAAGGCCCACGATCCATATACGGTGAGTAACATGGGCACATTATTATTATTATTTTTACTCACTAGGATTTCTCACGCAGATCATCGTCAGTGATTTCTCACCGACAACAACCGGTGGTATTTTCTTGGAGTCTGAGTGACAACAAGCCTCCCCAGATTTCCAGTATTCTTCACCTCTTTTCGATACCGATGCGGTATCGCAACAGCCTCTTACCATTGATTTCTCGCTGGTAAGGACAATTGGTCTTCTCTGGCATTTGGGTTGCAATAAGCTTCCCCAAGGTCCCAGCATTCTCCGCACTTTTCCAGTGGAGGTCTGGTTTGTGCTGTCCCTCCTCGGTCTTCTCATCCTCCTCGACCCTCTACAAATATTTTGTCCTATGTCAGCTTAGGCCGGCACCATTTGTTAAAAACAATTTTTTTTAATTAATTTTTTTATTTTAATTTTTTAATTTTTTATTTTTTATTTTATTTTTTCTTGGGGTGGAGAAGGGGGAGCTGATGGTGTTTCTTGTAATTTCTCTTCCTTGGTTCATTTTTGTGTGTTGATAGCTGGGGCCGGTGTAATTTATTGGGGGGGGGGGGGAGATTATGAAGTGATGTTTCTTGCAGTTTCTGTTCCTTGGTTCGTGTTGTGGTGTTCTTCGTGTGATTTAGTTTTCTTTCTGTTGTAAATTCATTGTGACTGGTTACCCTTTGTAGCGTATGCGGGTTGGTTTCCACATTCGAGGATTTTCCTTAAGATTGCTGCTGTTTTGATCATTGCCGTCATTTGTATGGTTTCGATGGTCCCTTTGATTCCAATTTCTCCCAGTCTTTTCTCCAAGTTTTTTTGAATTGTTCCTAGTGCATTTTTTATTTTCATTTTTTATTTTTATTTTTATTTTTATTATTATTATTTTTTTTTTTTTTTTTTGTAAATGTTAACATTTAGGGGTGCATATATATGAAAACAAATCATATGAATCGATGATTATGAATTATGGAATATATATTTTCGGCAACCCGGTGACTAATATTAGCAAATATTTTTGTAAACTTTATCATTTAGGGGGTACACCCACCTAAACCAGCGCCAACAAAACTTTTAATCTCCTAAACTACTCAACAGGTCTTTATGAATTTTTGAATATATATTCTAAAAAATGGGCACATTATTATTTTTTTAATTTTTACATTTAGGGGTGCATATATATAAAGTTTATTTTTATTTATGAATTTTGGAATATATATTCTAAAAAAAGGGCACATTATTATTTTTTTAATTTTAACATTTAGGGGTGCATATATATAAAGTTTATTTTTATTTATGAATTTTGGAATATATATTCTAAAAAATGGGCACATTATTATTTTTTTAATTTTTACATTTAGGGGTGCATATATATAAAGTTTATTTTTATTCATGAATTTTGGAATATATATTCTAAAAAATGGGCACATTATTATTTTTTTAATTTTAACATTTAGGGGTGCATATATATAAAGTTTATTTTTATTTATGAATTTTGGAATATATATTCTAAAAAATGGGCACATTATTATTTTTTAAATTTTTACATTTAGGGGTGCATATATATAAAGTTTATTTTTATTTATGAATTTTGGAATATATATTCTAAAAAATGGGGACATTATTATTTTTTTAATTTTAACATTTAGGGGTGCATATATATAAAGTTTATTTTTATTCATGAATTTTGGGATATATATTCTAAAAAATGGGCACATTATTATTTTTTAAATTTTTACATTTAGGGGTGCATATATATAAAGTTTATTTTTATTTATGAATTTTGGAATATATATTCTAAAAAAAGGGCACATTATTATTTTTTTAATTTTAACATTTAGGGGTGCATATATATAAAGTTTATTTTTATTTATGAATTTTGGAATATATATTCTAAAAAATGGGCACATTATTATTTTTTAAATTTTTACATTTAGGGGTGCATATATATAAAGTTTATTTTTATTCATGAATTTTGGAATATATATTCTAAAAAATGGGCACATTATTATTTTTTTAATTTTAACATTTAGGGGTGCATATATATAAAGTTTATTTTTATTTATGAATTTTGGAATATATATTCTAAAAAATGGGCACATTATTATTTTTTAAATTTTTACATTTAGGGGTGCATATATATAAAGTTTATTTTTATTTATGAATTTTGGAATATATATTCTAAAAAATGGGCACATTATTATTTTTTTAATTTTAACATTTAGGGGTGCATATATATAAAGTTTATTTTTATTTATGAATTTTGGAATATATATTCTAAAAAATTGGCACATTATTATTTTTTAAATTTTTACATTTAGGGGTGCATATATATAAAGTTTATTTTTATTTATGAATTTTGGAATATATATTCTAAAAAATGGGCACATTATTATTTTTTAATTTTTACATTTAGGGGTGCATATATATAAAGTTTATTTTTATTTATGAATTTTGGAATATATATTCTAAAAAATGGGCACATTATTATTTTTTTAATTTTTACATTTAGGGGTGCATATATATAAAATTTATTTTTATTTATGAATTTTGGAATATAAATTCTAAAAAATGGGCACATTATTATTTTTTTAATTTTAGAATTTAGGGTGCATATATATAAAGTTTATTTTTATTTATGAAGTTTGGAATATATATTCTAAAAAATGGGCACATTATTATTTTTTTAATTTTTACATTTAGGGGTGCATATATATAAAGTTTATTTTTATTTATGAATTTTGGAATATATATTCTAAAAAATGGACACATTATTATTTTATTAATTTTTACATTTAGGGGTGCATATATATAAAGTTTATTTTTATTCATGAATTTTGGAATATATATTCTAAAAAATTGGCACATTATTATTTTTTTAATTTTTACATTTAGGGGTGCATATATATAAAGTTTATTTTTCTTCATGAATTTTGGAATATATATTCTACAAAAATAGGCGCATTATTATTTTTTTAATTTTTACAATTAGGGGTGCATATATATAAAGTTTATTTTTATTTATGAATTTTGGAATATATATTCAAAAAAATGGGCACATTATTATTTTTTAAATTTTTACATTTAGGGGTGCATATATATAAAGTTTATTTTTATTTATGAATTTTGGAATATATATTCTAAAAAATGGGCACATTATTATTTTTTTAATTTTTACATTTAGGGGTGCATATATATAAAGTTTATTTTTATTTATGAATTATTGAATATAAATTCTAAAAAATGGGCACATTATTATTTTTTTAATTTTAGAATTTAGGGGTGCATATATATAAAGTTTATTTTTATTCATGAAGTTTGGAATATATATTCTAAAAAATGGGCACATTATTATTTTTTTAATTTTTACATTTAGGGGTGCATATATATAAAGTTTATTTTTATTTATGAATTTTGGAATATATATTCTAAAAAAAGGGCACATTATTATTTTTTTAATTTTAACATTTAGGGGTGCATATATATAAAGTTTATTTTTATTTATGAATTTTGGAATATATATTCTAAAAAATGGGCACATTATTATTTTTTAAATTTTTACATTTAGGGGTGCATATATATAAAGTTTATTTTTATTCATGAATTTTGGAATATATATTCTAAAAAATGGGCACATTATTATTTTTTTAATTTTAACATTTAGGGGTGCATATATATAAAGTTTATTTTTATTTATGAATTTTGGAATATATATTCTAAAAAATGGGCACATTATTATTTTTTAAATTTTTACATTTAGGGGTGCATATATATAAAGTTTATTTTTATTTATGAATTTTGGAATATATATTCTAAAAAATGGGGACATTATTATTTTTATAATTTTAACATTTAGGGGTGCATATATATAAAGTTTATTTTTATTTATGAATTTTGGAATATATATTCTAAAAAATGGGCACATTATTATTTTTTAAATTTTTACATTTAGGGGTGCATATATATAAAGTTTATTTTTATTTATGAATTTTGGAATATATATTCTAAAAAATGGGCACATTATTATTTTTTTAATTTTAACATTTAGGGGTGCATATATATAAAGTTTATTTTTATTTATGAATTTTGGAATATATATTCTAAAAAATTGGCACATTATTATTTTTTAAATTTTTACATTTAGGGGTGCATATATATAAAGTTTATTTTTATTTATGAATTTTGGAATATATATTCTAAAAAATGGGCACATTATTATTTTTTAATTTTTACATTTAGGGGTGCATATATATAAAGTTTATTTTTATTTATGAAATTTGGAATATATATTCTAAAAAATGGGCACATTATTATTTTTTTAATTTTTACATTTAGGGGTGCATATATATAAAGTTTATTTTTATTTATGAATTTTGTAATATATATTCTAAAAAATGGACACATTATTATTTTATTAATTTTTACATTTAGGAGTGCATATATATAAAGTTTATTTTTATTTATGAATTTTGGAATATATATTCTAAAAAATTGGCACATTATTATTTTTTTAATTTTTACATTTAAGGGTGCATATATATAAAGTTTATTTTTATTCATGAATTTTGGAATATATATTCTACAAAAATAGGCGCATTATTATTTTTTTTAATTTTTACAATTAGGGGTGCATATATATAAAGTTTATTTTTATTTATGAATTTTAGAATATATATTCAAAAAAATGGGCACATTATTATTTTTTAAATTTTTACATTTAGGGGTGCATATATATAAAGTTTATTTTTATTTATGAATTTTGGAATATATATTCTAAAAAATGGGCACATTATTATTTTTTTAATTTTTACATTTAGGGGTGCATATATATAAAGTTTATTTTTATTTATGAATTATTGAATATAAATTCTAAAAAATCAGCACATTATTATTTTTTTAATTTTAGAATTTAGGGGTGCATATATATAAAGTTTATTTTTATTTATGAAGTTTGGAATATATATTCTAAAAAATGGGCACATTATTATTATTTTAATTTTTACATTTAGGGGTGCATATATATAAAGTTTATTTTTATTTATGAATTTTTGAATATATATTCTAAAAAAAGGGCACATTATTATTTTTTTAATTTTTACATTTAGGGGTGCATATATATAAAGTTTATTTTTATTTATGAATTTTGGAATATATATTCTAAAAAATGGGCACATTATTATTTTTTAAATTTTTACATTTAGGGGTGCATATATATAAAGTTTATTTTTATTCATGAATTTTGGAATATATATTCTAAAAAATGGGCACATTATTATTTTTTTAATTTTAACATTTAGGGGTGCATATATATAAAGTTTATTTTTATTTATGAATTTTGGAATATATATTCTAAAAAATGGGCACATTATTATTTTTTAAATTTTTACATTTAGGGGTGCATATATATAAAGTTTATTTTTATTTATGAATTTTGGAATATATATTCTAAAAAATGGGGACATTATTATTTTTTTAATTTTAACATTTAGGGGTGCATATACATAAAGTTTATTTTTATTCATGAATTTTGGGATATATATTATAAAAAATTGGCACATTATTATTTTTTAAATTTTTACATTTAGGGGTGCATATATATAAAGTTTATTTTTATTTATGAATTTTGGAATATATATTCTAAAAAAAGGGCACATTATTATTTTTTAATTTTAACATTTAGGGGTGCATATATATAAAGTTTATTTTTATTTATGAATTTTGGAATATATATTCTAAAAAATGGGCACATTATTATTTTTTAAATTTTTACATTTAGGGGTGCATATATATAAAGTTTATTTTTATTTATGAATTTTGGAATATATATTCTAAAAAATGGGGACATTATTATTTTTTTATTTTAACATTTAGGGGTGCATATATATAAAGTTTATTTTTATTCATGAATTTTGGGATATATATTATAAAAAATGGGCACATTATTATTTTTTAAATTTTTACATTTAGGGGTGCATATATATAAAGTTTATTTTTATTTATGAATTTTGGAATATATATTCTAAAAAAAGGGCACATTATTATTTTTTTAATTTTAACATTTAGGGGTGCATATATATAAAGTTTATTTTTATTTATGAATTTTGGAATATATATTCTAAAAAATGGGCACATTATTATTTTTTAAATTTTTACATTTAGGGGTGCATATATATAAAGTTTATTTTTATTCATGAATTTTGGAATATATATTCTAAAAAATGGGCACATTATTATTTTTTTAATTTTAACATTTAGGGGTGCATATATATAAAGTTTATTTTTATTTATGAATTTTGGAATATATATTCTAAAAAATGGGCACATTATTATTTTTTAAATTTTTACATTTAGGGGTGCATATATATAAAGTTTATTTTTATTTATGAATTTTGGAATATATATTCTAAAAAATGGGCACATTATTATTTTTTTAATTTTAACATTTAGGGGTGCATATATATAAAGTTTATTTTTATTTATGAATTTTTGAATATATATTCTAAAAAATTGGCACATTATTATTTTTTAAATTTTTACATTTAGGGGTGCATATATATAAAGTTTATTTTTATTTATGAATTTTGGAATATATATTCTAAAAAATGGGCACATTATTATTTTTTAATTTTTACATTTAGGGGTGCATATATATAAAGTTTATTTTTATTTATGAATTTTGGAATATATATTCTAAAAAATGGGCACATTATTATTTTTTTAATTTTTACATTTAGGGGTGCATATATATAAAATTTATTTTTATTTATGAATTTTGGAATATAAATTCTAAAAAATGGGCACATTATTATTTTTTTAATTTTAGAATTTAGGGGTGCATATATATAAAGTTTATTTTTATTTATGAAGTTTGGAATATATATTCTAAAAAATGGGCACATTATTATTTTTTAAATTTTTACATTTAGGGGTGCATATATATAAAGTTTATTTTTATTTATGAATTTTGGAATATATATTCTAAAAAATGGACACATTATTATTTTATTAATTTTTACATTTAGGGGTGCATATATATAAAGTTTATTTTTATTCATGAATTTTGGAATATATATTCTAAAAAATTGGCACATTATTATTTTTTTAATTTTTACATTTAGGGGTGCATATATATAAAGTTTATTTTTATTCATGAATTTTGGAATATATATTCTACAAAAATAGGCGCGTTATTATTTTTTTAATTTTTACAATTAGGGGTGCATATATATAAAGTTTATTTTTATTTATGAATTTTGGAATATATATTCAAAAAAATGGGCACATTATTATTTTTTAAATTTTTACATTTAGGGGTGCATATATATAAAGTTTATTTTTATTTATGAATTTTGGAATATATATTCTAAAAAATGGGCACATTATTATTTTTTAATTTTTACATTTAGGGGTGCATATATATAAAGTTTATTTTTATTTATGAATTTTGGAATATATATTCTAAAAAAAGGGCACATTATTATTTTTTAATTTTAACATTTAGGGGTGCATATATATAAAGTTTATTTTTATTTATGAATTTTGGAATATATATTCTAAAAAATGGGCACATTATTATTTTTTAAATTTTTACATTTAGGGGTGCATATATATAAAGTTTATTTTTATTTATGAATTTTGGAATATATATTCTAAAAAATGGGGACATTATTATTTTTTTTATTTTAACATTTAGGGGTGCATATATATAAAGTTTATTTTTATTCATGAATTTTGGGATATATATTATAAAAAATGGGCACATTATTATTTTTTAAATTTGTACATTTAGGGGTGCATATATATAAAGTTTATTTTTATTTATGAATTTTGGAATATATATTCTAAAAAAAGGGCACATTATTATTTTTTTAATTTTAACATTTAGGGGTGCATATATATAAAGTTTATTTTTATTTATGAATTTTGGAATATATATTCTAAAAAATGGGCACATTATTATTTTTTAAATTTTTACATTTAGGGGTGCATATATATAAAGTTTATTTTTATTCATGAATTTTGGAATATATATTCTAAAAAATGGGCACATTATTATTTTTTTAATTTTAACATTTAGGGGTGCATATATATAAAGTTTATTTTTATTTATGAATTTTGGAATATATATTCTAAAAAATGGGCACATTATTATTTTTTAAATTTTTACATTTAGGGGTGCATATATATAAAGTTTATTTTTATTTATGAATTTTGGAATATATATTCTAAAAAATGGGCACATTATTATTTTTTTAATTTTAACATTTAGGGGTGCATATATATAAAGTTTATTTTTATTTATGAATTTTTGAATATATATTCTAAAAAATTGGCACATTATTATTTTTTAAATTTTTACATTTAGGGGTGCATATATATAAAGTTTATTTTTATTTATGAATTTTGGAATATATATTCTAAAAAATGGGCACATTATTATTTTTTAATTTTTACATTTAGGGGTGCATATATATAAAGTTTATTTTTATTTATGAATTTTGGAATATATATTCTAAAAAATGGGCACATTATTATTTTTTTAATTTTTACATTTAGGGGTGCATATATATAAAATTTATTTTTATTTATGAATTTTGGAATATAAATTCTAAAAAATGGGCACATTATTATTTTTTTAATTTTAGAATTTAGGGGTGCATATATATAAAGTTTATTTTTATTTATGAAGTTTGGAATATATATTCTAAAAAATGGGCACATTATTATTTTTTAAATTTTTACATTTAGGGGTGCATATATATAAAGTTTATTTTTATTTATGAATTTTGGAATATATATTCTAAAAAATGGACACATTATTATTTTATTAATTTTTACATTTAGGGGTGCATATATATAAAGTTTATTTTTATTCATGAATTTTGGAATATATATTCTAAAAAATTGGCACATTATTATTTTTTTAATTTTTACATTTAGGGGTGCATATATATAAAGTTTATTTTTATTCATGAATTTTGGAATATATATTCTACAAAAATAGGCGCGTTATTATTTTTTTAATTTTTACAATTAGGGGTGCATATATATAAAGTTTATTTTTATTTATGAATTTTGGAATATATATTCAAAAAAATGGGCACATTATTATTTTTTAAATTTTTACATTTAGGGGTGCATATATATAAAGTTTATTTTTATTTATGAATTTTGGAATATATATTCTAAAAAATTGGCACATTATTATTTTTTTAATTTTTACATTTAGGGGTGCATATATATAAAGTTTATTTTTATTCATGAATTTTGGAATATATATTCTAAAAAAGCGGCACATTATTATTTTTTAATTTTTACTTTTAGGGGTGCATATATATAAAGTTTATTTTTATTTATTAATTTTGGAATATATATTCTAAAAAATGGGCACATTATTATTTTTTTAATTTTTACATTTAGGGGTGCATATATATAAAGTTTATTTTTATTTATGAATTTTGGAATATATATTCTAAAAAATGGGCACATTATTATTTTTTTAATTTTTACATTTAGGGGTGCATATATATAAAGTTTATTTTTATTTATGAATTATTGAATATAAATTCTAAAAAATGGGCACATTATTATTTTTTTAATTTTAGAATTTAGGGGTGCATATATATAAAGTTTATTTTTATTTATGAAGTTTGGAATATATATTCTAAAAAATGGGCACATTATTATTTTTTTAATTTTTACATTTAGGGGTGCATATATATAAAGTTTATTTTTATTTATGAATTTTGGAATATATATTCTAAAAAATTGGCACATTATTATTTTTTTAATTTTTACATTTAGGGGTGCATATATATAAAGTTTATTTTTATTCATGAATTTTGGAATATATATTCTAAAAAAGCGGCACATTATTATTTTTTAATTTTTACTTTTAGGGGTGCATATATATAAAGTTTATTTTTATTTATTAATTTTGGAATATATATTCTAAAAAATGGGCACATTATTATTTTTTTAATTTTTACATTTAGGGGTGCATATATATAAAGTTTATTTTTATTTATGAATTTTGGAATATATATTCTAAAAAATGGGCACATTATTATTTTTTTAATTTTTACATTTAGGGGTGCATATATATAAAGTTTATTTTTATTTATTAATTTTGGAATATATATTCTCGGCAACACGGTTAGTAACATGGGCACAATATTTTTTGTAAACTTTACCAAACTCGCACCTACCCTAAAAAAAATGTTTAAATAAGTTAGATGCAAAAAATTTAATAGAGAAAAAATTGCTCTGCATCAAATTTTGAGTTATATTAAGTGATACATTTTTTAAATGATCGGTGCGCGCGCATGAACGTCAATAATATGTATGTGCTTGGTAAAATCCTAAATTATTGAACTTATCATTATGAATTATGGAATATGTATTTCAGGCAACAGTGTATGTAACGTGAGCACATTATCATATTTTTTAAACTTTACCATATACGGAAGGGGGGTCGAAACTTTATCATACGCCCCCACGCCACAATAAAGAAAAAAACATAATGCTATATTTATTGCGTATACCCGTCCTAGGACCCGTAGGGGCCTTTTGGCTAAGATCAAAGTGTAGTATCTGTTCCGATGGATACTGCACGCCTGTCCTGTGCAGTTCTAGGAGGTCCACCCTCCCAGGCTTTGCCTCCCCTCTTTGGTAAGGAGTAAGTTTATTGCTTACTGTCTGAGGCGCCCCTACCGGGGAATGCCGACGGGGCTGCCCTGGCAATTTTTAAATGGCCAGAGTGCTCACCTCTCGAGCGCTGGCTTTTCAAACCCCACTTTCTCGACCCGATCTTGGGTCACATCTTACTTGTGGGAGTAAGATAAAACTGGCCTTGTGCCTAAGTCCTGGGGAGGAGTAAATAAAACCCGTCCTAGGACCTGTATTCTACTAGCATATATATATAATTAGCTATGTGTATAAGTTTATATATTTGTATGTAGAGGATTTACTCTTAAACTTATTAACCGATCATTATGTTGGTTATATTTAGTTAAATTAATGTTATGCAAAGGAGGAAAAAGATGCTGGAAGCCCTTCGTGAAAATTCAGATATCTCCGATTTTCTTGAAATTTTAACAATAGTTATTAGACATTAATTAATAAATATTCCCCAAATTTCAGTTTCGTTTGATTATTTTTAAGGTGTTTAAGGGACATGTGTGCGTGTGTGTCTATATTTTAACTAGAAATTAAATAAATTACGTGTTTAAATGTGCGCGTGTGTGTGTGTGTGTTTATGTGTGTGTGTGTGTTTTCACTAGAAATTAAATAAATTACGTGTTTACATGTGCGCGTGTGTGTGTTTATGTGTGTGTGTGCGTGTGTGTCTATATTTTAACTAGAAATTAAATAAATTACGTGTTTAAATGTGCACGTGTGTGTGTTTATGTGTGTGTGCGCGTGTGTGTGTATTTTAACTAGAAATTAAATAAATTACGTGTTTAAATGTGTGTGTGTGTGTGTGTGTGTGTGTGTGCGTGCGTGCGTGTGTGTGTGTGTGTGTGTGTGTGTGTGTGTGTGTGTGTGTGTGTGTGTGTGTGTGTGTGTGTGTGTGTGTGTGTGTGTATTTATTTTAACTAGAAATTTAGCATATTTTATGATTTCTTAAATGGGGATTGATAAGTTTTTTTATTTGAATTTGTCGGATTACTATCCTCATCTTGTTTGTTATTTTCACAACGTTTCGGCCGATGTAACCTCCGACCTTCTTTAGTCGCATCTTTTCCAACTTGAGAATCTTTATATCGAACTCGGAAACCTATATGGAATTTCGAACTGAACCCTTTATTTAATGCACGGGGCTAGATTGTTCTCGTTCCGCCAACCCTAACCGTTATTTATTCTTAGTTATTCTTAGTTATTGTCGCTTGCAGTTAGGATTGAATCTTCAATCCCCAATAGACTGTCGCTTAAAACTTATTGTTAAATCCACGCCTTTACCATTTCGCTGCGGTTCAATGACATAATATAATTTCTATGATTATTGAATGTAAATTTATTATTATATCCGCTATGCTGTTCCATATTGTTGTTTGTGTTGGTTGAATATATTTATATTGTTGGAATTAGTGACTATCGACCTATGAATTTCGTTGAAAACTACGGGTGGATGGAGGTTTTAAATTATTTATTAATATATGATATTGTATTGTTTGATACTGGTGCTACCAGATCAGGCTGTCTGAAGATACGGCTCCCTGACTTAAAATGCACCAAACATTGATGTTATTGTTTTCTCTTTCCCTTTGCAAAACTCAATCAGGATCTGCAAAGCTAAAAACATAAACGACATTTTTCTAAAACAAAACAACAAAACAAAACACCATGAATAAATATTTGAAGATATAAAGAACTTGAAGCATACATACTTTTACCAAAATGACCCGATTCGACATTAAATAACCCGAAAAGGGTTGATATGCCGTTAAACAAAACAACAAACTAAACTGTATTGTTTGATTTTCTATAAGACTTGCATGTTTCATTGTTAAGATTAAGGTTAGATTAGAACTTATTTTAGATACGTTATTATTTCTTAAGTTTCTAAAAAAAAGTCTATTATTCCTTGTTTTTTATCTAAATTTATGCCTTGTGTTATGATATATAATTAGACCGTCGTCCCTGTAAATACCAATATTTTCCTTCTTGATTAACAATGAAAGCTTATTAACTCACATAAGCACCGTCGTAGCATCCCATCGCGACATCAAAACTTGTGGTTTAGTATATTTTGTGTATATGTCATTGCTATGGAACGCTATGTATTTTCTACAATGTTCTATTATTTTTATGTCGTCAATAGGAATATTTATATATTGTTTCGCAAATTCTGATGTGTTATGTAGTATATATTAGGATTGGTAAAAATCTTTTATATCGAATTGTGTAAATGTACAATGTTTGTTTCGGAATTTTTTAGATGAAGATTGATAATTTATATTTTTTGGATTATTTGGTCATCTTCGGGGTTATTCTCACAACATTTCGGCCGATATAACCTCGGATCTTCTTCGTGTGCATCTTGTCGAACTCTGTACATAATTACTTCAGATTTCTCCACGTTCATGGTTGACGTAGTAATTTATTTACTAGTTGGGTACGAAAAATGTAAGGATATTCATTTCCTAACAAAATGATGGTATTTTGAGCTCTTAAAGTGCTTTAGTTTTTAAGATATGACTATTTTAATAGAACTACCCTCAAATATGTGATTATCCAAACAGTTTTCTGGTCGATGTGTATTGCTAAGTACATTAAATGTTTTTATCATATATTTGTTCAATCTGTCCTCTTACTAATATAACATTTTTTGGTAATATTCAATTTTATTCAAATCGGAAAATCTTTTCAACCGTGTTTTCTTGTATATGGTGGCTTACTGTAGTAAAAACACAATATCGAACGGTTACGGTTTAAAAAAAACCGATTCGGTATTCGGTATGGAGACGAAACCGAAAAACCGCGGTTTTTCGGTAAAACCGCCCATCTCTAATATATACAGGGTGGGCCAAAATAAGGGTCCTATCTTTAAATTTGAATAACTTGAATTTGAATAACTTCCACAAAATAAAAGTTAAACTCACCAAACTGTATGTGTGTGTAGACTGACCCTTCCGAGATTTTTTGAAATAAACAAAACAAATTTTAGCCGAAAAACACTTCTTAAAACTTACAAAAACTAAAGTATTGTTTTTTACACTGTTTTGAGTTTTTTAAGCAAAAATAATGTTTTCTAAATGAGGGTACGTTCCTTAGGGCTAATACGGCTCATGCTTGCTTCGGAAGGGGTCCTTTACTTATTCTAAAAAAACCCAAAAAAAACCCCAATAAATAAAAAAGTTATGAATTTTTAAAAATAGGACCCTTATTTTTGCCCACCCTGTATATATATATATATATATATATATATATATATATATATATATATATATATATATATATATATATATATATATATATATATATATATATATATATTTGTTGGTGATTTTATTCCATTAATTACGACAAAATATATTCTGTTTCATTAACGCTCGCAAAGAACGTCAATTCTTCAAGCTATAATAAAATCAAATGGCAAAGATTTTAAATTCAACCTCAACCGGAAATTTGAAAGATGCATTAGAGGGAGGGGGACAGGGATGGAGCTCTGCCTATAACGGGGACATATATATATATATATATATATATATATATATATATATATATATATATATATATATATATATATATAAATAACAGGAAAACATGTATAATTGTATAATGATTCTGGTCGAAGTCAGTTTATTTATTTAAAAGGCTTGTTATCTTTCCCCCTGCCGAATCGCGTGATCCCTGTCGCATATCAATTCGTCATATCAATTCTGTTCCTCATCAAATAACATTTCATTCAATGTCTTTTCCTTTTAAATAGAACCGACCAAGTTGCATCTCTCCGTCTCATATGAAACGTTAATCCAATCTCCTTGGGCCTCTATTCACTTCTACTCCGCCTCAGCCTCCTACTCTCTTCCTCTTTTTCTCGTATTTCTTTTTACTCCTTTTTCTTCGCATTTTTCCTTCTTCTTCATCATCAGCATTTCTCTTTCTTTTTGATCTTCATCGTTTTATTTTCTGCTTCTTCGTCTTCCTTAGTTTTCTTAACCTGCGAGTATGAAACCTTAATTGCCATAAATATATTTTCATACTATTACTACTATGCTCTGCTCACGTATTGAGCACTGTTGAAGTGAATACTGAGAATCTATACACAATATATTATAATATTATATGTTATATACTTTAAATAATAAAGTATATATATATATATATATATATATATATATATATATATATATATATATATATATATATATATATATATATATCGCAGAATGGTTCCTGGGCGTAGTGTTTAGATATAATTATTATTATCATTATTATTATTATTATTATTATTATTATTATTATTATTATTATTACTATAATTAATGTTATTTGATATGCAAATTAGCATATCACACGGTAGTCTAAAGGGTAATATATTATTAATATTATTATTTTATTATTATTATTATTATTATTATTATTATTATTATTTATTAATATATATTTTAGTGAAATTTTAAGCTGAATTATTTCGACACTTGATTATTGGGGAAATGGTAGTTTAATCAGTACCATTGGAGATCCATGAATATTATAACTGTCCTGTTTTTAAATCTCCGAAACAGTTACATGGTAAACAGCTGATGACCCCCGTGTTAATATGAGACGCTTAAGGTCTCCTGTTTTTGTTTCACTGTTAGATACTTAACCCCCTTTTTATTTTACTTATTTATTTATTTATTTATGAATTTTCCAACGAATGTTAAGTCTGCAATATCTTGGATTTAGTTAGTTTCTCTGGGAATTTAAACTGCATTTTACTTCTTTTTTTTTCCTTGTTGTTCTTTCAATATATATATATATATATATATATATATATATATATATATATATATATATATATATATATATATATATAGTAATTGTATTATATTTGTTTCTATACATGTTAATCCATGGAAACTCCAGTGTTTACAGAAAGTGCTCAATAACAAGTAGAGCTGTTTTTAGTATAAATTTTAAATTTTATTTATACAAACATTATTGATTACATATGTGCATACATGTTTCAGTTGTCCTCTCCAATAGAGAGTCAACTTGCTCAGACCTTAAGAGAAATTCAAATTAGCAATTTCTCATTTGAATAAAAATGTATAGTATATATATATATATATATATATATATATATATATATATATATATATATATATAATCATAACACAGACAGGCTGTTTCGATGTATCACGGCTAATCACTGTGGCTAGACTATCACCCGTCTCAAGCCGGGAACAACACTCTAGTTGATAGTCGACGACTCTAACCACTCGGCTACGAGGCTGGAGCTGCTAGCAAGTGTTATCTCAATGCTTTATATAAACACTGACATCTATTAGAGAGTGTTCCATTAATTTACAAAGAGCTTTGCATTATCGCTAATAGGAGTTGGCGATATCACTTACCACAGGGTTCGACCCGAAATGGTGGTCTTATATAGTCATATCTACATCTACAGACAGCCTTAGTGTGTTTCGCGACATCACAAATGAGAATAAAGATATAGAGAAGGAAAAACAGTAAGAAAGAAGCTTCCATGCTATAATAAAAACCAATCTATTGATCGATATTGTAATATTTTATGTCATCTTTCAGGGTTCGAATCTTACACTATACATTTTTTTTGCTGGTTATTTTTGTATTTTCTTGGTATAGCGTCTAGTTATTTCCTCATCATGAAATAATAGAATACTGATGCCGTTTCCTCACTTTACATTGATATTTAGCGAATTCATCTTTTTTTACTAAAGAAACAACCATAATTACATATTAAAATTGTGTTTTATTTCTTTCCTCTAAGACACATATTCGTAATACATATTTTATAGAAACCAACAATTAGAAAGTAGAAATACTCGTAACTTATTCAAATTTGAGGTAAAAAAAAATGTAAATATGTTACTCACTCGTAAGTATTGTAACAATGGTGCAAATAGGTCAAATATGTTACTCACTCGTAAGTATTGTAACAATGGCGCAATAGCTCAAATATGTTACTCACTCGTAAGTATTGAAACAATGGTGCAAATAGGTCAAATATGTTACTCACTCGTAAGTATTGTAACAATGGTGCAAATAGGTCAAATATGTTACTCACTCGTAAGTATTGTAACAATGGTGCAAATAGGTCAAATATGTTACTCACTCGTAAGTATTGAAACAATGGTGCAAATAGGTCAAATATGTTACTCACTCGTAAGTATTGTAACAATGGTGCAAATAGGTCAAATATGTTACTCACTCGTCAGTATTGTAACAATGGTGCAAATAGGACAAATATGTTACTCACTCGTAAGTATTGTAACAATGGTGCAATAGCTCAAATATGTTACTCACTCGTAAGTATTGTAACAATGGTGCAAATAGGACAAATATGTTACTCACTCGTAAGTATTGTTACAATGGTGCAAATAGGTCAAATATGTAACTCACTCGTAAGTATTGTAACAATGGTGCAAATAGGACAAATATGTAACTCACTCGTAAGTATTGTAACAATGGTGCAAATAGGACAAATATGTAACTCACTCGTAAGTATTGTAACAATGGTGCAAATAGGACAAATATGTTACTCACTCGTAAGTATTGTAACAATGGTGCAAATAGGTCAAATATGTTTCTCACTCGTAAGTATTGTAACAATGGTGCAAATAGGTCAAATATGTTACTCACTCGTAAGTATTGTAACAATGGTGCAAATAGGTCAAATATGTTTCTCACTCGTAAGTATTGTAACAATGGTGCAAATAGGTCAAATATGTTTCTCACTCGTAAGTATTGTAACAATGGTGCAAATAGGTAAAATATGTTACTCACTCGTAAGTATTGTAACAATGGTGCAAATAGGTAAAATATGTTTCTCACTCGTAAGTATTGTAACAATGGTGCAAATAGGTCAAATATGTGACTCACTCGTAAGTATTGTAACAATGGTGCAAATAGGTCAAATATGTGACTCACTCGTAAGTATTGTAACAATGGTGCAAATAGGTCAAATATGTGACTCACTCGTAAGTATTGTAACAATGGTGCAAATAGGTCAAATATGTTACTCACTCGTAAGTATTGTAACAATGGTGCAAATAGGTCAAATATGTGACTCACTCGTAAGTATTGTAACAATGGTGCAAATAGGTCAAATATGTTACTCACTCGTAAGTATTGTAACAATAGTGCAAATAGGTCAAATATGTTACTCACTCGTAAGTATTGCAGCAATGGTGCAAATAGGACAAATATGTTACTCACCTGTCAGTATTGTAACAATGGTGCAAATAGGTCAAATATGTTACTCACTCGTAAGTATTGTAACAATAGTGCAAATAGGTCAAATATGTTACTCACTCGTAAATATTGTAACAATAGTGCAAATAGGTCAAATATGTTACTCACTCGTAAGTATTGTAACAATGGTGCAAATAGGTCAAATATGTGACTCACTCGTAAGTATTGTAACAATGGTGCAAATAGGTCAAATATGTTACTCACTCGTAAGTATTGTAACAATAGTGCAAATAGGTCAAATATGTTACTCACTCGTAAGTATTGCAGCAATGGTGCAAATAGGACAAATATGTTACTCACCTGTCAGTATTGTAACAATGGTGCAAATAGGTCAAATATGTTACTCACTCGTAAGTATTGTAACAATAGTGCAAATAGGTCAAATATGTTACTCACTCGTAAATATTGTAACAATAGTGCAAATAGGTCAAATATGTTACTCACTCGTAAGTATTGTAACAATGGTGCAAATAGGTCAAATATGTGACTCACTCGTAAGTATTGTAACAATGGTGCAAATAGGTCAAATATGTGACTCACTCGTAAGTATTGTAACAATAGTGCAAATAGGTCAAATATGTTACTCACTCGTAAGTATTGTAACAATGGTGCAAATAGGTCAAATATGTTACTCACTCGTAAGTATTGTAACAATGGTGCAAATAGGTCAAATATGTTACTCACTCGTAAGTATTGTAACAATGGTGCAAATAAGACAAATATGTTACTCACTCGTAAGTATTGTAACAATGGTGCAAATAGGTCAAATATGTGACTCACTCGTAAGTATTGTAACAATGGTGCAAATAGGTCAAATATGTTACTCACTCGTAAGTATTGTAACAATGGTGCAAATAGGTCAAATATGTTACTCACTCGTAAGTATTGTAACAATGGTGCAAATAGGTCAAATATGTGACTCACTCGTAAGTATTGTAACAATGGTGCAAATAAGTCAAATATGTTACTCACTCGTAAGTATTGTAACAATAGTACAAATAGGTCAAATATGTTACTCACTCGTAAGTATTGTAACAATAGTGCAAATAGGTCAAATATGTGACTCACTCGTAAGTATTGTAACAATGGTGCAAATAGGTCAAATATGTTACTCACTCGTAAGTATTGTAACAATGGTGCAAATAGGTCAAATATGTTACTCACTCGTAAGTATTGTAACAATGGTGCAAATAGGTCAAATATGTGACTCACTCGTAAGTATTGTAACAATGGTGCAAATAGGTCAAATATGTGACTCACTCGTAAGTATTGTAACAATGGTGCAAATAGGTCAAATATGTTACTCACTCGTAAGTATTGTAACAATGGTGCAAATAGGTCAAATATGTTACTCACTCGTAAGTATTGTAACAATGGTGCAAATAGGTCAAATATGTTACTCACTCGTAAGTATTGTAACAATGGTGCAAATAGGTCAAATATGTGACTCACTCGTAAGTATTGTAACAATGGTGCAAATAGGTCAAATATGTTACTCACTCGTAAGTATTGTAACAATGGTGCAAATAGGTCAAATATGTGACTCACTCGTAAGTATTGTAACAATAGTGCAAATAGGTCAAATATGTTACTCACTCGTAAGTATTGCAACAATGGTGCAAATAGGACAAATATGTTACTCACCTGTCAGTATTGTAACAATGGTGCAAATAGGACAAATATGTGACTCACTCGTAAGTATTGTAACAATGGTGCAAATAGGTCAAATATGTGACTCACTCGTAAGTATTGTAACAATGGTGCAAATAGGTCAAATATGTTACTCACTCGTAAGTATTGTAACAATTGTGCAAATAGGTCAAATATGTTACTCACTCGTAAGTATTGTAACAATGGTGCAAATAGGTCAAATATGTGACTCACTCGTAAGTATTGTAACAATGGTTCAAATAGGTCAAATATGTTTCTCACTCGTAAGTATTGTAACAATGGTGCAAATAGGACAAATATGTTACTCACTCGTCAGTATTGTAACAATGGTGCAAATAGGACAAATATGTTACTCACTCGTAAGTATTGTAACAATGGTGCAAATAGGACTAATATGTTACTCACTCGTCAGTATTGTATCAATGGTGCAAATAAGACAAATATGTTACTCACTCGTAAGTATTGTAACAATGGTGCAAATAGGTCAAATATGTGAATAATACGAGACATGCTTTCTTGATGATTGAAATTGAACAATCAAATTATCAGAAATATGATTTATTTTTTTTATCTACCTCCCACAGGGTAAGATATGACACAAGGTCGGGTCGGGAAAGTGGGATTAGATAAGCCAGCGCTCGAGAGGTGAACACTCTGACCATTTAAAAATTGCCTGGGCAGCCCCGTCGGCATTCCCCGGTAGGGGCGCCTCAGACAGTAAGCAATAAACTTACTCCTCCCCAAAGAGGGGAGGCAAAGCTTGGGAGGGTGCACCTCTTTGAACTGCACAGGACCAGACAACCCCTAATAGACCGGCGTAAATCCAGACCCAAAGGCCCGGACGATACCGGTTTTATTCGGCGCGGTAAAAAACCCTGGTTGAACTAAAATATGATTTTAATAATTGAAGTGGATTGTTACTTAGATAGTTACACTTCTACCCCAATACAAATAGATATGTAGATGGGTCTATTCACGAAGGAAATAAAACAATTAGCGTTAAAACTGAATAGTTTGAATGCTAATCATTATAAACTTGAATAACACATTTTTTATTGCTTTATTGCGATTTAAAGTAAAATGAAAAACTTTGGCATTTGAACTGATGTGCATTCTTGGGTAGGCCATTCAAGCAAATCCTTATTTACAAAAAGATATCGTATACTTGGAGCGTGTTCGACGGTTTGCAACCAGAATGGTTACAAAACTCTCCACGCTTACCTACAAAGAGCTACTCCAAAGACTAAATCTATTATTAAACAATTAATTTCACGTGAAAATTCAACATTGTTGGTAAATAAAGAAAGTATGAGTGATTTGAAAGAAACCTAATTTTTATCATATTCTGGCCAACCCAATTGTCTGTGAAACTTCCATTTTTCTCGTTAATTATTAATATACCCACATTTACTCCTTTTTCGTACTAATTTGTCGTACAGGTTTTATTCCCCACGTGTTTTTAACCCACGTGTTGTTTTACCGCCATTTTCCTATTCTCAACAAAATTTCCTCCCGCCACAATTAGCTATTGATAATGACCCATATTTATCTCATTCTCTTCCCCAAATTCTTCTATTTCTTCGGGGGCAATGACCAAATTCCTTTTGACCGACCCATATTCCATCACAGCTATTTCTGTCTCCCTCCCACCCATGACTTCCAAAGATATTGACCTCATTTTTCTACTCTCTCTTTCTCTCCAGGTGTATTTTATGCATAAGTCAGTCCTTTTCTGTGCCATTTTTTCCAGTAAATCACATACATTTTATATAAAATATAAACGAAAATAAATAAAAATATGAAAATAAATCTGTGTTCACCTATTACCAATATATAAAATAATATAATGTACCGTACACGTACAGCGTGTTCAATGGTTGACAACCAAGATGGTGACAGAACTCTCTACGCTTACCTATAAAGAGTATTTATTTAACTCCTCTCCAGGAGTTAGGCACAAGGCCAGTTTTTATCTTACTCCCACAAGGTAAGATGTGACCCACGGTCGGGTCGGGAAAGTGGGACTTGAAAAGCCAGCACCCAAGAAGGTGAGCACTCTGGCCATTAAAAATTGCCTGGGCAGCCCCGTCGGCATTCCCCGGTAGGGGCGGCTCAGGCAGTAAGCAATAAACTTACTCCTCCCCAAAGAGGGGAGGCGAAGCCTGGGAGGGTGGACCTCCTAGAACTGCACAGGACAGACTCATAGACCGGCGTAAATCAAGCCCAGAAGGCTAAGACACTACCAGTCTATGGGGTGCAGTATCCGTCGGAACAGATACTACACTTTTTATTTACCTCCTCAAGAGGTTAGGAACAAGGCCAGGTTTATCTTACTCCCACAAGGTAAGATGCGACCCAAGCTCGGGTCGGGAAAGTGGAACTTGAAAAGCCAGCGCCCGAGAAGGTGAGCACTCTGGCCATTAAAAATTGCCTGGGCAGCCCCGTCGGCATTCCCCGGTAGGGGCGCCTCAGGCAATAAGCAATAAACTTACTCCTCCCCAAAGAGGGGAGGCAAAGCCTGGGGTGGACCTCCTAGAACTGCACAGGACAGTACCTCAGACCGGCGAAATCAAGGCCCGAAGGCCAAGACAATACCGGTCTACAGAGTGAGCATCCATCGGAACAGATACTACACTTTGATCTTAGCCAAAAGGTCAAGTATTTATTTACTCCTCTCCAGGAGTTAGGCACATGGCCAGTTTTTATCCTACTCCTACAAGTAAGATGTGACCCAAGGTCGGGTCGGGAAAGTGGGGTTTGAAAAGCCAGCGTCCGAGAGGTGAGCACTCTGGTCATTTAAAAATTGCCTGGGCAGCCCCGTCGGCATTCTCCGGTAGGGGCGCCTCAGACAGTAAGCAATAAATTTACTCCTCCTCAACGAGGAGAGGCAAAACCTGGGAGGGTGGACCTCCTAGAACTGCACAGGACAGACCCATTGACCGGCGTAAGTCAAGCCCCGAAGGACAAGACAATACCAGTATGGGGTGCAGTATCCATCGAAACAGATAGTAGCTCCAAAGAAAACATCTGTTCTCACTTGAGCAGCAGATGATGCGAGGAGACTTGATTCTGGCGTAGAAGTTAAGTCTACATTTTTTTTCACCCCATCACCAAGTCGTGGTCTCCGCCGGCATCAACAAAAGATGTACCATCGCCGTTTTCAGCTCAATAGAACGAAAGGCAGCGCCACTGTCCGTGTTTCTGCTCCGTGGAACAGCCTACTAGAGGAGGTCGTAAGGATGGCTACCATATACAGATTTAAAGCGGCCTTCGAAAAACATTCAGACTATATTTCCATGAAAGTATCTTCTACCTGTCTCTTTACATGGCTTGCTACACTTTGCTATTTTTAGAAAAAAACTCAAATTATGCGCCCTACGGGTTCAAATTCTAGTATATATTGTATATTAAATTGTTTTTAACGCCAATACGTAGTTAAAGTAAATTAAATTGTTTTGGACTATTAAAATAATTTCCAACGTTATTGATAATATTTAACCATTCATTTATTTATTTTTGTTATCGCTTATGTTTAAATTCATGCTTTGAAACATGAGGTAAATCCTAAATCTATGACGTCACGTCAAAACTATTATTATTTTGTTATGGTAATCTTTTAAGCTCCGTTTATAAGAAAGTGCAAATAGGTTAGTTGGTAGAACCTCACACTGATGATCTAAAGATTTCTGTTTCGATTTCCGGTCGTGACATTTGTTTAGAATTTATTTACTATTAATGAAATATATTTCATTTCTATATATTAAGATCTCTGATATTTCGAAATGAGACAACTTCCGCAGTGTATTTATTATGTTTAAAAAATTATCGATGACGGACGGACGGACGGGCGAGCAAAGTCTCTATTTATCTAATATATAAAGTAGAGACGATTTTTCCCTGTACCTTCTCGGAGAATAGGAAAATAACCACATGCATCACAGGCTACTAAACTCACCATTACATTACACTTATTCACTCGAGCGTGTTTTAGTAAATTTGTTATTCTTTTTTCCCAGCTAACACTAAATATTATATTTGGCCCGCCATCCACGGCTCTCCAAAAAACCAACTCCATATAGGTGGTAGCAAAAAATGTTCTCCCTAACAATTATGTACTGTCACTCTACTCATCGACACCGGGAACTAATAAACACAGTTTAATTTTCACAAAACAGTCCGTCCTTATTTATTATTTGTCTGATATTAATTTACTACATAATATAAAACAATACGCAAAGACTTAATGACCGCTCCCGTTCACTCCGATGATTGTCCGCGAATATCAGATTACGTTCTTTCTCATTATACCTATGACTTCTACATTTATATTCATTCCGGAATCAAACGAATGAAATTAACGAACATAGTTCCTGCAACATTTATTCATTCAACATGGCGGCTACAATTTCTTGATCGAATCGACTTCCTATTAAATTCAATAACCGTAAATATACTCGTAGACCCCGATACATTTACATTTTCAAAACTATACACCTTCAACACGCATATTATAGAAAACTTGCCCAAATCAATTTACTTCAATGACCTAAACCGTGTCATTGCTGAACTTTCCATTTCGTCGGCAGAATCTAAATCTTAACATAACACGCATGCCAATAAACAAGCTTAGCTTAATTGGCCTATTTTTACATGCATTTTTAAGTCGAAACTGTGGCGCAGTGGTTAAGAAGGCAGGCTTCATGATCGACTGTTTCAGCGTTCGATCCCATTCTACGCGGCCATTTTTTTCTTTTATTTTTAATTCAAAACATTCGCCAACACAGTAGACGGGGGGGAAGAAAAACAATAGGCCGTTTTTTTTTCATTCGACGTCATGCAATAGGTAGTACTTTCTCCGGTGCAACGCCGGGCGACGGGTTCCGCTAGTATAAAATAAATTTGATTCGCTTTGAGAAACCCGGCGTTGACGAATACTTTAGATCGTCCACTTATAATATAACGAAGAGCTTCTCTGTCTGTCATTCTGTCTGTCTGTGTCTGTCCGTCCTGGAGAATTTTTGTAAACGTAAGATTTGGGGGGGGGGGGTAAATACTATTTACTTAATTTTTAAGTCAGAAACATAAGAAATACATCAGGGCGCATCTTAACAACTAAACAAACAATAAATAATTTCATTGCCGAGGTCGTGATTCGAACTCGAAACCTTAACGTCACGAGATATTTTGTTCGACGCTCTACTACTGAGCAAACGTCACAAAGTTAAAAGAACGATTTGATTTAACTACTTATGCTAAAAAATGTTTCTTTCACATTTTTTTTACTTAGCAATGAATGATCTTAAAACGAGGCTACGTATAAAAACTGGTCTTCGATATAGTGTGTTCGCGCTCGATTTTTTTAAGGGAGGGGGATTTTTCCACCTTTTTAAACAAAATTATTTCTTTGGGTGGGAGACAACTTTTTTTTTCTTTTACTAAAAATATTTTTGGTCCGAGACAAAGAAAATGAATGTCTCACCATCCAAGAACGCGACCGCCTAGCAAAAATAGACGACCGTTAGGGAGTGTATTTTCGCTAGTATATATATATATATATGTTTCGAGGTACAAAATTTATAAATACATTTAAAAAGAATACGCGGAAATCTCTCTAAGGCCCTTTCGACTATCATCTCGTCAGGAGAAAATATATATATATATATATATATATAGTCTCGGAAGTTTCTCAACCATTAAAACTATATTTTAAAAAAAACAAACTTATAGTCCCAAGTCTTCCAGTGGAAAATCACTCATGTAAGTCAATTTATTTTTTACAGTTATTATATTAGTTTATTTCTAACACTATTTTAAGGGATCATCAGTTGTTTACCATGAAAAACTGTTTCGGGAATTTAAATATATATATATATATATAAGACAAAATGTCTGTCTGTCTGTCTGCTTTTTACATTCAATGCTGACCCATATTAATTAATCGATGTGCGAAGTTCTATCACCAAGAAAACAAAAGCCAACAATTTCAAGAAGGGCTGATTAACTCGACGTAAAGGAAAACATCCAATAAAATAGTTGTGAACATGTTCGGTTCGATTAGGTGATCGATAGGCATCGCATTGAATGGGACGTTCGATTTATAAATAATCAGCTTTGGGTTCATAGGGAAGAGAATGTATGGTGTTAGGAAGAATTTGAACGCAAGTGTTAAAAGTTTGGGAGAAGAGAAAAGGGGGGGGTACTCGGTAAGAGAAAATACAACGGAAAAAAGGAAAGAAAAAAGAAAGAAAGAAAGAAAGAATCCTCTACTCGATAATAAAGACCAATCTACCTCTCTATATATTATTACAAAGTTATGGTGTATTTCGAATTGTTCTGTTCGTACGCAAATAAAAACATGCGATAGTTTGACAAAAAAGGAATGGGCAGAATACACATTACTAAGGCAGTAGTTTGTATGAATCTCACGTAAGTCTAAAGGATTTTGTTAACTATATACGGTAGTTTTGTAAATTTAAAGAAATTGGCATAACATCGTAAGATAAAAAAATACATTATTTTTTTAAAACTAAGTGATATATTTTATAATCCGTAATGTTTATAGGAATGGAGAAAGCAAATAGCAAGTCAGACAACCCCCGCCGTTTTAAAGGAATTAGGAATGACATTCTTCACTCTATTTTCATAATGAGACGCTTTCTTTATTTCCCTTTCCTTTTTTTTCTTTCTATACCGATTGATACATTTTTCTTTCTTTTTTCTTGTTTACTTTCCAGTTTGAAACGTTTTCGTTCTCTTTCATGTATTTTTTTAACTTAGCTGATTTAGACATTATTTTATACAAGCAAGGCTACCCGGTGTTGCCCGGCGCAAAAGTGTAAAATATTTCTGTTAAAACTTCTATCTTTTTTTCTCGTTTTCCCCCACCCTTTCCCCACCCACCTTTTTCTCCTGCAACCAGCTCCCCTCCCCCCCCCTAAACATACACAGAAACGTACACGCAAACAACTCGTCTTTATTTCTATTTCTCAAAGCTTAAGGGAAGTAACTATTGGATTAAAAAATCAGAGTTACTTCCAATTAGTACATGAAAATTGCTTGAAAACCGACACCCCCTGACGTAATCTGCTCCAGTTTAGGCTCAAAGAATAAATATTCTTTTTCTAAATTTTAGATATTATTCATTCCACGCAACGCTTATCAAGAATATACATACTATTTTTTAGTCTTTGTTTTTAGGGTTTTTTTTAAATAGCTATACACACACACACAGACAACTGCCCTTTATCCATCATTTTAGACGCAGTTTTACGCTAATATAAAATTTAAAAAACATCAGATAAAATAAAAATCTGAAGAAAAAACGACAGAAATGGAAAGAATAACATGTTTGAATTGTAAAGTTTGAGTGACTCTTTATAGGTTAGGGGTGACCACGAACGGAAGTCGCGAAACCACGTGACATCTGAGCGGAGATTTTCGATGTTTTGGCTGGGGAGATTTCAAGAAAGACGTGTCTATGGTACTATCTCTAACGGGTGAAGCGCGCACAATGTGGTTGTGTTTAGTGAGACAAGCTATCCGTCTGTCTGTCTGTCTGTCTGTCTGTCTGTCTCTCTCTCTCTCTCTCTCTCTCTCTCTGTCTCTCTCTCTTATGCGAACGCAAATAACTCGTCGCTCTAATGTTTTCTATGATTTTTTCTCTATTTAAATAAACTTTTTATGAATCAACATCGGCGTCCGAGTGGTTTTGTATCCAGAGATAAGCACTAACCCAATGGTCGACGACTACGACACGGGTGTATAAGGGTTTATACGTGCATCGGTAAGTCATAATATAACAAACGAATGAAAGCACGAAATAAATAATTTAAAATTAATAAATAAAAAAAGATAGAACGAAGTAAAGTATAGAATATGAAAATATTTTTTTTAAATAAAAGAGCAGAAAAGTGAAAAAATTGAACAATAGAAAAAAAAACAAAGAAAAATGAAGGGAAAGAAAAATAATTTTAAAAAATAATAAATAAACAAACAACAACAGAACGATTAGGAAGACGGCGAGAATGGGAAACATAAAATTCAAGAAAGAAAGACAAAATGAAAGAAATAAAATGGAATAAAAAGAGAAATAGATAAAGAAGGAAATAAGTTATATAAAGAAGGAAAAGAATAAAAGAATTAGATAAATAATAAATTGAAGAGAGAAGGAAGGGAAAAAAAAAAAAAAAAAATTTGAAATGTAAGAAAGAAAAGGAAAGAAAAAAAGAAAAAATTAATTAAATTGATTAAAAAAAAGAAATGAAAAAAAAAGCAGGGATGAAATAATGGCGGAAGGAAAGAAAAACGGGAAAGAAAGAAACGATGAGAAAGAAGAGACAGAATAGAAAATGAAGAGACATCAGAAAGAAAGAAAAAAGAAAGAAAGAAAGAAAGAAAGACGACTAAATAAAAGAAAAAGTGAAATAAAGAAGGTAGCAAATAATAAAGGAAAGAACGAAAGAAAGAAAAGAAAAATGAAAGAAAGAATAAAAAGAAAAAGAAGTGAATAAAGATGAAAAGAACGAAGGTAAAAAGAAAGAAGGAATAGAGGAATTGCATATTATAAGAAAGAAAGAACAAAGAAAAAGAAAGAAACATAGAAGAGAAATTAAAAAAGAAGAGAAATTAAAAAAGGAAATAAAGAAAAAGAAAAAAGAAAAAAGAAAGAATAGAAACAAAGTTGGAAAGAAGGAATGCAGCAAAGAAAAGAAACGAAAACAAAGAAGGAAAAAAGAAGTAAAAGGAAAAAATTAAACAAAAAAGGGGGAACGAAACAAGGTCTTGAATGAATAAGGAAGAAAAAAGAAAGAAAAAGTAGGTGTATAATAAAGAAAAATAAATAATGAAGGAATGAAATAAAGAAAGAAAGAAAGAAAGAAAGGGAAAAGAATGAAATAAACAAAACGAAAAGAACACAGTAATGCAATTATGAAAGAATAAAAAAAAGAACAGAAACAATTAAGAAAAATAAAGAAGAAAAAAATGAGGAAATTGAAGAAGGAAAGAAAGAAATGGGAAATAAAGAAAAGAAAAATCAGCAAATAAAGAAGAAAACGATTGAATAGAAAAAAAGAAAGAAAGAAAGAAAAAGAAAGAAGGAATAAAATAAAGAAAGAAAAGAGAGAAAGAAAATGAATAAGAAAAGAATGAAAAAATAACTGAAAAGGAAGAAACAAAGAATAAACGAGAATAAAGAATAAATTGAATAATGAAGGAAAGAGAGAAGAAAAGTAAGTAAAAGTGCAATAAAGAAAGCAGGAAATGAAGGAAAGAAATAAAGAAAAGAAAGACGCAAAGAAAGGGAAAAAATGAAAAAAGGAAAAGAAAAATAAGAAAAGAAAATAGAAATAGAACAAACGAATTAAATAAAGAAGAAAGGGTAGAGGGGAAACAAAATAAGGGATGAAAAACAAGAAGACGTAATGAAGGAAATAAAGAAGACGAAAATAGAAGGAAGTAAAGAAAAAGAATGAAAATGATAAGTAAAAAAAGAACGAATTAAATAAAGGCGGAAGAAAATAAATAAGAGAAAAAAGGAATGACTTAAAGAAGAAAAAAAGAAGGAAAAGGAAGAGGCAATGAAATAACGAAGAAATTAAAGAAATTAAAGAATGCAAATAATATATTTTTTAATATATTATTTGCATTCTTTAAAGTCGAGGAAAGAAATTAAAAAAATATGATATCGAATTTTCTTTCAGAATAAAAAAAGAATTTTTATTTCACTTCTTTTCCTTTTTGTTCCCCCCCTCTTCTCCTCTTTCTGTTTCTTTTCTGTCTTTGTTTTTCTTCTTTTTTCTCCCCCCCCCCTTCTTCCTTCGTTTTCTTCTCTTTCTTTCTCCTCGTCATGCTCTTTCTATTCTTTCTCTTCTTGTTCTTCTTCTTCGTCTTCGTCTCCATCTTCTCCGTCTCTTTTTTTTTCTACTTCTTTCTTTTTTTCTTTTTTCTTTCTTTTTCTCCTCCACTTTCTTCTTCTTCTTTTTCTCTTTCTTCTTCCCCGTTGTCTGCTTCTCTCCCTTATTTTTCTTCTGTTTCTTCTAATCGTCTAATCTTTCTTCTTTTTATTCTTCTTTTCTTTCATCTCCCCGCCTTCTACTCCTTCTTCCATCTGCTCTTTCTTTTTCTCTTTTTTGGTTCGCATTTTTCTTTTTCTTCTTCATCCCCATCTTCTTCTACTACTACCTCTACTTCCTCTCCTCCTCCCATTCTCCTCCTCCTCCTTCTCCTCCTCCTCCTTTTATCGTTTTCTTATTTATCTGTCGCTTTTCATTCAACTTCTCTTTTCATATCCCCCCTCTCTCTCTCTCTCTCTCTCTCTCTCTCTCTCTCTCTCTCTCTCTCTCTCTCTTATCTATCTATCAATCTACTTCTATCTATCTATTTATCTATCTCTATTGCTCAGCCTTTTTAAAATCCCATCCTTTCCCACGACCCCCACACACATGACTCCCTACCATAACCCATCATCCAATTCCAGGCTTTATAATCAGGATTCATTGACTTGCACCGTGTTCGACTAATACGCCGGAATTCCCGTCAGGGTGCGTCTTCATGTTGACATGCCATCCCCGGGGACGCGACCGTCTGATTGGAAAGAGCCCCCGACCCCCTGCAATCCTATTGCCTGTTCCAATAATCAGGCGATACCGACGGGGACTCGATCGAACTTGATTGGGTCGTGCCTGAGCGTCATGCCGTTGGGGGAACACCACCATTTACTACCAGTCTGTATTTCTGGCCAGATCCGAAAGGCCAAGACACGATTTTCGGTAGACCAACCCACGTCGCTTCCCCGCTTCATTGCCAACTTCTCCCTTTCCTAGACTGACCTAACAAGAAAAGAGGTCCACATGCCAAGACCTCGTTCACCACCTACTTGCCTCATTGGTATTGTATCTAACTCTCGGCTTGTCGGGTTTCGGTGACGGTGTAGGTACTGGTGAATGGGGTTTCTCTCCACCTCCCAAGTGACCAGGTGGCAGACAGGTCCTGATCAAGACAAGTTAGTCAGCCCTTAAGTGCCGACCTTATTATCAGTGCAGTGTTCGCCTCTGTTCGAACAAGACACGGCCATGTCTTCTGCAATTTGCAATCTTCTTTCTTTATTGTCTCCCCCTGCTTTTTATTTAGTTCCGTTTATTCAAATGTTTTCTTTATTTCTTCCTGAATTATTTCTTTGTATATCTCTAATTCTATCAATCATTTCCTCCCCGTGTCCGTTGTTCGGTCTGTAACATTTAAGTTTAAAATAGCTTTTTCGTCGGTCTGTCATGCGTATGTTAAAATAGCATTTTCTTTTATATACGAACGGGTCATCGCTTATCAAGACCTAAAGGCCACTCGAGGATGAGTGTTAATAAGTTTGTCAGGTGGACGTTGAAACAATACCTTGAGGAATGGAGACAATAATTGAAACTGGGAAGAATTCGATTATTTAAGAAGACGGATCAACAAGAATTTGTTAACATTAGACTCGAAAACAACCATGTTGTAGTCAGCTGGAAAGCAGCCCCGTGGTATTGTGTTCCACAGACGAGCAGTTCTTGAAAAGAAACTTTGCTCATGGATGTTCCGTTTCGTTTTCGGTAGCCAGGAGAAGAAAGGGAAATTATTTATAGTGTTTGTAACAAGACTAGTTTTTGTTGTGAATGTTTTACACATTTTAGACAAAAAAATAATGATAGAGTAGAGAAAGACTAGCAACGTCTCTTCTGTGAGAAAGAGGATGTAGGGAAGACAAGAGAACATCCACCCACTCGATTTCAAAGTCGGTTTTGTACTCTATCAAAGGAGGAAAGGGTGCTCTGAACGGCACCTCCCCAGATGTGGCATCAGTACTCCCCATCTTAGGACGTATTTAACTCTTATACATATAGAAGAGTGCGTGAGGAGTGAAATTCTTTTCTGGAGCGGTGGAATGATCCAACCATTTTTCCAGCGGTCGGTCTGTCATGCTTAAGTTAGAAATAGCATTTTAAATCTCACGTTTATTCAAGAATCTATACAAGATGTTAGTCAGTCGGTATTTATATATATATATATATATATATATATATATATATATATATATATATATATATATATATATATATATATATATATATTTCGATAATACTTATAGTTGTAATTATTATTATATAAAGGCTATCAAAAGAAACAATATCTTATATACCAGAGAGAATCCGAATGCAATAAAGCATGCTTAATATTAGAAATATAATAAGGAAAAAAAATATTTTACAAAGTAGAGAGAGATATAATCTTATTATCCAGGGACAGGAAGTCCAGCGAATTTGCTTACAACAAAGGCATCATATCGAATATACATAGAGTCATTATTGTTGTTATTACTTTTGCGATATTCACAAAATATATTCAATAAGTTCATTTGTCAATATCGCAAAAACAATAACAAAAAATGACAAATTATATATATATATATATATATATATATATATATATATATATATGTATATATATTATATATATATATATATATATATATATATATATTATATATATATATTGATTTTGACACAAATAAGATACTTAGAAAAACTGAAAAAGATAAAAATATAAAATGTATAATCAAGCAGTAATAATGATGTTATGTTTGACAATGTTTGCTTCAATTCAATAATGCTGCCTAAATACACAATTCACACACACACACACACACATATATATATATATATATATATATATATATATATATATATATATATAGAGAGAGAGAGAGAGAGAGAGAGAAAGAGAGAGAGAGAGAAAGAGAGAGAGAGAGAGGGGCGTAGGTCCCGTATTTTAAAAAAATACTGGTGATTGGTCCTCTGCATCTTAGTACAGACCGATAAGTCTCCTGTGCGTCATAAGTAAGCTACTCGAATCTGTTATAAATTAAGTAATTGTCAACCACCTCAGCACCACCTAAAGTCCAACGCTTCCTCACTGTGATAGAAGGCGTGCCAACATGGTAGTTGCATAGCTACCCGGCTAACAAGGCTCTGGTTAAAATCTAGGAGGCGTCGGTATCAAGATCTGTCGTCCTCTGGTCGTTTCTGCATTTGCATGTGGTAATCAAAATATCTCAAGCACATAACCCCAAATTAATAGAGTGCGAGTGAAAACATTCCTTTGTATGTTGGATCAAACCTTCCCCGACTTTGTATGCGACTGTTGAGCATTTAACAAATAGCTGCGACCAACGAGAAGAACTTCATGCACACCAGAAATCCTGAGGCACGATCTTCGTGAGCTCTATGCAGAAGTCCGACTCACTTAACAACAGAAACAACTTCCGCAAAAAAATCTATATATATATATATATATATTGACAAGCAATACGGATTTCGTCCAACAAGCTAAACTGCTGATGTGCTAACTGTAATATCGCATAGGATTAGTGAATCTCTTGGCGGGGGCTTTGTTTCTAACGCAATGGCCCTTGACATACCAAAGGCCTCGATAGGTTCTGGCACCAATGGTTGATCCACAAATTTGCAAGCTATGAAATAATTGGCATTGTATTCGCAACCATCGAAGTCTTTATTTCGGATAGGTTTATAGATATAGACTATAGATGTCTTTAAATTAGTAACAGAATTCATTAATTCTATAATTACATTTAAATTTGAATTAGTTTCATCCACTTCGATGAAATTAGATATAGACTATAAATGTCTTTAAATTAGTAACAGAATTAATTAATTCTATAATTACATTTAAATTTGAATTAGTTTCATCCACTTCGATGAAATTAGATATAGACTATAGATGTCTTTAAATTAGTAACAGAATTCATTAATTCTATAATTACATTTAAATTCGAATTAGTTTCATCCACTTCGATGAAATTAGATATAGACTATAGATGTCTTTAAATTAGTAAAAGAATTCATTAATTCTATAATTACATTTAAATTTGAATTAGTTTCATCCACTTCGATGAAATTAGATATAGACTATAGATGTCTTTAAATTAGTAAAAGAATTCATTAATTCTATAATTACATTTAAATTCGAATTAGTTTCATCCACTTCGATGAAATTAGATATAGACTATAGATGTCTTTAAATTAGTAACAGAATTCATTAATTCTATAATTACATTTAAATTTGAATTAGTTTCATCCACTTCGATGAAATTAGATATAGACTATAGATGTCTTTAAATTAGTAACAGAATTCATTAATTCTATAATTAAATTTAAATTTGAATTAGTTTCATCCACTTCGATGAAATTAGATATAGACTATAGATGTCTTTAAATTAGTAACAGAATTCATTAATTCTATAATTACATTTAAATTTGAATTAGTTTCATCCACTTCGATGAAATTAGATATAGACTATAGATGTCTTTAAATTAGTAACAGAATTCATTAATTCTATAATTACATTTAAATTTGAATTAGTTTCATCCACTTCGATGAAATTAGATATAGACTATAGATGTCTTTAAATTAGTAACAGAATTCATTAATTCTATAATTACATTTAAATTTGAATTAGTTTCATCCACTTCGATGAAATTAGATATAGACTATAGATGTCTTTAAATTAGTAACAGAATTCATTAATTCTATAATTAAATTTAAATTTGAATTAGTTTCATCCACTTCGATGAAATTAGATATAGACTATAGATGTCTTTAAATTAGTAACAGAATTCATTAATTCTATAATTAAATTTAAATTTGAATTAGTTTCATCCACTTCGATGAAATTAGATATAGACTATAGATGTCTTTAAATTAGTAACAGAATTCATTAATTCTATAATTACATTTAAATTTGAATTAGTTTCATCCACTTCGATGAAATTAGATATAGACTATAAATGTCTTTAAATTAGTAACAGAATTCATTAATTCTATAATTACATTTAAATTTGAATTAGTTTCATCCACTTCGATGAAATTAGATATAGACTATAGATGTCTTTAAATTAGTAACAGAATTCATTAATTCTATAATTACATTTAAATTTGATTTAGTTTCATCCACTTCGATGAAATTAGATATAGACTATAAATGTCTTTAAATTAGTAACAGAATTCATTAATTCTATAATTACATTTAAATTTGAATTAGTTTCATCCACTTCGATGAAATTAGATATAGACTATAGATGTCTTTAAATTAGTAACAGAATTCATTAATTCTATAATTACATTTAAATTTGAATTAGTTTCATCCACTTCGATGAAATTAGATATAGACTATAAATGTCTTTAAATTAGTAACAGAGTTCTTGAATTCTATAATTACATTTAAATTTGAATTAGTTTCATCCACTTCGATGAAATTAGATATAGACTATAAATGTCTTTAAATTAGTAACAGAATTCATTAATTCTATAATTACATTTAAATTTGAATTAGTTTCATCCACTTCGATGAAATTAGATATAGACTATAGATGTCTTTAAATTAGTAACAGAATTCATTAATTCTATAATTACATTTAAATTTGAATTAGTTTCATCCACTTCGATGAAATTAGATATAGACTATAGATGTCTTTAAATTAGTAACAGAATTCATTAATTCTATAATTACATTTAAATTTGAATTAGTTTCATCCACTTCGATGAAATTAGATATAGACTATAAATGTCTTTAAATTAGTAACAGAATTCATTAATTCTATAATTACATTTAAATTTGAATTAGTTTCATCCACTTCGATGAAATTAGATATAGACTATAAATGTCTTTAAATTAGTAACAGAGTTCATGAATTCTATAATTACATTTAAATTTGAATTAGTTTCATCCACTTCGATGAAATTAGATATAGACTATAAATGTCTTTAAATTAGTAACAGAATTCATTAATTCTATAATTACATTTAAATTTGAATTAGTTTCATCCACTTCGATGAAATTAGATATAGACTATAAATGTCTTTAAATTAGTAACAGAATTCATTAATTCTATAATTACATTTAAATTTGAATTAGTTTCATCCACTTCGATGAAATTAGATATAGACTATAGATGTCTTTAAATTAGTAACAGAATTCATTAATTCTATAATTACATTTAAATTTGAATTAGTTTCATCCACTTCGATGAAATTAGATATAGACTATAAATGTCTTTAAATTAGTAACAGAGTTCATGAATTCTATAATTACATTTAAATTTGAATTAGTTTCATCCACTTCGATGAAATTAGATATAGACTATAAATGTCTTTAAATTAGTAACAGAATTCATTAATTCTATAATTACATTTAAATTTGAATTAGTTTCATCCACTTCGATGAAATTAGATATAGACTATAAATGTCTTTAAATTAGTAACAGAATTCATTAATTCTATAATTACATTTAAATTTGAATTAGTTTCATCCACTTCGATGAAATTAGATATAGACTATAGATGTCTTTAAATTAGTAACAGAATTCATTAATTCTATAATTACATTTAAATTTGATTTAGTTTCATCCACTTCGATGAAATTAGATATAGACTATAAATGTCTTTAAATTAGTAACAGAATTCATTAATTCTATAATTACATTTAAATTTGAATTAGTTTCATCCACTTCGATGAAATTAGATATAGACTATAGATGTCTTTAAATTAGTAACAGAATTCATTAATTCTATAATTACATTTAAATTTGAATTAGTTTCATCCACTTCGATGAAATTAGATATAGACTATAAATGTCTTTAAATTAGTAACAGAGTTCTTGAATTCTATAATTACATTTAAATTTGAATTAGTTTCATCCACTTCGATGAAATTAGATATAGACTATAAATGTCTTTAAATTAGTAACAGAATTCATTAATTCTATAATTACATTTAAATTTGAATTAGTTTCATCCACTTCGATGAAATTAGATATAGACTATAGATGTCTTTAAATTAGTAACAGAATTCATTAATTCTATAATTACATTTAAATTTGAATTAGTTTCATCCACTTCGATGAAATTAGATATAGACTATAGATGTCTTTAAATTAGTAACAGAATTCATTAATTCTATAATTACATTTAAATTTGAATTAGTTTCATCCACTTCGATGAAATTAGATATAGACTATAAATGTCTTTAAATTAGTAACAGAATTCATTAATTCTATAATTACATTTAAATTTGAATTAGTTTCATCCACTTCGATGAAATTAGATATAGACTATAAATGTCTTTAAATTAGTAACAGAGTTCATGAATTCTATAATTACATTTAAATTTGAATTAGTTTCATCCACTTCGATGAAATTAGATATAGACTATAAATGTCTTTAAATTAGTAACAGAATTCATTAATTCTATAATTACATTTAAATTTGAATTAGTTTCATCCACTTCGATGAAATTAGATATAGACTATAAATGTCTTTAAATTAGTAACAGAGTTCTTGAATTCTATAATTACATTTAAATTTGAATTAGTTTCATCCACTTCGATGAAATTAGATATAGACTATAAATGTCTTTAAATTAGTAACAGAGTTCATGAATTCTATAATTACATTTAAATTTGAATTAGTTTCATCCACTTCGATGAAATTAGATATAGACTATAGATGTCTTTAAATTAGTAACAGAATTCATTAATTCTATAATTACATTTAAATTTGAATTAGTTTCATCCACTTCGATGAAATTAGATATAGACTATAAATGTCTTTAAATTAGTAAAAGAATTCATTAATTCTATAATTACATTTAAATTTGAATTAGTTTCATCCACTTCGATGAAATTAGATATAGACTATAAATGTCTTTAAATTAGTAACAGAGTTCTTGAATTCTATAATTACATTTAAATTTGAATTAGTTTCATCCACTTCGATGAAATTAGATATAGACTATAAATGTCTTTAAATTAGTAACAGAATTCATTAATTCTATAATTACATTTAAATTTGAATTAGTTTCATCCACTTCGATGAAATTAGATATAGACTATAGATGTCTTTAAATTAGTAACAGAATTCATTAATTCTATAATTACATTTAAATTTGAATTAGTTTCATCCACTTCGATGAAATTAGATATAGACTATAGATGTCTTTAAATTAGTAACAGAATTCATTAATTCTATAATTACATTTAAATTTGAATTAGTTTCATCCACTTCGATGAAATTAGATATAGACTATAAATGTCTTTAAATTAGTAAAAGAATTCATTAATTCTATAATTACATTTAAATTTGAATTAGTTTCATCCACTTCGATGAAATTAGATATAGACTATAAATGTCTTTAAATTAGTAACAGAGTTCTTGAATTCTATAATTACATTTAAATTTGAATTAGTTTCATCCACTTCGATGAAATTAGATATAGACTATAAATGTCTTTAAATTAGTAACAGAATTCATTAATTCTATAATTACATTTAAATTTGAATTAGTTTCATCCACTTCGATGAAATTAGATATAGACTATAGATGTCTTTAAATTAGTAACAGAATTCATTAATTCTATAATTACATTTAAATTTGAATTAGTTTCATCCACTTCGATGAAATTAGATATAGACTATAGATGTCTTTAAATTAGTAACAGAATTCATTAATTCTATAATTACATTTAAATTTGAATTAGTTTCATCCACTTCGATGAAATTAGATATAGACTATAAATGTCTTTAAATTAGTAAAAGAATTCATTAATTCTATAATTATATTTAAATTTGAATTAGTTTCATCCACTTCGATGAAATCAGATATAGACTATAGATGTCTTTAAATTAGTAAAAGAATTCATTAATTCTATAATTACATTTAAATTTGAATTAGTTTCATCCACTTCGATGAAATTAGATATAGACTATAGATGTCTTTAAATTAGTAACAGAATTCATTAATTCTATAATTACATTTAAATTTGAATTAGTTTCATCCACTTCGATGAAATTAGATATAGACTATAAATGTCTTTAAATTAGTAAAAGAATTCATTAATTCTATAATTACATTTAAATTTGAATTAGTTTCATCCACTTCGATGAAATTAGATATAGACTATAGATGTCTTTAAATTAGTAAAAGAATTCATTAATTCTATAATTACATTTAAATTTGAATTAGTTTCATCCACTTCGATGAAATTAGATATAGACTATAGATGTCTTTAAATTAGTAAAAGAATTCATTAATTCTATAATTACATTTAAATTTGAATTAGTTTCATCCACTTCGATGAAATTAGATATAGACTATAGATGTCTTTAAATTAGTAAAAGAATTCATTAATTCTATAATTACATTTAAATTTGAATTAGTTTCATCCACTTCGATGAAATTAGATATAGACTATAGATGTCTTTAAATTAGTAAAAGAATTCATTAATTCTATAATTACATTTAAATTTGAATTAGTTTCATCCACTTCGATGAAATTAGATATAGACTATAAATGTCTTTAAATTAGTAACAGAATTCATTAATTCTATAATTAAATTTAAGAATACCTACAAACAAATAATCTTACTTGAATATACGATAATACAAAAAATAATAAAAAAATAAACAAATACAATTAATTTGGTAGTTTGGTAGTTTGGTAGTTTTGTTTTACGGCATATCAACCCTTTTTGGGTTATTTAATGCCGAATCTGGTCTTGTTTTCTTCTCTTTCTTGTTTCTTTCCCCTTTTAATATCTGTTTCTATTTAACCCATAGTTGGGACCCTAACAGGTACTACCACTCCGGGTCAGGGTGGACCTGGGAGCAATGGTAATTAAGAGGAGGCTCCACATTCCCCAAAGTCCGTAAGCCGGATCTCACCATCGGATGTAGTTTAAGGTCATATCCAGGACCGGGAGTAGGCTAGGAAAAATAAAAATAAAAAAGGGGAGGGAGAAAGGGAGAGGGGCTGTTGTTTTTGTTTTTGGTTTTGTAGAACATAATTAAGTTTTACAAAAAAAAAAAAAAAAAAAAAAAACGTCAATGTAGGTGAATTTCGTCTCAGGGAGCCACAGGGCAGCCTGATCTGGTATCACCAGACAATTAATTTGTTACAAACAAACAGCATTTACTGACTATATAATACCCAGTTAATTTATATTACACACTTATTTTTGAACACCATATCTATGTGTAGGATAGAATTTAAAATTTATTGATTTATTATTAACTGCGGCGCTCCCATCCTTGTCTGCGGGACTGATCCTGTTGTCACTGCTTCTCTCCGGTATCCATCTTGTCAAATTCCCGACAGTCAAACTTTTCTTTTGTGTCTATTTTGACAAGGAGGGGCGTCTCCCGAAATATTAAATGATATCCAATCATCCAAACATGTAAGATTGAAATGAAAAATAAATAGATAATTGTCTCACCTTCGATTGTTTATTTTTGTCCTTTCCAGCTTCTCATCAATCCGGCTCTCTGCATTGCATTTAGGATTCCATTCAGCATTCCATACACACGCACACACACACACACACACACACACACACACACACACACACACACACATATATATATATATATATATATATATATATATATATATATATATATATATATATATATATATATAGTCTAAAGAAGCTTTGAGTTATTTTAAACAAAAAGATTAAAAAAAGGAAAATGCAGTTTAAATTCCTAGAGAAACTAACTAAATCCAAAATTGTGCAGACTTAACATTCGTTGGAAAATTCATAAATAAATAAAATATATAATAGTAAGTAAATAAAATAAAAAGGGGGATTAAGTATCTAACAGTGAAACAAAAACAGGAGACCTTAACGTAAGCGTCTAATATTAACACGGGGATCATCAGCTGTTTACCATGTAACTGTTTCGGAGATTTAAAAACAGGACAGTTATATGCATGGCTCTCCAATGGTACAGATAAAACTACCATTTCCCCAATAATCAAGTGTCGAAATAATTCAGCTTAAAATTTTATTTATATATACATAAATAAATAATAATAATAATCAAATAATAATTATATATATATATATATATATATATATATATATATATATATATATATATATATATATATATATATCTTTTGTCTACACAGGCTAGGTCGATAGTTGTTAATGACTAACGCCTCAAGAATATTGAGATGGTAGTTCGACCTGGCACTGTGGAGCTGACTACGTTGGCAAGACATCCCAAAGATTAGAATTTAGAATATCCCAACACATACCACGTGATATTCGCCTACACAAGGTTTCGAGATCATCCGGGAACTTCCAGGCACAGGAATCAGCCATCGGTAATCACCTCGTTAGTACAAATAGTTGTTCTGACAGGTATTCCGATGGGTGGTTTTCTGTTTTACACAGTGCCAGGTCGAACTACCATCTCAATATTCTTGAGGCGTTAGTTATTAACAATTCTCGGCCTAGCCTGTGTAGACAAAAGATTTTGAAACATCAGTTGGAGATCTTTAATGATTCAAAGCCACCATAACGTTGAGAGATTTACCTTTTTTTTTTTTTCTCAATCGTTTCCTCCAACTGAAATAAGCTGTTTTTTTCCCCTCATTTCTCATTCGACTTTTAGTTTTTAATTTACCATTCTGACGTTTCCTCTCAGAGGGTCAGACGACAAGGCCTTAAGGTAATTTTAACAATTTTCCTTTTTTTTCCACTCGTCTGTTTCATTGATTATAATAATGATTCCTCTAAAATTAATCCTACCATTCTGTTGTACACGAAATTTACTTTATATATATATATATATATATATATATATATATATATATATATATATATATATATATATATATATATATATATATATATATATATATATATATGTACTAGCAGGGTTACCGGGGGTTGTCTAGGTTGGAGTGTGGGATCACCTTATATACAACATCATATTAAGAAGAGTTTGATGCTGTCAGCTAGATATCTTACTTATTGAGCTATTTAGATTTTTTTTAACATAGTTCACCCCAAACAAGGCAGGCCGCCACTGTAGACGTAAGGGGCTACTGAAATATATGTTAATACTCTTAACTTAACACTTATAAATATATTAATTTCATTGTGTAACATGTTAGTAAAGTGTCATTAGCTCTTCACGGGGAAGCTAGAGACGCAGAACTACTTTCACTCAAATTCATGCGCGTTATTGTTATTTGGTTAAAGAAATCAAGAATACACATTCCTCTTGTCTCCGATAGTCGTGTAAGCGTTTACGTACTAAATATATCAAAATTCTTCACTAACATTGTATTATATCAAAAAAGGGTAAATATATTCTTTGATTTCATATTTAGGAGATAGTCGAATGGAGTGGGATCGAAACCGTATACTGGACGCTTTCAGTCTGATACTGTTCCAACTGAGCAACTAAGCCATCTGTTACATAGTCTTTTAAAATGACACTCATAACAAAAATCGGATATATGAAGTTAGAGCTGGATGCACGTAGATATTCGGAACGTAAAGGGTAACATAGATTTCGGGACCACTTCCATTGTCTTCCCCGGAGAATTTTATACATATCATTTTAATTTCATCAAAATTGGATATATTTGAAGTTTTAAAGGAGGTTCGTCACCCATAGCTCCTTAAGAATAAGAGAGCTCTCAGAGATTCGTGACCACTTCCATTGTTTTCCCTAGAAGATTTCATACATATGATTTAAACTTTTGTTTGAGGTGACAAAAGGATGGAATTCTTCAATGAATATTTGTTTGCTAACCAACAAAACAGCCAATATTCTTTCTTACAATCAGGAAGGATTGCCTTCCTGAAAAGTAATTTATATTGAATTTTTTTTAATTAATTCAGGATTGCACAGAAAATTAGTAAAGTTTGATGAAGGAAATGACAGTTTGAAGAAATACATAACAAAAAACACTTTTTTTTATTTTAAAATGTTTCAACTTTGTTGGTTTTTCATTTTATTTTATTTGGGTTTTTTTACAATCTTCTTTATACCCCCCTCCCTCTCTCGCCGTTTTTCCACATTTTCTTTTTTTGAATTTTAATCCTTTACTCATTTGTACATATGAATACATTTAGCTTTAAGATGGGAAATGAATCCGATTTAAGATACACTCCCTAGTATTCTTCGGTTTAGGGACAGACATACACACAAAAAGAAAGGTGTTCTTCTTTATTATCTATCTATTTATCTATCTATCTATTTATATATATATATATATATATATAGAGAGAGGGAGAGAGAGAGAGAGAGAGAGAGAGAGAGAGAAAGAGAGAGAGATAAAGAGAGAGAGTACGAGAGAGGCTGACGACAGACAAATGGAGAGAGGGGCTTTTGTTCTAAATATGCCATAATTTTTCACTCATATGTTATTATATTAAAAAAAAGTTTGTTCTTTGATTTCAGATCATGTTATTTTTTTAAATCGATGTGCAGAACTGAAACCGCACCCTTAATGTTTCAAGTCTGATACTTTCCCAACCGTGCAATTCAGATATTTGTTAAGCAGTATTTGTTTAAAATTAGACTCATAAGTAAATTACTATTTCATGTGCAAAATGTTGAAAACGAGCCGTAGCTTACTTAAAAGGACACCTAGAAAGTGAGGAATGCTTTGACTGGGTTCCTAGGCAGGACCGGCGGGACAGTTATAAAAGTGGAGGGCTCTCCTAAAAAGTGGGGGGCCCGGTTAAACACGTGCATATATAACTTCATTATTGATGACCTTAAAGTGGAGGGGCCAAGTCAAAAAGTGTGGGGGGGTGAGCTACCCCCCTGCCCCTTCCCCCGGTGCCGCCGTCCATGCTAGGTATATTCTACATGTGTATAAACCTTTATATTTTAGGTACACTATCTAGTCTGTCTTTCTATAAACTGACCGACACACATACAAACGTTCTCTTTTATTATATATATATATATATATATATATATATATATATATATATATATGCTATATACATAGATCTAGATTTATAGAGAGCGATAAAGAAAAAGAGAGAGGCCGATAGTCGTGTAAGCGTTTACGTACTAAATATATCAAAATTCTTCACTAACATTGTATTATATCAAAAAAGGGTAAATATATTCTTTGATTTCATATTTAGGAGATAGTCGAATGGAGTGGGATCGAAACCGTATACTGGACGCTTTCAGTCTGATACTGTTCCAACTGAGCAACTAAGCCATCTGTTACATAGTCTTTTAAAATGACACGTATAACAAAAATCGGATAAACGTATTTGAAGTTTTAAGGGGATTCTCTCCTCATGGGTCACTTAGAGCTGGATGCACGTAGATATTCGGAACGTAGAGGGTAACATAAATTTCGGGACCACTTCCATTGTCTTCCCCGGAGAATTTTATACATATCATTTTAATTTCATCAAAATTGGATATATTTGAAGTTTTAAAGGAGGTTCGTCCCCCATAGCTCCTTAAGAATAAGAGAGCTCTCAGAGATTCGTGACCACTTCCATTGTTTTCCATGGAAGATTGTATACATATGATTTAAATTTTATAAAAATAGGATATATTTAACGTTTTAAAGGGGGTTATGCCCTCATAGCCCCTTTGGTTGCACTTAGAGATTCGAGACACTTCCATTGTTTTCCCCGGTAAATTTTAAATTAGAATACACTTAGATTTTATATAGATTCTGTGACCATTCTTTCTATAGCGAACACACAAACATCACACACATACATTGTGTTATATATATATATATATATATATATATATATATATATATATATATATATATATATATATGGAAAAAGATATATTATACTAATATATATATATATATATATATGCGTGTGTGTGTGTGTATATATATATATATATATATATAATGCACACATAAGTATATATGCCAATATATGTGTACGTAAATATGTGTATGTATGTTTTCATCAGTGTCTATGTGAACTTGAGTATATCTGTGTATACGTGTGCGTTTGTGGGTGTTTATTTTTGTATATGTATGTAAGAGTGTGTGTGCGTGCGTTTACGTTGCTTCATTCGTTTAGAATAAATGGGTTTTTGCTCCGGCGGGGAAATAGTAGCCACTTAGAGTTTCACATTTATTTTTCATATCGTCAAATATACTTATGTAAGTAAATATTGCATTCTTCAGCAGGTTCTTTAACGGGTTGGGGAAGTTGAGGAGGAGATTGTAATATGTTGAAAACAAAAAGTGATAGATAGATAGATAGATAGATAGATAGATAGATAGATAGATAGATAGATAGATAGATAGATAGATACATACATACATACATACAGACACGAAGATAAGATGAAGATAGATAGATAGATAGATAGATAGATAGATAGATAGATAGATAGATAGATTGGAATAGATAGATAGATAGATAGATAGATAGATAGATAGATAGATAGATAGATAGATAGATACATACATACATACATACATACAGACACGAAGATAAGATGAAGATAGATAGATAGATAGATAGATAGATAGATAGATAGATAGATAGACTTGTATAGATAGATAGATAGATAGATAGATAGATAGATAGATAGATAGATAGATAGATAGATAGATAGATAGATAGATAGGCATGTGAACAGATTGAGAAAGATAGACAGATACAGAGATAGATACAGACCTGAAAAAAGTAAATAGACAACCTTATATTCATTAATAACGAAGACTATAGCCAGAATGTCTTGATGGACATAGGAAAGATAAAATTGATTATTTTCCCTCGCTGATGAACTGAACAGTTAACAGTGCAAAGTAGAATACCGAGGTTTGCGACGATTTGACGCTGTAAGATAATGAAGAGTGGCAAAAATGAATCGTGGACGAGTCCATTGTGGGTGGGACGTCGAAAAAGAAATAAAGGCGACTTGATAACTGTTTTAAAAATGTACCGGAAGAATGCGAGTTTTGTGTCCGCTGACTAAAAATGCGGAATGAAGGAATCCCCTGACTTGTACTTCACCAAAGCGCTTGTAGAACAATTGCTTCAGTTCACGCTCGGATAGACAATGCAGAGCAAATTGCTTTCCAATCGAATGTATATACGAACGAGTTTCTAACGTAAACCAAGTCTGTGATCTCAGCAAGAAAAAGACTTTCATGCGACAAAAGTATGTTAAAAGATTGTTTTATATATGTGCGTAGCCGGCGTAAACCATCCGGTAATGGCAAATAAAGAAAACCAAAGTTTTTTCATATACGTTCTGTTCTTTGTCATTCTTGTTGAACCTTAACAGGTACTCTGAAAGAACGGGTAATGCAACAACGCTGATTAAGTCCACCTGCAGATTAACCTATCATATGGATACTTTCAAGTCTGATAATTCTAATATATATTATATAGAGGGTTCTTGATAAGGTGCAGACACGTGTCTGTAGTTTGATTGGCCACTCTTTTTCTTCTTCTCTGCACCCTTTGTGTCACATGAGTGCCGACAGGGCCCAATTTGACAAATGTCTCCGTGTCGTTTGATAGCAACATCATTTTGTCGACGTAGTCTTGATGGTTTAGTACAACAACCCCTGAACCTTTATCCGGTCTGGTTATTGCCAAGGACTTATTTTGTCATAGAGTTTTAATGACTGCAAAATGTTCTTTGCGCTATTTAAACTCTGAATGATATACTGGTGTACTCGCATAGCAGTGTGTAAGGTCATTCAATTTAGCCTTTAGGTCCCTTACTTTGGTCTCAGAAACTGGTGGAAGTCTCACTGCTTGATAATTGAGAATTTCAAATTCTGAAAATACCTCCTCACGCCCAACACCAGATGGTGGAAGACAGCATTCTAAACCGTGATCTAATATTGAAAGTTCAGCAGGAGACAACTTCTGAGAAGATAGATTAAGGACGTTCTTACCTAATTTTCTGAGCAACCAAATCTTTTGTATATTAAATGCTGCAACTTATTATTAAACTGAAGCATTAGTTTTTTACGACTACGTTCCTGTAAAACTGCAACATACCGTGAGAAACGAATTCTATCACAGTACGAAAGAATGCTCGCCGTTTCCTTCCATACTTGTACATATTTGGTCTTAAACGATTGGAGATTTAATGCTAATTTATCAATAAATTATGGATAAATGCATTTTCTATTTTATGTCCCGGGTGTAACTTCGCTTTCTTTATTTTAAATTAAATAAACGAAGGACAGACATTATTACTTACACAAAAATATAGAAATGATATGTTTTCTTGCGTTGATCTTATTTTACTCTTAATCAAAAGGATTAAGATTAATTTCTTAATTAAACTTGGGTTGTACCTAGTCTTAAAATATTTCATGATTTTTTGGGGAGTAGAAAATTTTATTATCGCAAGCATGAAGGGAAGACGAATTTTATCGTTAATAACTAAAAGTTAATCAAGAAAAAAAACGCCAGCCGACCGGTTTCGCCCTCTCTTAACAGAAGCTGTATCGAGGGATTTAAACAAAAACGAGGGATTTAATATATATATATATATATATATATATATATATATATATATATATATATATATATATATATATATATATATATAACCATTTAACCTATATGGAAAAAAGACACTTTTAGTCCCAAGTAATTTGCTAGTATGTTAATTAACTTTTTAAAGACACTATATTAGTTTGCTAATTAATGTGTATATATATATATATATATATATATATATATATATATATATATATATATATATATATATATATATATATATATAAATGTTTTGAGGTAGAGAATTTATAAATACATTTAAGAAGAATACGCGAAAATCTCTCTAAGGCCCTTTCGACTATCATCTCGTCAGGAGAAAATCGATAGTTTTAATTAATAATAACGTCGAAAGAAAGAGCAAAATAGGGAAATTGAGTGTGCCAAAATTAACGTTAAAGCGATTAAAATTCAATTTAATGATTTCGATTAAAAGTCGATTAAAAGGCACTACGTTAGGGGATAAAAACCAAAAAAAAAATTTTTTAATTGGGAAGGATTTCAAAGTTCCCCAAAGAGATTAAGCGATCTTACAAAATCCTTCTGTCGGCACAAGGAAGGTTTTCGAATAGCAATAGAGACAGATTCCAATATTTTCAAATGGTTCTTGGAATCTGCTCGATGCAAGACCTCAAAACGGTCTATTTTATAGCCACTGGCACAGCTAGGGTTTTCAACCACATGCTGGCCAATAGCAGAGTCCAAAGAATATATATAGTGACATGTTTTGTTAACTCGATGAGATTGTAGTTTTAAAGCAAATGATTGAAACATCTTAACGGATGTGTAGATGTTGACATGCTTGTATAAATAAGAATATTAACATAGATTTCTTTTAAAAATTAATAAAAATAAAAATTAATTATATATATATATATATATATATATATATATATATATATATATAGAGAGAGAGAGAGAGAGAGAGAGAGAGAGAGAGAGAGAGAGAGAGAGAGAGAGAGAAAATGAAAACAGAATTAGATATATATCTAGACATATAGTTTTTAATGTGGGGAAAATCAAGCTCTCCAAAACTGGGAACTATAGTTACTGAGATAGATAAATATACCCATACATATAAGATATTAGTTCAAGTATCCATATACATACGTACGCATATATCTGGATAAAAGAGATTACCTACATTTTTTTACTTTTGTAAATGTTGTAAACAGAGGATAAAAAGTAAGTTGCAATCGTGATGAATGGCTGAATACTGAGAAAGGCCGACAAGATTGTTTGTATCACTTTCGCAAGGTTAGTGAAAAAAGACAATAATATATATAAATCACATAATAAGTGAATGCAGTAAACTAGCGCAAAACGAATACAAGAACAGACATGACTGTGTGGGGAAAGCAGTACACTGGGAACTGTGCAAACGATTGCATTTTGAACACGCGGAAAAATGGTACAAACAAACTAGAGACAGTACTGGAAAAATTAAAATCGTTGTCTGATTGTGGAAATAATTATATATATATATATATATATATATATATATATATATATATATATATATATATATATATATATCAAGAAGAATAGAAGGGAATTAGAGAAGCAAAAGCCAAATCAAAATTCAATTCAATTGCTCAGAGCAAAGGTATATTCCGCAAAAAGGCAATTTATTCAAGTTAAATTTTCCTTAAGCCAGGCTTTTCAAAGATCAAAATATTATCATCAGAGGAAGTCGCTGGGATAGATAAGTTGGCAATGGCCAAGATTTAAAATTTGAAAAAATGAAATAAAAGTTCTAGGGAAAGAAACGCAGGGCAAAACTCTGCCCGAATGCAAGCAAATGTCCGATTGCTAAAAAGTCCGGTGTCGAAAAGTCCAGCGGAGAGAATAAGATGTAGATAGGTAGGTCGTTAAAGGCACGAGATGTAATGAGAGAGGATTCAAAGTTAAATTCCAAGAAGCCACAACTTCAGGTACAGCGAAAATAGAAAATCCAAAAGGGTAAAAAGTTCGCTTTTAGTACACCTCATTATATATATTTATATATATATATATGTATATATATATATATATATATATATATATATATATATATATATATATATATATATAATTTGAGGCTTCTATATGATACAATAAAGATAAAGATACAGAAAGAAGACACGAATTGCCAACGAACAGTTAATTAACAACTCTTTAAAACCTCGCGAACCCTCAACCTCCACCCGAAAAATGTGCCGCTTCCTGGCAAGCAATCGTTTCCATATTCCGCCCTCCTACGTTGAAAGGCGGTTTTAACTTGGAGGTAAGAAGTTCGTTAACGAATATCTCTCTCTCTCTCTCTCTCTCTCTCTCTCTCTCTCTCTCTCTCTCTCTCTCTCTCTCTCTCTCTCTATTTTTTTAATACGCAATTCAGTTTATTATACTATTTCAGACTAATGTGTAATGATTACGACGAACCCAATTTATTATTTTGCCTGGAGCAAAAGTGTAACATATTTCTATTAAAGCTTAACTCTCTCTCTCTCTCTCTCTCTCTCTCTATATATATATATATATATATATATATATATATATATATATATATATATATATATATATATATATAGTCTCGGAAGCTTCTCAACCATTAAAACTATATTTAAAAAAATAAAAAATTAAAAAATAAAAAATAAAAAAATAAAAAACTTATAGTCCCAAGTCTTCCAGTGGAAAATCACTCATGTAAGTCAATTTATTTTTTACAGTTATTATATTAGTTTATTTCTAACACTATTTTAAGGGATCATCAGTTGTTTACCATGAAAAACTGTTTCGGGAATTTAAAAACAAGACAGTATTTAATTTCATGGCTTCCCAGCAGAGTTGATCAGACCCCACTTCCCTTAAAAGACAAAATCATAAACGTTCCTTATACTAAATCTACGTTTTGTTTTTATATATATATATATATATATATATATATATATATATATATATATATATATATATATATATTATTATTATTATTATTATTATTATTATTATTATTATTATCTATCCCTATATATCTATCTGTCTATTTCTCTCTCCCGCGCGCACTTACTCTCTTCCCTTTGTCCTCTCTCTCTCTCCTCTCTCTCTCTCTCTCTCTCTCTCTCTCTCTCTCTCTCTCTCTCTCTCGCCCGTTCTCTCGCCCGTTCTTACTTCTTATGGTTGATCTATAAGTAGACGCCCTCACAACTCCATCTTACTTTCTCCCTTTCTCTTTCTCCCATTTATCTATCTATCTATCTATTTTGGGCAGATCTATATTTACATAGACTGGAATATATATATATGTCATCATTAATAAAAAATGATATATCTAGAGCGTATAGTTATCATGGATGTAGGCGATATATTGACGACCTTGTTTGCATTAATGATAGCGAAGAGTTTGCAAATACTAAACATTTAATATATCCTAAAGAGTTAAAATTAAACTGTGAACATAAGGGAACACAAGCTACTTTTCTTGATTTGGATATAAAAATTGAAGATAAAATATTTATCTATAAACTGTTTGATGAAAGAAATTAATTCCCTTTTCGTATCGTGCGAATGCCATATAAAAATAGTACTAGCCCTGTGTATATATTTTACAGGAGTATTATGTCTGAATTTCTGAGAATTGCTCGTGTTACCTTAAAATTAGTAGATTTCATGCCCCCAATTTCTGATCTAATAATAAGAATGATTAACCAAGGTGGCGATTAAAATAAAATATTTGGACAATTAAATAAGGCAATTACTCGCCATCCTGATGCTTTTAAATCTTATCAAATTAATCAAAATAAACTGATAGAACAAATCATAGGATATATAAATAGAAATAATGTATAATATGTATAAACGTATATATAACACATCTGCTAATTATAATAAGAAAAACAATAAAAATACAGTAGAAAGAAAGAAAGAAATGTTAAAAAAAACAAGAAGAAGAAGAAAATCGACAGTTATGAACGCCGATTTTAAACACCGGGAGTTGGCAAAGAAGAAGAAGAAAAAGAAAGAAAAAGAGAACAAATTAACGGTTAACTTATAGACGCAGATTTGAAACAATGAGAATAGAAAAAACTCGACAGTTGTGAACGCAGATTAGAAAAACTGTAAGTGAACAAGGAAGATTAATATTTATTTGAGGTTGACGACAACTCTTTAGGATATATTAAATGTTTAGTATTTGCAAACTCTTCGCTATCATTAATGCAAACAAGGTCGTCAATATATCGCCTACATCCATGATAACTATACGCTCTAGATATATCATTTTTTTATTAATGATGACATATATATATATATATTCCAGTCTATGTAAATATAGATTTGCCCAAAATGGAGACGGATCCAACCCCATTGGAATACCTATTGTTTGGAGCAATAATTTATTCCCTATTTGAAAGTAACTCTCTTTTATAAGGTGACTTATAAGCATTATCAGACCAGTTTTGGATACACTCGTCTTACCATTTTTATTTTTACACCAAAAGGCTTTAGATTTTGCAAAGTCTATGTATTTACCTTTTCCTCCTGCAAAAGATAAATCTACAGTATTACCTAATTCTTTAATAAGTTCTTTATGTGGTATTTTTGTATATAATGTACTAAAATCGTATGTCGAGATTGATTTAGCCTTTTTACGAGAATTAATACGATCTAATTTTTCTTTTACTAGATTGGAATTATTTACCACCCAAAATAGGTTTATATTACTATAGAATTTACTTTTTTTATGGAAATTATTTATTTGGTTTATAATTAATTTAAAGATTTTCGACACAGCCTTACTTAAAGGTTTAGTGATGCACATTTTTGAGGCAACAATGAAACGGGCGCCAACTGGTGTTTTATGCATTTTAGGTATCCAATACATAGATGGAAGTTTTTTGTATTTTTCTTCTAATTTTAATCCTAATTTTTCACAAATAACAGTATTGTTTATAATAATGTTATCGCTTTTATTATTACTTAATTTATAAGTATCTGAAACTTCACCTATTATTCCTACTTCTAGCAATAAGCGTTGTATATAATACTTTTTACAGATAAAAGCTATATTATTTGTCGCCTTATCAATAGGAACTATTACAAACCTATTTTGAAGCATTTCAAGCTCCGTAGTTATTTGTGTATATATATATATATATATATATATATATATCTTTTTACATCTTTTTATTTCTCTGTATCTATCTATCTATCAGCCTGCCTGCCTGCCTGCATGCCTGCATGCCTGCCTGCCTGCCTGCCTGCCTGCCTGTCTGTCTACCTATCAATCTATTTCTCTCTCTCTCTCTCTCTTTCTCTCTTTCCCTCTCTCTCTATCTGTCTATCTATCTCTATTTCTCGTTATGGCCGTTGTATCAGGAGACGCCCTCACCATCTTTCCACCTTCCGACCCTGCCATATGAACCCTTGTGCCGTCGTGGCAATTATCGATGGTAATGTTTGTATAATTGCGAAGGAAATGGATACTTACGTGCAAACAAGATGGCGGCTGTTTAAGTTTTGCAGGATGTACCTCGTAAAAGTAAGGAAAAAAGAGGACTCGAAAACGAAGAGAATAAGATGCGTCCATTCAATATGTGTGTTTAGCGACACAACATGTTCTTTCAGATTTAAGCGCAACAGACCAACCGACCGACAGACGGAGCATATCATAGAGATGTATGGACGTATCTCAAATAAGATTTTTTTAACTTAATCTGCGCGTTTATTCGATTGTTTTAATAATTTGATTTCTCTGGTACAATTTTTTTTACTTATTGTTTGACTCCTTAACATTAGACTTAAGTTAAAGTTGATTATATTATTACAATGAAACGATATTAATTACTACAATGCACAGATCTTAAAAAAAGGAAAGATAAGTTTAGTTTCGTCGAATTAAAATGTTATTTTAATTAATTTAATGGTCTCATATCCACGGTCGACCTTTTCTTTCATGGTAATAATATAATCACCTTTAATTTAAGTCTAATGTTGAGAAATTAAACAATAACTAAATAAAAATTATTTCCTACTTTCGTTGATTTTTAATAAGTTAAAATTCAAAAATAAAATTTGTCTTCTTAAAAGTTAATTATAATTAGTAATTAATTAACATAAAGAAAAAATGTAGACCGTGGATTTCAGACTATTTTTCGGTTGTGTAGGTTTTAGCGTCCCAAATTCACCTTTCAAATTGGTACCGTTCTGCTACAAGAGCACCGAATAAGTGAAGATCGAAAACTTTATATGAGATGTTGTATGTACCGGATTCACTCCTAAACTAATTAACCGATCATTATGAATTTTGGAACACAGCTGCGAGACGTCAAGGGTCCAAATGTGGGATATATTTATGTGGAAGGTTATGCACATTTTATGTCCCTTAAACACCTTAAAAATAATCAAAAGAAACTGAGATTTGGGGAATATTTATTAATTAATGTCTAATAACTATTGTTAAAAAAATTTTAAAAGAAAGATGAGATTATTCTAGTCTAATTTAAATGTCATTTTAATTAATTTAATAGTCTCAAATCCACGGTCGACCTTTTCTTTCATTGTAATAATATAATAACCTTTAACTCAAGTCGAATGTTAAGGACTTGAACAATGACTCCCCAAATTTTTTTTTGAATAAATGAAAAATAAATAGAAAATTTTCTTCTTAAAAATTAATTATAAAAAAAAATTAGAAAGAAAAGATAGACCGTTGATTTCAGGTCATTTTTTTATTGTGTAGGTTTTAACGTTCATAATTCACCTTTCAATTTTGTATCGTGTTGCAACCAGAGCAGCGATAATTTCAGGATTGAGACAAAAATGAAAATATACATAATGAGATTTAAATTTTACTACAATTCAGAAGCGCCGTTTGGAACGATAACTTTGAAATGTTACAATCAGTTAACATGACGCGAGATTTTGTTAAACAAGTGAAAATGAAATATTTATTAAATCATTTTTTTATATATAAATCCAAATTTTCGGTAAAAATGGATTTAATAAATATTTCATTTTCACTTGTTTAACAAAATCTCGCGTCATGTTAACTGATTCTAAAATTTCAAAGTTATCGTTTCAACGGCGCTTCTAAGCTGTAGTAAAATTTAAATCTCATTATCGTACACATGCGTTTCAGTGCGCGAAACTACAGTTCGGACATAAAAAAAACAGTATCTTCATAACACCAGAAGATGAAAAAAAAAAGAAGAAAAAAATATATTGTCTGTACCATGAATAAGGTTTTTTTAAACCGAAAATTTGGATTTATAAAAAAAAATGATTTAATAAATATTTCATTTTCACTTGTTTAACAAAATCTCGCGTGATGTTAACTGATTCTAAAATTTCAAAGTTATCGTTCCAACGGCGCTTCTAAGCTGTAGTAAAATTTAAATCTCATTATTGTACACATGCGTTTCAGTGCGCGAAACTACAGTTCGGACATAAAAAAAAACAGTATCTTCATCACACCAGAAGATGAAAACAAAGAAGAAAAAAATATATATTGTCTGTACCATGAATAAGGTTTTTGAAAACCGAAAATTTGGATTTATAAAAAAAAATGATTTAATAAATATTTCATTTTCACTTGTTTAAGAAAATCTCGCGTCATGTTAACTGATTCTAAAATTTCAAAGTTATCGTTCCAACGGCGCTTCTAAGCTGTAGTAAAATTTAAATCTCGTTATCGCACACATGCGTTTCAGTGCGCGAAACTACAGATCGGACACATAAAAAAAAAAAAAAAACAGTATCTTCATAACACCAGAAGATGAAAAAAAAGAAGAAAATTATATATATTGTCTGTACCATGAATAAGGTTTTTGAAAACCGAAAATTTGGATTCATAAAAAAAAAATGATTTAATAAATATTTCATTTTCACTTGTTTAACAAAATCTCGCGTGATGTTAACTGATTCTAAAATTTCAAAGAAAATGTACATATTTTAATTTTTGTATTTGATTGAGGAATGTGTTAAGAAAACAATTACAGAATTGCATCCTTTTCCATTGTCTTTTACTTCTTGCAGATAAGCTTGTTATCATCTCTCAACCTACCAGCAATTCAACTGCACTTCTTATGTACCGAATGTTTATGCAACAAATTGAGTTGCACCCGATTCGTTTTCTACAAACCGAGCAGAAACATTTAATCTAGAAAAAATATTAAACAAATTTGTATTTAAAAAGGCAAGTAACTCTTAGCCCTTTATTATCCCCCTTGCCTCAAATACAGTTATATCTCTTGCATTCGAGACAAGCCGACATTTTGGATTGGACGTGTCGCACAGCGACTTTCAATTAATACGTCTTAATTAATGAGAACTACTTCTTCAGTGGTAAATATATGATACATATTATTTGTTGATCTATACAATAGCGTTTTTATTGAATTCATTCTTTATTTTCGTCCCATATCTCACAAATACCACAAATATCATTTTAAGAACTTTCCTATTTCTGGAGGATTTCCAACGCTACAACTACTGATCCTCACTTTCAAGATGCTTTATTTAATTTAAATAACGGTTAGGTTAAATTTATACCTTCTTCAGATATCAAAAAAATATTTATTTTGCTATTTTTCAATTTTACTCTTTAAAAAGCCCACACAAGAGTTGGGCGAAACGTTAAGATGAATTCTTACGTTTCAGATTTTCATTTTTTTCCATTTTAGCTCATATCTAAAGAAAGTATAAATTTAACCGAAACGTTATATGAATTAAATAAAGCATCTCTCGAGTGTGTTTGTTCCAGGTCTCTAGATGTGTGTGGGGGTGTAGTGTGGTGAATAATTCTATTGTGTATTGAATATTGATAACAAGTTGTTGTTACGTGCGTGCGTGCGTGCGTGCGTGCGTGCGTGCGTGTTGTTATCCTCCTAACCGAGGATAATTCCGTTAGTTGAAATAATGGCCGAGGCGTACTTTTTACATTGATTATCATGCAATAAATTCGAACATCAACTTATTAGAAGAATGAAAGCTTTATTCAACTATATTATCATCCAGTGGAGAGAAAAATGGAGGAGAAAACAAGAAGAGAAAACATGTGTGAGAGAGTTAAATGTTTTGAAGCGCATGGCTTAATTATATTAACGTCTTGTTAGACCATTATTAAGCGCGTGTCCTCAATTCAGTCGACTCTTTTAAACTTCTAACAATCTTCGCTCGATTCTTAAATAAAAGTGTAAAGAAAACATCCGAAATGCATCATGTGTTTGAGCGAAACACATAAGTTTCTGTGTAGATTGTTTGACATAAGTATATTTTCAGACTATTATTAAGTTCTATTCATGTATTGAGGACTGTTCAAATAAATACTGAAGCAAATATATACAGGGTTGTCCAAAGGTCAGGACCCGTAAAAAATTACTGTATGACAATATACAACTTACGATAAGTGTTCAAATTGATATCCAACTTCTCCCAAACATTTTCTTACTCAGGAGACACATAATCTTTACACATTTTCGGGAAGAGATTTTATTTCTTATCGTTTAAATTTCTTGTGATTCTATCTTCTAGTGTTTGTAAATGTCTTGATTTGCTAGCAAAAACAACTGTTCAAAAAAAAAAAAGAAATTATAAATATTTTATTGTTTGTATTGGATTGAGGAAAATGTTAAGAAACACAAAAAGTAAACGAAATGCAAGGATGTACTGAGGGGTGGGGTGAAGCCCTGGGTGGACGAGATCGCCGCTGTACGCCCCAACGTCTTCCACACAAGGCCAATACGACCCAGGAGTGTCTACTCAACAATGTTCCTCACCGCTAGTCGCATGATTTGTGGCCGCCCTCCTCACCCGATGCAACCTTATTGAATATTTCTTCTGGGGCGTGATCTAGGCAAAGACCAACAAGTACACCCACAACATGGTCGACTCTCTGAAGGCTGTCATCATGGAGACGTTCGGCGCTATAGACAAGGACATGGTCGCCAAAGCGTATTACTCATTTCGCGCACGTCTTGAGATGGTCGTCTCCACCGGCGGTGGTTATATTAAAAAAAATAATGTAGTATGTAACTCTAACTGTTTCCCAATAAACTGCTGGGTCTCTGCATATACAACTTTTGTTTTTATTGTCTATTTCGTTTTCTTTTTGTCAAGTGTCGGATTTTACTGCAACACCCTGTATATATATATATATATATATATATATATATATATATATATATATATATATATATATATATATATATATAGGGTAAGGTACACGATAAGTCATGAAAATGAAATGTCGTGGTAGACAAAATGTGTGAAAAATGGCAAACGGAAAACAGGTTAAAGTGCAGGAGAAAAACAAAAACAAGAGATTTGACCGGTTTCGTTCGTGTTAGCGAACGTCTTCAGAAAAAGACGTTCGCTAACACGAACGAAACCGGTCAAATCTCTTGTTTTTGTTTTTCTCCTGCACTTTAACGTGTTTTCCGTTTGTCATTTTTCACACACACACACACACACACACACACACACACACACATATATATATATATATATATATATATATATAATTTCTTTTTCAGCCATTATTTTTTAATGCGGCATAATTACTTTCTCGTTAAATCACAGAATTAAGCAAAAGTTCTGTTCTCAAGCATGTGGCGATGTATGCATTCGTATCATTACTCTCGTTCGTTTATTTTTTTTCATTCTTTTTTTTCATTTGTTTCAATTTCAATGGGTTTGTTTTTGTTTTTTTTTCAATTCTTCTTTCTAATTACTCGACCGGATTCTCACAGCAATAACAATCCGGTACGCGGCCTCTTGTCGTTTTAACCGTAGTGCACGTGTCTCTAAGCCACCGGGAACCTATCTTACCTGATCGAGGCTTAGCACACGTGTGTCGCTGACCGGCCGTCCGACCAAAGATTATCCCTTTCCGCTCTTGTTTTAGACTTGGTCTGGTGTAACAATCGCCAGAATTGGCTCGTCGTCCGGTGGGATTCCTGGTCGGCGGCCGGAAAGGGGGCCTCGGAAAAATGCCCACCTTTTCACAATAATGACAATCAAACACACAGTGGCTTACATTTCCCGAGCTGGTACTATTCGAATCGAAATATTTGCTTTCAGGTGCGTTGTTTTCAGATACACTACCGATTTTATTCTCTCCCGCGCTTCCGGTCGTGTCCTCGTCCGGTGCAGTCCATTCGATCGCCTTATTCACAATAATCATCGACCGCCTTTGTTCTCTGGCTTCTTCGAGTACGTTCGTCTTCGTCTGGACATTAAACACCTCATATGATTTGCTTTTACTCCCACTACCTCTCTTATTCTCTTCCCCACTTCCGGTCGTATCGTCGTTCGTGAGAGTCCATTCGATCGCTGTACCCACGCTAATCATCAAAGGTCTCTTTTCTCTGGGTTCTTCGAGTAAGTTCGTCTGCGTCCCGACATTAAACACCTCGGAAGATTTGCTTTCATGTCCCCTGTATTCACATCCACTACCTCTCTTATTCTCTTCCCCACTTCCGGTAGCGTTGTCGTTCCGGCGAGTCCATTCAGTCATCGTATCCACGCTCATCATTGAAGGCCTATCTTCTGTGGGTTCCTCAAGTAATCCCATCTGTGTTTCGGCACTAAATACTTCGATATATTTACGTTCAGGTCCGAATGGAACCTTTTCCGGTTTCTTGATGCTTGGAGAAGGGAAACGAACAGCAGGAATAGTGTCTATACTATCAAATTCTCTTTCGTCTTCCAGGGTCATGTCCAAACAACCTAAGAAACTGCCCATCTTCTACCAAAGTCCGAGTGAAGTTTAATTTCTTCAAAGTTTAAAACCTGTCAAAATAAGAAACAACATGTTAATACATAATAATGACGAGTTATTAATTGCGGTTAGGGTTGAGGTAAAAATCTATTCATCTAACGCTCACCCCAACCTGTTAAAAACATAATAAACAATAATTACTTGTTATTTCAAACACATTCCTCTTATCATCTCTCTTTCAATCTCTCTCCCTTTCTCAACCCTTTTCTTACAATATCTTTTTTTCTCAAACCTTTTCTTTTACAATCTCTCTTTCTCTCCATTCTTTTCTCTCTCTCTCTCTCTCTCTCTCTCTCTCTCTCTCTCTCTCTCTCTCTCTCTCTCTCTCTCTCTCTCTTACAAGTAACCGGTCTCTCTGATGTTTTATGTGACTGTTCTTCATTTTGTCATCATCATCGTCTAGTCGTGGTGGTGTCACGGATCCTCCCGACTCTCTCACACCGTTTATTATTATTTAAGATTAAGCCTCCTCTTTTTTGCTCATAAAATTAAATTTCTTCTTCTAAATATATTCTTTCTTTATTACTATTAGTATTAGTTATTATTGAAGGTACTTCTACAGAATGAGAACCCAACTGTTTTTTACCCTAACCCTAACCTAATTTTAGGTTTATTTCGGCAAAAATCGGGTTGGTTCTGTTCAAATTCTGTAGAGTGACCATTATTAAGATTAAGCCTCCCCTTCTTTGCTCATAACAATTAATTTGCATACGTGATAAAGCGAGTCGGACACACGTACGTTCACTTTAATTATAGAGATGATAATCAAGATTAACCTACCTTAGCGGCATTCGCAAAAGTCCATTCGTGTGGATGGCGTTTAAATCTTTCACTTATTAAATTCCTAAAAACTAAATTCAAACAAACTCGTCAAAATAAAATTATTCAATGTATTTTTTGTTATATTCTCAAACATAAAGCGGAGAAAAAAATTCTCATCAAGTGAAGTTTGTAAATAAAATTACCAATCACAAACGACGGAAATGACGTCACATGTTATTATTACGTCAAGTCTTATATATATACGTCATAATCACGTTGATTCGGTAATCACACCTGGCAGGTCTTCGTGGGTACATTGTGAGTCTTCTGTTAGTTGTTTGATGTAGGTCCTGTGCGGTGTTTATTTACTCCTCGCGGAGTTAGGCACAAGGACAGTTTTATCTTACTCCCACAAGTAAGATGTGACCCAAGATCGGGTCGAGCAAGTGGGGTTAAAAGCCAGCGCTCGAGAGGTGAGCACTCTGGCCATTTAAAAATTGCCTGGGCAGTCCCGTCGGCATTCCCCGGTAGGGGCGCCTCAGACAGTAAGCAATAAACTTACTCCTCCCCAAAGAGGGGAGGCCAAGCCTGGGAGGGTGTACCTCCTAGAACTGCACAGGACAGACCCATTGACCGGCGTAAGTCAAGCCCCGAAGGACAAGACAATACCAGACAGTAAGCAATAAACTAATCCCTTCTCAACGAGAGAATGTAAAGCCTGGGAGGGTGTACCTCCTAGAACTGCACAGGACAGGCGTGCAGTATCCATCGGAACAGATACTACACTTTGATCTTAGCCAAAAGGCCGTTGGCACCCACAGAAGAACATCGTTGATGATTTCACCTTTAGCCCCCAAGCAATGTCCAGAAAATCGGGTTTATCTCGCTCTGGTTATGGCTGAAATCTTAAGGAAGGGGTCCATAGAGTTGCTCTCTCGTGGGGTGCTGTCTCTAAGATAATTTTTGTTATCTTCTCAAAAAATAAAGCTGAGAACAAAATTCTGATCAAGTGAAGTTTGTAAATAAAATTACCAATCAACCAATCACAAACGACGGAAATGACGTCACATGTTATTATTACGTCAAGTCCTATATATATATATATATATATATATATATATATATATATATATATATATATATATATATATATATATATATATATATATATGGGAAGAGAAGGATGAAGGTAATCCGACGTGATGGGAAAATGGAAAAACCAAAAAATGGATGTTTTTTTATGTGTACATCAACGTTTCGTCTTTATTTATAAGACTTCATCAGGATGATAAAATAGAGAAAAAATGTCATGCAAGTACAGATACATGTAGGGTAGACATATTGGGAGGAAAAATAAAAATAAATAATGGCCACTACAGGGTGGACGTCCGTACATGTTGGAGAAATAGTTTGCTCCAAGTCGTCAATGAAAGTCATCATCTGTAGGAATTGAGTGGCGGTTTCACAAGCGCCAACGTAATTCTATTTCTCCAACAAGTACGGACGTCCACCCTGTAGTGGCCATTATTTCTTTTTATTTTTCTTCCCAATATGTCTACCCTACATGTATCTGTACTTGCATGACATTTTTTCTCTATTTTATCATCCTGATAAAGTCTTATAAATAAAGACGAAACGTTGATGTACACATAAAAAACATCCATTTTTTGGTTTTCCTTTTTCATTTTCCCATATATATATATATATATATATATATATATATATACGTCATAATCACGTTGACTCAGCAATCAGCCCGAGAGATTCTAGTCCATTTGAACTAGATGGGCTTTTTTCTGTCGGACTGGGGTATGGTTCTGTTCAGCTCTAGGAGGTCCACCCTCCCAGGCTTTACATTCTCTCGTTGAGAAGGGATTAGTTTATTGCTAATCGCCTGAGGCGCCCGTACCGGGGAATGCCGACGGGCCTGTCCAGGCATTTTTTGAGAGCTAGAGTGCTCCGCTTCTGGAGTACTGGCTTTTCCTTTAAACCCACCTTCCGACCTTGTGTCACATCTTGCTGCGGTGGGAGGGAAGTAATTGCTAGTTCCCGTTAGATCCCGTAGTTAAGGAACGTTTAGTCTGGCCCGTACCAGATGAGTGACCATTTGTGAATACCAAGTGCTGTATGTGAGAGAATGGCAAAACCTCCCGGCAAAATATACTGCTAATCCATACGTGTGTTGTCACAACGGAACGAACGACCTCTGGGCGGAAGTTCTGTTATCAATCATGTGGCGAAGCTCTCCGTAGAGAATACACTACCGTTTTTTTTTTTGGGGGGGGGAGGGTTTTCGTTTGTTTGTTTTTTTTTTGTTGTTTTTTGTTCTTATTTTTGCAACCGAGAAAAAAATAAATATGCGCTTATTTCGTAAACTTGGCGGGGTTGCGCCTAGTTTAAAAGTCGGTCATCGTTGCTGCTTCTGCTGTTGCTGTTATTGTTGTTGTTGGTGGTGGTGGTGGTGGTGGTGGTGGTGGTGGTGGTGGTGGTGGTGGTGGTGGTGCTGTTGTTGTTGTTGTTGTTGTTTTCTCCTCCTCCTCCTCCTCCTCCTCCTCCTCTTCATCCTCCTCCTCATCCTCCTCCACACCCTCCTCCTCCTCCTCATCCTCATCCTTCTCATCCTCCTCCTCATCCTCCTTCTCCTCCCTATCCTCCTCCTCTTGAATGCAGCATCGAACATGGAGATTTCGATATCGTCTACTTTTGATTGAGGTTCTTCTTCTCGTCGATTTTGAGCATTTCGTGTTCCCAAAAATGATTTCAGGTTGACCCCTGACGCCGAGGTCAGCCGGGACCAGCGTTTGCTCCAAGTCGTCAATGAAAGTCATCATCTGTAGGAATTGAGTGGCGGTTTCACAAGCGCCAACGTAATTTTATCATCACTTAGCATTGCGATAAATGATTGAACGTCTTTGCCTGCCGTAGAATGTCTAGAAACGCATTGGCAAAAAAACGACCAGAAGCCGTCGGATCTCGATGCAGACGCCTTTGGATTTCACCAGAGCCGAGTGACCCGGTCAGGAACTAAAGTTCTCGACAGCATAACCCTGCACCGTTGAGGAGGGGATATAATTTAAGGCTTATGCTGCTACTGCTGCTGCTGTTGTCGTTGTTTTGATGGTAGAAGAAGAAGAAGAAGAAGAAGAAGAAGAAGAAGAAGAAGAAGAAGAAGAAGAAGAAGAAGAAGAACAACAACAACAACAACAACAACAAGAAAACCGAATCGTTCTTCAGGACACTGAGCAGCAAGGCCCAACAGTTGTCAACGAAATTGTGAAAGGTTTTGCCAAGAACACATACGAAGACACAATGTTGTTATCCTTACTCTATGAATTTGCAGTTCCGCGCCTGACAGCTCCTTGCTTGTCACACGCAGAAGCAGAGACGACCAGAAGACGACGGATCCTGATATTTACCCCTTATATCTGAAAATCAGAATACATTGTAATGTCATAATAGACTCTATCTCACTCACTTTCCTCTCTTTCTTTCTTTCTCTCCCTCTCTCACCTCATCTCTCCCCCCTCTCCCTCTCCCTCTCCCACTCTCTCTCTCTCTCTTTCCTCTCTCTCTCTTTCCTCTCTTTCTTTCTTTCTCTCTCTCTCTCTCTTTTCTAATTATTTACACCATTCCATTCCACTTCTTTTATCATTCGCACTTTATTTACCTTGGGGCTGGTCGGGATCAACGTAGCTTGCTTCGGCGATTTTCCGGTGAGTGTCAACGTGATTATGGTTGTGTATGTTACTGGGGTTGCTGGTTCCGGAAGTGTCTTTGATGTTGGTAGGTCAAAGAAGTTTGTATCTATGCACAATTGATGACGTAACAAAGCGATGACATCACAAAAGGATGACGTTTCCACTAAAAAAGCTGAAAGAGACCGGGAAAACCCTTTATGACTTCACAAAGAGATTATGTCACAAAGAGTTATCCACATCCATAATAATATGTTGGACACAAAGGGGTGAAGTCATCCATTAAAACATAGAACAGTTATTTATATATAGACTGTATTTATCTAAATACTAAACCGTCTAGTCTAGTACGAATCGAGGATATGTCATTGACATCAGTCCGACAGAGAATGGGGCGTTGTGATTTCTTTCTGACACTGTTCTGTCGGGCTAAGGTCTGGTTCTGTTCTGTCGCAGAAGGTCAACCTTCCCAGGCTTTATATTCTCTTTGCTATTGCTAATCGTCTGAGGCGCTCCTACCGGGGAATGTCGACAGGAATGCATATGCATTTTTTTGTAGGCCAAAGCGCGCTAATCTTAATGCGCTGGCTTTTCAAACCCACACCTGAGCTTGTGTCTAACCTCTCCTGGAGAGGAGGTCAATGGCCTTTTGGCCAAGATCAAAGTGTAGTATCTGTTCCGATGGATACTGCACCCCATAGACTAGTATTGTCTTGGCCTTCGGGGTTTGATTTACGCCTGTCTATGAGTTTGTCATGTGCAGTTCTAGGAGGTCCACCCTCCCAGGCTTTGCCTCCACTCTTTGGGGAGGAGTAAGTTATTGCTTACTGCCTGAGGCGCCCCTACCGGGGAATGCCGACGGGGCTGCCCAGGCAATTTTTAATGGCCAGAGTGCTTACCTTCTCGGGCGCTGGCTTTTCAAATCCCACTTTCCGATCTTGTGTCACATACTCCTATTGTGGGTAGGCGTTAAATAAACGTCAATAAATATAATACTAAAACTATGGATCTTGCTTGTTATATAATGTTATCTTGTTTGTCTCCGTGCACAATAGTTGACGTCATAAAGGGGTGACGCCACAAAGCGAAGACATAGTTGGAAGACACCGGGCAAATCTTTTATAATGTCATAAAGATGTCACAATAGGATGACGTCATCCAATAATGCTGAAGTAAAAAAAAAAGGAGTGATATACTCCATTATTTATTATTTGTTCATTATTCTAAACTAATATTCTAAATGAGAAAAATATAACTTAAATTAATAAATAAATTCGAAAATAGAAATTAAGTTTTAAAATTTCAAATTAAATGATTAACAAATTCAAAATTCTAGCTTAATTAATAAATGATTTTAAAATTGAATTTAATTTACGTTAATCCAATGGAACTTGAATTACTTGAATTACTTGACTTATGTAAATACTCTTTAAAGCTTCGTCACGTGCTTGAAAACACTGACAGACCACGGTTAGAGTACGGTGTCCAAGCCTCTGCTCTATATCTTAGAGTTCAAAGTTTGAATGGTGCATGGTCTATGGGATCTGCCTCATGAATTCCGACTCAAGAAACCTTTTCTCCCTTGAGCGCCGACCATTACGCGGTGATCTCATTTTGACCCTTCTTCTTCTTCTTTCGTTTGCTTCACAGCATCTCACTGTTAGATCACCAGCTCGGTTGAGAAAAGCCATGCTAATGTTTTGTTGTCTAGCGCAGCTATGCCGGCTTCGCCGTTGGGTGGTCGATATTTAAGGCATGACTCGATGATGTGATCTACTGTCTGAGTGTTCAGAGTGACCACAGTCGCAGACAGCCGAGTCCCTGAGTCCCCATCCTTTCATGGTCGCGGCGAAACGGCCGACACCTGTCCTGAGGCGGTTGAGCATTGTCCACTGCCGGCGAGGGAGGTCCATACCTGGTAGGTTATCCTGGTCCTACAACAAATCTGTGCAACCTTGATTTATCTGCTGACTGACTGCCATTGCTCCGTCCAGCAACGTTTCAGCCATGTTCGTTTTGTGACGTCACCGGGTGTCTTCAATCTCCTCAATGGTCATTACGATGTATCCACCAGAACCTACTATTCACTCCTTCACCTTCTTCTTCTTCTTCTTCTTCTTCTTCTTTCGTGTGATTCTGATGTTTCTGATGTTTTTCTAGTTAGAAATCTTTCTGGAAAGACATCGGGTACTTACGGGAAGGACCACGAGACGGTTGCCAACATCCCTAAATGAAAGTGGTACTGTGGAACCGACTGGATTCGAACTTGGAACACCCAGGTCTTCAGTCCGTGTCGATATTCATTTAACCATCGTCACCTCCGACTGCTGCACCTGAAAGAGGTCTACGCGGACACCACAATAAACTATTTCACCGCCGATTTCGATTGAACAGTAGGAGGGTCGCTCTCTCCATCAGGATCGCTGGACCTTGTAATAGTCTCCTAAGAGAGGTAATAATTGCGCCAACAACGCATCCATTAAAGGTGAATTTGGACAGGTACTGGGCTAGCCTTATCCGATTCTGTGCAAATGTCTACCACCCTTTCCCTAGACGGCAACTGAAACATGCTTGTTTTATTTTTGCTAAATTAATTGAATTCAATTGAATTGAAAGGAATACCACCACTTGTTACGGTCCTTGATCTATTACTAATGGAGATTCGGTATCTGTCTTTCAGTTGTCAGGAGCGGCATGCCAGTCTCAATCCTTATTTGGTCAGCCCATCTATTTGGTGGTCGTCTTTTTTATCTTTTTTTCAATAAAATATTCTTTATATGCTTTCCTTACATAGCTGGAGTCTGGTAGCCTGTAATTCTTGTGGCAACCATCGACATCAGCACAGAGAACATTGCAGCTTCACGGAAGATCATTGAATTGAATTAAGTTAGATAATGCTACTACTTTTCCTCATCAACCCATCATGTCAACCCAATATTTCGATATACTTGCTTGACATTTTTCTTAAAATTATCATCCTGAAGAAGTCTTACAATAAAGACGAAACGTTGATGAATATATAAAAAATATCTCTTGGTTTTTCCTTTTTCATTTCCCATAATGTATGTGGAAAGCTGTTGCAACTAAATAACGACACACTTTGGTTAACCCCAAACAAGGCGCATTGCCACTGAGACGTAAGGGGCAACTGTCAATTAGGGGTCATACCTACGTGATATCCTAAGTATGAGATGATTGTTCAGATTACATTCAAATTTCTGCATGTTGGTACAGTCTGAGAAACAGTGAACAGGAAGGGAATTCCAAAGGCGAGCAGTACGAGGAAGACAACTATTAAAGTGGAAAGCCTTCCGGCATCTAGGGACCTCGACCGTGAAGGGGTTGGATTTAGCAGATTGTCGGGTCGGTCGGGGTATTTACATCGAGAGATCACCAGTGTAGCAAGTTTTTCGGGGCATAATCTATAAAGGTACTTGTAAAACAAGCATAAGGATGCAACATTGCGGCGATGAGACAGGGGCTGGAGCTTGTAGATAGTGTGGGACCTATTAGATTAGGGACTCTTTTTAGGGCCCTGTATAAGAGGGGGATACTAGTAGTTGGTGTACCCGCCCAGACGATGCAGCATGCAGTGGCGAATGACGTAGAGATATAGGATAGTGATTTGAGAATTTAGTGCTACATCGATCGAAATCCGAAGACATTTTTTTAAGTTTAATTTATTTTTATCATGAATTTTTTTCCAGATGAATATTAAATAAATCTCTTAAACCCCAAAAAAACATTGACCGGAATATTCAACGATTTTGTTTTCTACAATTAACATAAAACATGTTTCTCTGGTTAAGGCTGCAGCATCACCTACCCTTTTTCTACACATTTACACGTACATTCACAAGAGGGCGTTTCAGACCTGAATTGTCTCCCCTTTCGCGATAATAGGTGGCGCTCCAATCAGTATGTAACAAGTTACTCACGAGACAATTCTCACTATTTCTTCCGGTCTCGCCTCTGGTTAACACAACACTCATCAGCACACGTGCGCTACGCACACGCATTTCACGGTATGTAAGACATTTCCTTCAACTTCTACACACGCGCGCGCAAGCGCGTACACATCCTTCTTAGACTTTACTCTACGCATTTTTATGAACACAATCTCAAAGCGGCCCCTGTCGTGTTTGCGAGGAATAAATGTGTGTTGTTTCTTTGTTTCATTTGAAAATGCTTGTATTGTTGGATAATGGCCCTGTGGGAACGGACGCATCTTGAGGTGGGCGTATCTGTTGGAAATCGTTGGTTTAACTTGCGCGATTTAGTGCGGGTGGACCCGTGCAGTCGGGTGCAGAATAGGGCTGTTCTCACGTTTGGAGCTAACAGACATGACGGGCCACCATTTTGATGAGACCTTTTAGGTCATGGGTTCAAAGGAGTCAGGGTGTGACGAATGCACTTGCGCATAGAGGCTCTGTGACGTCACGGGCTTTTGCGTGGGAAGCAAAGTTTGTGCCAGTCTGGGTTTTGGAGGCGAACCTATGAGACATGATTTAAGATGTGGTCCGCAACAAGATGAGGGAAATTGATTCCCTAAGAAAATACAGGCGAAAGATCTCCCCCCCCCCTCCACGAATGGTTAAAGACTTAATTGATAAGTAATTACGAAAGCAGTAATTTGCTCTCTCTCGACGTTGGTGAATATCTCCAAGCCGATGGATAACTAACGCCTGTAATAAAAAGAATTGAAAGTCTAAAAGATTGTTTGTCTTTTGAGTCGGTCATGGAGCTTTTGTGTTGCAGCGGCGTGGTTCACGGTAGAAAGAAAGAAGAAAGAATCCAACCACTAGACGACGCACTCCTCCACGCGGCGAGGAAAGATTGAGGGTGCGAGAAATTTATAGGTATGCAAATTATATGATTTATGGTGTTAAAAATGACGAGTGATTAAACGAGAACTGCCACGGCCCGTTCCGGGACGAGTATACAAAACGAGAACTGCCACGGCCCAAGCGAGGGCTATACAACAGTATTAGAACATGTATAAAAGAAGAGACGCTGCCCAGACGTTTGCTAACTCCTTCAAAAGTAAGATTATATTAATATTTACTAATCCTTTGGGCGTATGTACGTATGTTGCTTGAATCCACTAGCAAAAACATGCACTTGGATAACAGATATTTTACTATAACAGAAAACAGTGTTTTGCTAAATCTAAACTGTCAAT
>OY744553.1:14085938-14100938 GCA_963556195.1 Sepiola atlantica
CTTAGAAAAGTACAATATTCAGAGTGGGCGTCACCCACGGTTTACATAAAAAAGAAAAAGAAATATATTCGTGTGTGTGCGGATGTCTGAAAACGCATGAATATCCATTGCCGAGCGCAAAAGACATTTTGTTCGTTTAAATGGAGGAAACATTTTCTCAAAATTAGATCTCTCAGATGCGTATCTGCAAGTAGAAGTCGAGGAAGAGAGTACAAAATTGCTCACTATCAATACGCATAGAGGGTGTATTCGTTTAATCGTCTACATTTCGGAGTGAAAGTAGCACCAAGTTTGTTCCAAAAATTAATGGATAACATGTTAGCGGGTTTGGATTACACTATAGCGTACTTGGACGATATAGTGATCAAGAGCGAGACCGTTGAACAACACATTGAACATGTGCGCGGGTGTATAGCTCAGCTTAAATACGTAGGGAACGTGCTGATATGTCTGTGTGTGGGTATATATAAACACAGGTTCACTTGTAAATCTATCTATATATTCATTTATTTTCATTCATTCATATCCGGGTACATTTGAATCATGTTTATGACCACTTGACTATCAGCTATTAAGGACAACTGGATTTTTCACCATTTCATTGGTTTACACAACCTCTTTCTCCCCCCATTCTACCACCACCCACCTCCCACTGTACACACACAATCCCTCATTACACTGACGAAGGCCGAGGGAACACGGCCGAAAATTTTGTTCCTTTAAGAAAAACTTTTTAATTTTTCTTTTTATATATAAGGGACAATTGATATTCCTCGACATCAAAAAATAGAAAATAAATAAGATATATTAAAAAATATATACCTTTCACATTAATTATATGTATATATATATATATATATATATATATATATATATATATATATATATATATATATATATCCCTACCGAAAAAACTTTTTAAATAAGTTAGATACAGAAAAATTGCTCTACATCAAATTTTAAAACTATTTACTGATTGTTTGCTTTGGTTGTCCGGCACAAACGCAGACTTCACGAAGTTAATGTAAAACATGGGGAGGGGGCTTGTCACCCAGACTTGTAGGGGACTTTTAATTGCAAACCCGGACTTAAGGTTAGTGTTGGGCTAAAAATCTAAAAATTGAAAAAAGAAAAAAAAATCGATAAGAAAATTAATTTATTTGTTTGTTTTGTTTTCTTTCTGGTTGTCCGGTGCGAAGGCAGACCCCCACGTTTAAATGCAAACCCATTTTTTCGGAGTTAGAGGCACCCGGACTTATGATAGATGTTTAAGTGCAACCTGGTTTTGTTGCTTTAAAGTGCCGTTGTTTAAAGGCAGTGTCACCGGAAGTTTACAAAAATGACAAAAAGGCATGTCTAAGAAAAGCTAACAACGAAGAAACAAAGCGAATGCGACATAGAAACGAGATTGATTCTATAAATAAAAGAAAAGGATGATATATTCGAAAGCAATATACATTTATACAATTCGGAAGCGTGTGTTTATTTGTTTATGTTTTGGTTCAAAATGAAGGAATAAAACATGTATGTGCGAACGAACGCTGGACACGGCAAGATGTTAAAAGAAGACGTTTCAGTCGATGAATCTGTCACTTTTTTATTTGCAGATGAAGTATATCTCTAAACATAAGCCATTAAATAGATTTTTTACAGAAAAAGGGTGAAAACGAATAATATAATTTAGGAAGCGAATTAAAACGAAATTAGCGGCTATGTTTCATAGTCGTGTTTTATTTTGATGGTCATTTTCTATTACATCCATTTAGAACACAACTGATTTATACAAATGTATCGGAGTTTATGTTCTTTCTTATGAGTCTGCGTTGTTTTATTTTTGTATAGTTGTAAACCAGTGAACACACTCTCGGCGATCGTCAGGACGACACGGTCAGAATGAGAACAAGAAAAACATGAAGATGAAAAAGAAGAAAACCACGGCACACAAGTGTTGAAGTCGACGATTGTCGAGGGACCGTTAGAGTAGATATTAGCAAGAGAATGAAAAAACCTGCGGCCTCCTTTGTAAATGGTTGTATTGGGAGAAACAGCTTACGCGAAGAAAATATAAGAAAAAATATATATAGATAGTTGTTTATCTACATACGTATACGTTTAATCATTTCGAGAATCGTCAGCGTAGAGATAATTATTCATACCACTCGCAGGATTCGAAACCCCGGAACACTTGTCACGTTATAAGCCAAATTCCGACGCCTTAACCCACTCAGTCACTATAAACAACCTGATCAATCAGCGAGAGTTTAAACTTGTTATAGTCAAGAGTGTTCAACTACTGAAGGAACATGCATTAAAGCTATGATGGCGGCTGTGATAATACTACTCACTACAGTGCTCAGCTTAGATTAGGGGCGACAAATAATATAATTTTTTTTTTTAATCTTATATATATATATATATATATATATATATATATATATATATATATATATATATATATATATATATATAAAGTGTGGGTTTGTCGTTCAAATTTCAAAGTATTGCAGTATATTTCCTGTAAAAACGGTTCTAAAATCTATTTTCAATCGATATTTATTCGATAATTGCCGAATTTTCCTACTTGGCCAAAAGTGACGAATTTACCATTTACGAATTTTCCATTTACGAATTTTCCGTTTACGAATTTTCCTGTGACGAGTTTTCCTAAATTCTTCAATTATATATATATATATATATATATATATATATATATATATATATATATATATATATATATATATATATATATATATATATATATATTGGGTCTGGTGATACCAGATCAGGCTGCCCTGTGGCTCCCTGAGACGAAATTCACCTACATTGACGTTTTTTTTTGTTTTTGTTTTTTTTGTAAAACTTAATTATGTTCTACAAAACCAAAAACAAAAACAACAGCCCCTCTCCCTTTCTCCCTCCCCTTTTTTATTTTTATTTTTCCTACCCTACTCCCGGTCCTGGATATGACCTTAAACTACATCCGATGGTGAGATCCGGCTTACGGACTTTGGGGAATGTGGAGCCTCCTCTTAATTACCATTGCTCCCAGGTCCACCCTGACCCGGAGTGGTAGTACCTGTTAGGGTCCCAACTATGGGTTAAATAGAAACAGATATTAAAAGGTGAAAGAAACAAAAAAGAGAAGAAAACAAGACCAGATTCGGCATTAAATAACCCAAAAAGGGTTGATATGCCGTAAAACAAAACTACCAAACCAAAAACCCTGATTAAACATTTGAAGATATAAAGAACTTGAAGCATAAAAACTTTCACTATAATGACCAGATTCGGCATTAAATAACCCAAAAAGGGTTGATATGCCGTAAAACAAAACTACCAAACCTATATTGGGTGAAAAACAAAGAGAAATGGCAAATAAAATGCAAGAGCGACAAAACAACGAATAATAAGTAGTGGATAAAAAGCGAATAAAAGATTTAGGGGCGAGAATCATATTGTTTGTTTGTAAATATGTAGATATCTTATTCTTTCTACATTTCATGTTGCTTTTATTCTTCATTGGTTATTCATCCTATTCTCCAGTTTTATTATTATTATTATTATTGTTGTTGTTGTTGTTGTTGTTGTTGTTGTTGTTGTTGTTGTTGTTGTTGTTGTTGTTGTTTTTTATCGGACATGTTTTTGGGGGTTTTTTAAAGATATTTTTGTCTTTAAATTTGTGATGGCTTCTAAGTATTGAAAACAATGAAAGAAAGTGAATTAAAAAGTGAAAGAAAGAAAAGGCATAAGAAACAAACAATGGTAAAAAGAAAGAAAGCAAATTAAAAAGTGAAAGAAAAACGATGAAAGAAAGACAGAAAGCAAGAAAGAAAGAGAGAAAACTATGAAAGAAAAGAGAAGTAAAACGAAATAAATGTAGGAAAAATTAAAGAAAGGAAAAAACAAAGAAATTGCAAAACGAAAGAAAGCTAATTAAGAAATGAAAGAAAGAAAAAGAAAAATAGAGTAAAAAGAAGGGAAAGAATTAAAGAAAGAAAGAAAGAAGAAAGAAAGAAAGAAAGAAAGAAGAAAAGAAAGAAAGAAAAGAAAGAAAGAACCAAAGAAGAAAAGAAAGAAAGAAAGAAAAGAAAGAAAGAAAGAAAGAAAGAAAATCGAGTAAAAGAATGTGAAAGAAAGAAAGAAGAAAGAAAGAAAGAAAGAAATGAAAGAAAGAAAAAGAAAAATCGAGTAAAAGAAGGTGAAAGAAAGAAAGAAAAGAAAAGAAAGAAAGAAAGAAAGAAAGAAAAGAAAGAAAGAAAGAAAAAAAGAAGAAAAGAAAGAAAGAAAGAAAGAAAGAAAGAAATGAAAGAAAGAAAAAGAAAAATCGAGTAAAAGAATGTGAAAGAAAGAAAGAAAAGAAAGAAAGAAAGAAAGAAAAGAAAGAAAGAAAGAAAGAAAGAAAGAAAAGAAAGAAAGAAAGAAAGAAAGGAAAAAGAAATCTAACTGAGTGCATGAAAAGAAAAACTGAAAGAAAGGAAGGATGGAGTAGGGGATTAAACTAACCTTAAATAAAAAAAAATGATTAAGAAAAAATAAACAACTCAAGAGAGGATCTCCATTTGTCTGTCCTTGATCCATACCTAACGATCTCCCCTACACTCTTTCTCTTTATTCAACTAGAAGATTAGCCCCTAATTACCGGGTAAAGGGAGGGGAGGGGTCTTTTTCTTTTTCCTTTTTTTGTGAACGGAGAAGATGCTAGGATTTCTGTCTCCGAAAGTGTCTTCGAGATCTTATCGGGCGAACTAGGGGGGGGGGGGGCGTTTTGTACGGAGGGGGGGGGGGGGTAAATGGAACTACCGATTGGGACCCATTCTGGGATATGCGTCCACTCAGTTTACACTCGGAAGGTAACGGGATATGAGAAGAAGAAGAAGAAGAAGAAGAAGAAGAAGAAGAAGAAGAAGAACAACAACAACAACAACAACAACAACAACAACAGGGGGTGTTTGTTTTACGGCATATCAACCCTATAAGCCATTTTGTGCCATACGATGTATTCATATAACATCGGTTGTTACCACAAAAAATAGCCGTGAAATGCCTAGGAGAATGGAAAGATCGCGGGAAGGAGAGCACCATCCAGACCTCCACTGGTTTGTGATTGTTTGTTTAATGGCACATCAACCGTATAAAATAGTTATTTGATAAGTTCTGGAGAGTTATTTAATTGTATCGTTAGTTTCTTCTTACGATGTCGTTTCTTTCTCGGCAACGGATAAGGTTGAACTTCTTGTCAAACGGTTCATCTTAAACTCCACATTGGACACCATAAACCACTCCCTCCCAAATTCCCTACTACGGACAGAAACCATCCTTGATGATCTGATCATCGCCCATTCTTATATCCTAAATATCATAAAAAAATTTGATACTTCCAAAGCATGCGGACCTAATCTTATCCTTGCTATAGTAATTTTTTTAAATGCTCTGCTGAGCTGGCCCCCGTCCTCTCAAAACTCTACAACAAATACCTTGCTGTTCTTGCTTCCCTGATAGCTGGAAAATTGTCTTTGTGGTACCAGGTTTCAAGAACTTTGGTGGAATAATTGACTCTCAAAATTATAAATCGATAATTCCCCTCCCGCTCTTCGCTAAAATCTTTGAATCATTACTTAATCTAGTCCGCCGCCTCAAAAATTCTAAACTTCTCTTTGATTAACAGTGTGGATTTAGGCAATCACGTTCTACTGCGGATATCCTAGCGGTCATCTCTGAACGCATATATCATACACAGGATAAGACAGGTGAGGCTAGGGCGATAGCGCTTGATATATCCAAAGCCTTTGACAAGGTCTGGCATAAAGGTATTCTCAAGAAAATTCATTCGTACCGTATTACTGGACGAGTATTTAGTATAATCAGATCCTTCTTACTTAAAAGAAACGTCCAGCTCGCCCTAAATGGCCGGACATCTAAACAACACCAAATTAATACGGGTGTGCCGCAGGGGTCGATCCTTGTACCTTTATTATTCCTGATTTTCATAAATGACCTCTCTGGTGAAATCGTGTCTGAGATGGGTATATTTGCTGGTGTCACCACGCTCAATTCTCAACATGTGGGCAAATCGAACGCAATGGCTTAATCCTTAAATAATGACCTCCAGCCTGTAGTGGAATGAGGCCAAAAATGGATGGCTACATTTAATGCTACCAAGACAAAGCTCATCTACCCTTAAAAAGTATGAGGAACCTAACACCAACTACCGATTACCATGGCTGATAGCACCCTTCCCGAGAGCCCAACATTCAAACTCCTCGGCCTAACGTTCGCAGTTAATATGAATTGGAATAAATACATAGAAAATACTGCCAAGTCTACTGCAAAAAAGGTGGGCTTTCTCTACCGGTCTAAAAACTAACACCTTATATAAAGAGCACTTGTCTGTGTGTATATGTATGTGTGTATGTATGTGTGTATGTAAGTATGTGCGTGTGTCTAGCTAAAACTTGAAAAATACGCAACAGATATAAAGTTGATATTTTCTAAATCGCTCATCTTTCGGACGCATAATATTCAAAAATTGGAAAAATACATTGATTTTTTCATGGGGTGGACAAATGTGTTCGTTATTAGCACATCACGCATGCGTAGACAACAAATCGGAAGTTAACAAACATTTCTTGATTGCATACTTCACCACTCGCCAAAAAAGGGGGATGGCACGGGGAATAAGTGGTTAACGACGGGGGCTGAGGACTTGGGTGTGCAGAAACATTTTTCATCAATTTAACTGCACTTTTACGTGACGAATCAAGGTCAGTAAATGAGAAATCTACCTTTGCGTTTTAACGGTTCCTTTTTTTAATTTTTAATTTTATTTTTCAACAGAGGGAATACTACACATTATCTTGTATTTTCTTTATTCATAAATCGTTTTTACACTTATATTTAAAACTTATTCATTTAAAACATAAGTACGTTCTTCGTGGAAAAAAAAACACGCTGAACTTTTACGCATGCTTTTACAGACTTTAATCTGAATCGAATTACTTGCCTCCTACGTTCATAAAAAAATCACTGGTATAAAGTGTGAAATGGGGTGGATAACAAATCTTGGGTATATTTTATGGCGATTACATATAAACAGCTTGAAAAACTTGGCGCTAAAAATAAGAAAATAAAAACATTTATTTTAGAATATCGAATAGGGGATCAGTTTCACATATAAATTTAACGTAAAATTTTCACTCATTACCGGACCAGATAGCGTTTTTAAGGTCATATAACCAAATATATTTTGTGCGTATGTATTTTTCTTTTGTGTGGGAGGGGATGGATAACAAATCTTGAGCATTTTTATGGCGATTACATGTAAACAGCTTGAAAAACTTGGCGCTAAAAATCAAAAAATAATTATTTTAGAATATCGAGTGGAGGATACCGGGTCAGATAGCGTTTTTAAGGACAAGCATACCCCTTTCAATGTTCATATGTATTACCGACTTATTCCTCAAGGAGAGTTGTCTGCGTGTATATCCAGAGAGATGAAATGGGATATGCTGCAGAGAGGGTGGGGAAAATGGCGGGGTGGGACAACGCCAGATAACCCTGCTAGTAAATAAATAAAAAGGAGCTGGACGTCATTTTTTTCAGGTAGCATGTTTCTGTGACGTAGGCACATTTTCGAACCCCATAGTGAGGTTCGTACGCTTATTCGTGTCTTGTTTACATTAAAATATGTTTGATAATTTGGAGTCGCTAGAGAGAGAGAGGTAGGAGAGAGAATGAGAATGAGAACGAGGGAAAGGAGAGGGAGTGAGATGGGGATGAGAGGAGGGTGTGAGAGATAGAACAGTCACCTCCTTCACTCTCTCTCTCTCTCTCTCTCTCTCTCTTTCTCTCTCTCTCTTTCTCTGTCTGTCTGTCTCTCTCTCTCTGTCTCTCTCTCTCTCTCTCTCTCTCTCTCTCTCTCTCTCTCTCTCTCTCTCTCTCTCTTTGAACTCTTTAACCTTTTTTATATAAATGTATTTATCTTTTGAATAAATCAATTCGCCTGAGCGATGGTGCGTGTTTTTACTTCAGTTTCAAATAGCAGTTTTGTCAGTCTATGATGCGCAAGTTTGAACACGCTTCAGTTTTTAATACCATTTTGCTGTCATGCATAAGTTTTAAATGCCATGTTTGTCAGTCTGTCACGCTTCAACTTGAAATAGCAATGTTTGTTAGTCTGTCACTCTTGAGTTTATAAAAGCAATTTTTGTTAGTCTGTCACGCTTCATTTTATAATAGCATTTTTCTCAGTCGGTGATGCATAAGTTTGAAATAGTATTATTATCAGTCTGTCACGCTTCATTTTATAATAGCAATTCTTTTTGGTCTGTCACGCTTCAGTTTATAATAGCAATTCTTTTTGGTCTGTCACGCTTCAGTTTATAATAGCAATTCTTTTTGGTCTGTCACGCTTCAGTTTATAATAGCAATTCTTTTTGGTCTGTCACGCTTCATGTTATAATAGCAATTCTTTTTGGTCTGTCACGCTTCAGTTTATAATAGCAATTATTTTTGGTCTGTCACGCTTCAGTTTATAATAGCAATTAGTTTTGGTCTGTCACGCTTCAGTTTATAATAGCAATTATTTTTGGTCTGTCACGCTTCATTTTATAATAGCAATTCTTTTTGGTCTGTCACGCTTCAGTTTATAATAGCATTTTGTAAGTCTGTGAGGCATACGTTTGAAATACCATTCTTATCAATCTGTCACGATTCAAACAACTGCTGGATAGAATCATTTCAAGTGTTTAGGGGAAGAGAGAAAGAAAATAGCAAGGCTGACAACCCCTGCCGTCTTAAATGAATTCGGAAAAGAAATCCTTCACTCTATTTCCGTAATGAACCGTTGTATTTCTTTTAGTGTTCATTCCTTCTTTCTATACCGATTGATATGTTTCTTATTCTATTTTTTTACATTCACCGATTGAGACGCTACTTTATATGAACACTAGCGGAACCCGTCGCCCGGCGTTGCACGGGAGAAAGTACTACCTATTGCATGACGTTAAATAAAAAAAGGAAATTACCTATTTTTTCTCCCCCCCCCCCCCCCGTCTATAGTGTTGGCGAATGTTTTAAATTTAAAAAAAAAGAAAAAAAAGTGGTAGAGTAGAATGGGATCGAACGCTAAAACAGGTGATTACGAATCCTGCCTTCTTACCGACTGCACCACAGATTCGTGTTAAAATAAATGTTAAAAAAAAAAAAGAAGAACCGGTGTTTTGTGAAAATTAAACTATGTGTATTAGTTCCCGGTGTCGATGAGTAGAGTGACAGTACAGAATTGTTAGAGAGAAAAGTTTTTGCTACCACCTATATGGAGTTGGTTTTTCGGAGAGTAGTGGATGGCGGGCCAAATGTAATATTTAGTGTAAGCTGGGAAAAAAGAATAACAAATGTACTAAAACACGCTCGAGTGAATAAGTGTAATGTAATGGTGAGTTTAGTAGCCGGTGATGCATGTGGTTATTTTCCTATTCTCCGAGAAGGTACAGGGGAAAAATCGTCTCTACTTTATATATTAGAAGAAGAAGAAAGAAAAGATACTAGCGGAACCCGTCGCCCGGCGTTGCACGGGAGAAAGTACTACCTATTGCATGACGTAAAATAAAAAAAGGAAATTACCAATTTTTTCTCCCCCTCCCCCCCCCCCGTCTATCGTGTTGGCGAATGTTTTAAATTAAAAAAAAATTTAAAAAGTGGTAGAGTAGAATGGGATCGAACGCTAAAACAGATAACTACGAACCTTGCCTTCTTACCGACTGCACCACGGATTCGGGTTAAAATAGATGTGAAAATAGGTCAATTCACTTAATAATAAAAAAGAACCGGTGTTTTGTGAAAATTAAACTGTGTGTATTAGTTCCCGGTGTCGGTGAGTAGAGTGACAGTACATAATTGTTAGGGAGAAAAGTTTTTGCTACCACCTATATGGAGTTGGTTTTTCGGAGAGACATTGATGGTGGGCCAAATGTAATATTTAGTGTTAAGTAGAAAAAAATAATAACAAATTTACTAAAACACGCTCGAGTGAATAAGTGTAGTATAGTGATGAGTTTAGTAGCCTGTGATGCATGTGGTTATTTTCCTATACCCCGAGAAGGTACAGGGGAAAAATCGTCTCTACTTTATATATTAGATTAGTGCGAACACTGGCGAAGCATTTTTTTTTTTCGTCATTTTCGACGCAGGGTGTACACTCTATATTACGCATCTACACATGATTAGGTTTTGGACTGCCAAAATTCATACAAGAATTATCCACATAGAACCATGGCCTAACGGTTAGGCGCATTGGTTAACAATCACTTCTAGGTGATAGTCTTCTGGGGGTTAAAGGTTTGGAAAATAATAGCCTCGCCAGTCATGCGCATTGTGTGCACCCGTCTTTGACCTACTTTTTTCAAACCTGTCTAGACATGCGTCGTGTTAGGATTAGATTTAAAGTTAAGGTTGGGGTTAGGGTTAGAGATAGGGTTAGGGTTAGGCTGTTCAAAATGCAAAAAAAACGCCACTGTGGAACGCAACGTAGAATGGTTAACAGCTATCTGGGATCTTTTTAAGAAGCTCCCCGCCACTAGTGCTAAAGTTAGTCGACCGTTAAGAATAACCCCGCTGCCAAGGGAGACAAATTTTCGCCTTGCTAAATTCTTTACGCGTTAACCCTTTTTCACACGTGTTTGTGTGCACCTTCCTTTAAAGTTTTCTTTGCTCATGAATTTTCTAAGACTCACAACCCGGTCCACGACAAGGAGTCTGCTGTAGTTTTTTAGCAAAACCACGGAGTACTACATCAGCAACGTCTCTGCAACAATGGCCATCAAATGGTTTTATCGAGCAATTGGTCCAGATGGCGATGTCATTTATGAAAAATGTAATTACAAAAGAAATAACATCCATTAATACTAAAATCGTATATAATAAGTTATACATTCTTATTTTGTTAATTTTTTAAGCAAAGGTGGCTGAAAAGTTGTCTCCCTTGAATAGCGAAGCTTTATTTTTGGGCGGGAAATTTCTTAAAAAGATCCGCTATCTGTGTGAGTTTATGTGGAGGCAGAATTATAAGGGAAGTGATTTTTGTTATATAAATACTCAATGATGTAAATGGATTCCATCCGCTTGAATAATTAATAAAACTTTTTGTTTGTTTGTTTTTACTACTGCAGTTTGCATTTTTTTTTTTTTTCTGATTTGGGGGTTGACGGGGATGTTTTTTTTTTTTTTTAATTTTCAGTGGGATGTTCTACAAAAGGTCCAATAGCGGTATTAACGTATAAATCGTACTGGATTCGAACCCAGCTTACCCGATCTGTTCCGATGGATACTGCATCCCATAGACTGGTATTGTCTTGGCCTTCGGGGCTTGATTTACGCCGGTCTGTCCTGTGCAGTTCTAGGAGGTCCACCCTCCCAGGCTTCGCCTCCCCTCTTTGGGGAGGAGTAAGTTTATTGCTTACTGCCTGAGGCGCCCCTACCGGGGAATGCCAAGGGGGCTGCCCAGGCAATTTTTAAACCCCACTTTCCCGACCCGACCTTGGGTCACATCTTACTTGTGGGAGTAAGATAAAAACTGGCCTTGTGCCTAACTCCTGGAGAGGAGTAAATCAATACCCGATTTGATCATCAGCGTCAATATCCCTTCACACCCCTCGTGCTCTCAGGTTTTAAGTTAAATAATCTTGGAAAGGGTGGCGGGAATGTTTTTTAACACAGTGAAAAGGTTAGGGGGAAAACGAGTAACCACCTTTTTGTGTAGACAAAAAATCCTTTCCATATTATTCAGACAGATGTCCTTACTGACGCCATCTCATCTTGCTCGAGTCGCTGCGTCGAATTCCACCCATCCACCCCGGGATCACAAGGTGAGAGTCAGAAAAGGCAAAAATAAACTAGAAAAGAATATTCTTAAGATACGTCCATTCAATCTATTCTTAAGATACGTCCATTCAATCTGCGCGTTTTGCAATGACAAATGTTACCTAAGTGTGACCGACCGACCGACCGATCGACCGACGAAAGGATTGGGCCTCTTACAAAAATACGCGGACTGAATCTAAAATTGTTATTAAGCGGAGCGACGAAAATTATATGTTAAAGTTAAATTAAGCGTGACAAACCTTCTAAAATGCTATTTCAAAATTACGTGTCAAAATGTTATTTTAAAGTTAAATTAAGCGTGACAAACCTTCTAAAATGCTATTTCAAAATTACGTGTCAAAATGTTATTTTAAAGTTAAATTAAGCGTGACAAACCTTCTAAAATGCTATTTCAAAATTACGTGTCAAAATGTTATTTTAAAGTTAAATTAAGCGTGACAAGCCTTCTAAAATGCTATTTCAAAATTACGTGTCAAAATGTTATTTTAAAGTTAAATTAAGCGTGGCAAGCCTTCTAAAATGCTATTTCAAAATTACGTGTCAAAATGTTATTTTAAAGTTAAATTAAGCGTGACAAGCCTTCTAAAATGCTATTTCAAAATTACGTGTCAAAATGTTATTTTAAAGTTAAATTAAGCGCGACAAACCTTCTAAAATGCTATTTCAAAATTACGTGTCAAAATGTTATTTTAAAGTTAAATTAAGCGCGACAAACCTTCTAAAATGCTATTTCAAAATTACGTGTCAAAATGTTATTTTAAAGTTAAATTAAGCGCGACAAACCTTCTAAAATGCTATTTCAAAATTACGTGTCAAAATGTTATTTTAAAGTTAAATTAAGCGTGACAAGCCTTCTAAAATGCTATTTCAAAATTACGTGTCAAAATGTTATTTTAAAGTTAAATTAAGCGCGACAAACCTTCTAAAATGCTATTTCAAAATTACGTGTCAAAATGTTATTTTAAAGTTAAATTAAGCGCGACAAACCTTCTAAAATGCTATTTCAAAATTACGTGTCAAAATGTTATTTTAAAGTTAAATTAAGCGCGACAAACCTTCTAAAATGCTATTTCAAAATTACGTGTCAAAATGTTATTTTAAAGTTAAATTAAGCGTGACAAACCTTCTAAAATGCTATTTCAAAATTACGTGTCAAAATGTTATTTTAAAGTTAAATTAAGCGCGACAAGCCTTCTAAAATGCTATTTCAAAATTACGTGTCAAAATGTTATTTTAAAGTTAAATTAAGCGCGACAAACCTTCTAAAATGCTATTTCAAAATTACGTGTCAAAATGTTATTTTAAAGTTAAATTAAGCGCGACAAACCTTCTAAAATGCTATTTCAAAATTACGTGTCAAAATGTTATTTTAAAGTTAAATTAAGCGCGACAAACCTTCTAAAATGCTATTTCAAAATTACGTGTCAAAATGTTATTTTAAAGTTAAATTAAGCGCGACAAACCTTCTAAAATGCTATTTCAAAATTACGTGTCAAAATGTTATTTTAAAGTTAAATTAAGCGCGACAAACCTTCTAAAATGCTATTTTAAAATTACGTGTCAAACTGTTATTTTAAAGTTAAATTAAGCGCGACAAACCTTCTAAAATGCTATTTCAAAATTACGTGTCAAAATGTTATTTTAAAGTTAAATTAAGCGCGACAAGCCTTCTAAAATGCTATTTCAAAATTACGTGTCAAAATGTTATTTTAAAGTTAAATTAAGCGTGACAAGCCTTCTAAAATGCTATTTCAAAATTACGTGTCAAAATGTTATTTTAAAGTTAAATTAAGCGCGACAAACTTTCTAAAATGCTATTTCAAAATTACGTGTCAAAAAGTTATTTTAAAGTTACGCGTGACAAACTGACAAATGTGTAATTTCAAACTTACCATAGCATATCAACTAAAATGCTATTTCAAACTAAAGAGTGATATATGTACAAACATGCTATGTAAAACTTCGTGGTAGGACAAAAGCCCACCGGACAAAAGCCCACAGGACATAAGCCCACCGGATAAAAGCCCGCCGGACAACAGCCCACCAAAAATAATTAAAACACCAATGTAAAAATAATTTTTTTTTTTAATTAAAAAAAGATTTTTTTATATTTAATTTTTTTGCAATTTTCAATAACTTTGTAGTTTTGTTTGGTTGTTTTTTTTTGGTTTTTTTTCTTTACAAAAGTTTTTTTACTTCATTTTTAAACATTTTTCCGGTACTTATAAAATACTGCATTTTTCCGGTACTTGTAAATACTATATTCTTTGAAAGATTACATCATAAAAAATACACACCCTTTTTACTACTAACCTTAAGTCCGGGTGTTAAACGAAAAATAAAGTTTATTTCAATTATGTGTTGCTATTCCATTCTAACATTTTAGGGCATTTAACCAATTTTCTTTTGCGATGGGAGATAAATTCTATGCGTTCTTTTTTTCGGGCGGGGTGGGTGGGTTCTACTCTCTCTCTCTCTTTCTCTCTCTCTCTCTCTCACACACACACACGCTCTCTCTCACACACTCTCTCTCACACTCACTCTCTCTCTCTCTCTCTCTCTCTCTCTCTCTCTCTCGATATGGGCATAACCTCCCGTTTGAAAATTGAAATATTTCAGATTTGCATTAAATTTCATTCATAATCATTCGACTATAATGAATCAAGATTCTCTGAATTTCAATTTCTTCTTAAAACCCCTTAAGCTTAAGCCTTAGATTTGAGACATTTTTAAGAATTAAAGTCATGTAATGGATTTTTTTAACATAGTTCACCCCAAACCAGGCAGGCCGCCACTGTAGACGTAAGGGGCTACTGAGAAAAAAAAAGGGTGACGGTTTTTGGGGGGTCAATCTAATTTAGGAGCTGCGCAGCGAGATGTCTGTTTACATTAGTTTTAAATTTCTGCATGTCAGTAACGTCAGAAAAGCAGGGAGCAGGGAGGGAGTTGCAGAGTCCAGCAGCACGAGGAAAAAAGCTTTTGGAGTAGAAAGCTCTTCGGCATCTGGAGACGTCCACAGAGTATGGATGGAATTTAGCAGATTGTCGAGTTGGTCTAGTGAATTTACGTCTTGGGGGTACACGTGCAGCAAGCTCATCATTATTATATCTTTATTTTTATCTT
>OY744553.1:14103438-14105938 GCA_963556195.1 Sepiola atlantica
GATGGTGCACAATCAGTACGAATGCCAACACAAAACGTCCGCGTCGAATTAATTTTTTTAGAAGCCTGTTATGATATCAAAAATATCTTAACCTCTCGTAGTTGTTGGCATTCCTTTACAACGCAAAAAAACTGATTGATTATTTCATCATCAATGAATCGAACAAATACAAACAATCAATTACTGTTACTGATATCAGTCAATTCATCGACTATTAAAGCAAATTTAGATCCTTCAACTTTTTTCTGAACATTTGTTTCAATGTGTTCAGATAGATCTACAATTCTCCCGTGTATTGTATCATTTGAAAGCGGAATTTTATTAATTTCTTTTTCAGCTGTCTCACCTAGCATGGATTTCACCATCTTTTTGCAAGCGGGAATGATAGCTGACTCAGCAAGATTTGGATTCCATTGCTATTATTTCAGCTACCTCAATGGAAGCGAGTTGAGCTCGTTCACACACGGTCATTGTTTTCTGAAAAATATTGCGTTGCTTTGATTGTTGTTGTAATAGTCTTTGAAAATAATTAAGAACTTTATTTTGTGCATAAGAATTTTTAGCCGTGAAATGTGTTTGTAATTTATTTGGTACCATAGATTCATCAGCCATTTTTTTCGCCACAAACTATACATAATAGACATGGTTGAGCAACATCTCCTGTCACAGAAAATCCAAACTTCAAATAATCATCACAATACTGTCTATAATGGTGAACTTGTGTTTCTTTTTGTGCTGGATTTTGTAGGTTTCATCGTATGTTCTGTTTCAACTTCACACTCGTAACTAACATCCTTGCTTTTAACACATTGATCCATTGTAAAGGGGTCTTTATAACCAATTAACACGCGCGTACTCTAACCAACAACGGTAAACAACAGGCAGTGTTCAACTGATTCGTGAGTCAACGGTCAACCTCCCGTGTCAAACTGTAAAATCATGTAGTGATCAATTTTTTTTTGATTTCCGAATATAGCATCACCGATATCGGGTTGAAGATTATAGAAAATCGCTTATCTATTGAAAACTATTATTTCTATACATTGATATATACAGGCTTTGACAAAAAATAATTAAAAGCTTATATATATATATATATATATATATATATATATATATATATATATATATATATATATATATATATATATATATATATATATAGGCAAACATTATTAAATAACACGGAGTGGTTTTGTTTGATGCGACTTTTTTTTATTTTTTTAATTTTCCGAATTGTCCATCTAATGTTTCGGTCAAATTGATGTAAATATGATCCATGGGTTTCTTGTTCCATTCTTTTTTTCTTTTTTGCAAGTACTTTCGATTTGAATCGTCAAATCATCTTCAGGCGGTATTAGTTTTAGTGTCTTTACAAATTATGACTTTACTGTTGTGCTCATTTTTTAATTATAACGGCAAGTAGTTTATAACTTGAAAAAGCGCCTGTAAAGTTGAAATGTACATGAGAGCGTGATGGCGTTCAACACATTTGAGAGATTTAAAAGTGTGACTGTTTAAACCGTTAAAAAATTGATGACGTTAAAGAAAGTGCATACAATTCAAACGCATAATTACCTAATGGCTAAGAATTTGGTAATGTTAATTATTATGCTAGACACTTTAAAATGTTGCGACTAGTTTCATAATTGACATTATTAATTGTGGGATGTTTAGTTTTTATGTAGAGGGCTTCGAGTATTTTTAATTTTTTGATATTGGTATCGTGGTGTATTATTTTGATACGACGGCCACGGCAGCGTTGATATTGAAATAATAATGTTTTCAAAAAAAACAAGTCGTAAATATACATCTCACATGAATGTTATGTCTTTTGAAAATGTGAAAAAATAAAAAGTAAAAAACATGGTTATTGAAATATAAAATGAACCTGACTTATTTATTTATATATATTATTGTCGCTCCTCGAAAAATTAGAGCACTGTAATGGTAGTATTAACACAGCATGACGTCACTTGCTTATAATGCATCATTCCTTCCCTTAAAAAGAAGTAGAATGCTTAGACGTTGAGCTCGCCGATAAGGTGTTAAAATGATCATAGTTTATTCGATGTTTACCATTGGCCTAGCTGTTAGCGACGTCGGATTAGAGTTGAAAAATACTTGTAGTCCGGGGTTTCGAATCGTATGACCGGTAGTGAATAGTCATATCTCTATGCTGATGAGTCCCGATTAAAAAGGACGAAACGAATACTTACATAGATAATAAACAATAAAAAATATATGTATATATGTATATTATTATTATTTTATTATTATTTATTTATGTATATATAAGTAACATTTTAAGCTGAATTATTTCGACACTTGATTATTGGGGAAATGGTAGTTTTATCTGTACCATTAGAGAGCCATGCATATAACTGTCCTGTTTTTAAATCTCCGAAACAGTTACATGGTAAACAGCTGATGATCCCCGTGTTGATATTAGATGCTTACGTTAAGGTCTCCTGCTTTTGTTTCACTGTTAGATACTTAA
>OY744553.1:14108438-14118438 GCA_963556195.1 Sepiola atlantica
GCCTGGCTTAAGGAATGAAAGAGAAGAAAAATAAATATTGTTATTCACTAAATGTCCTTGTTCTGAACAACCGAAGATTATGATTTGTTTCCATTTGGAGGTAGAGAGGAAGAGAGAGAGAGAGAGAGAGAGAGAGAGAGAGAGAGAGAAAGAGAGAGAGAGAGAGGAAGAGAGAGAGAGAGAGAGAAAGAGAGAGAGAGAGGGGAAGAGAGAGAGAGAGAGAGACCTTTTTCACCCCAAATCCTACGCAATTATGCATAATGTAGAAAAGATACATAAATAAAACTGTACGTAATAGTTCAATGAAATCAATCATTTAATAAGAAAACAGAAGAAGGAAAAACGAATAATGAATTAATTAGTATTCGTTTTTTTTTAAATGCAACATGCAAATTAGTTATCTTTTTTGAAGTCGTTCGAATATCAACGACTGCGTATATTACGAAGTTGTTTGTAGATTTTAAGTGTAGTATCTGTTCCAATGGATACTGCCCCCCATAGACCGGTATTGACTTGGCCTTCGGGGCTTGATTTACGCCGGTCTATGGGTCTGTCCTGTGCAGTTCTAGGAGGTCCACCTTCCCAGGCTTTGCCTCCCCTCTTTGGGGTGTAGTAAGTTATCGCTTACTGCCTGAGGCGAACCTACCAGGGAATGCCGACGGGGCTGCCCAGGCAATGTTTTATTGCCAGAGTGCTCACCTTCTCGGGCGCTGGCTTTTAAAGCCCCTCTTTCCCGACCCGACCTTGCGTCACATCTTACCTTGTGGGAGTAAGATAAAAACTGGCCTTGTGCCTAACCTCCTGGGGAGGTAAATAAATTTTAAATAGAAAAGTTGGCTTTTAATAGCAATGCCAATGCGAGAGATAACTCAACTTTATAGAGAGAGAGAAAAGAGAAATAAAATAGAAGATTATATATAGATATATACATAGATTTTTCCAAAACTGATAAATAAGCAGTATTACACTGACAGATGCTCGACTGGCCGGAAAGCTTCGCGACTGGTTGGACGTCTGACGCACCCATCGACACTCGGTGGTGAACCGTTCCCGAAGACGGGTCACTTCTGTATACAATCGAGACTCACATCCCGGTTATTGGGTGTGTATTTAAAACTAAATTATTAAACCGAACAACCTAAGTACCGGACGTTTTTTTTTTATTAAGACTTATTAAGACTGTCATGGAGTGGCTCTTCGCAAACATCGGCCGCGTATATACAGGGTGATTCATAAGTCACTTCACTTAGCTATTTAAAATGATTACCATATGAAGCACAAACATACTATGAACTTTTGATAATTGTTATCTTACTCTCTAATTACTGCTATTTGTTATTTTAAATTTGTTCGTTTATATATTTGTTTCTATATATATTTATTTCATAATCAATCAAATATGCTACAAAGACTCGTAAATTCCTTGCAAAAAAGAATGGAGCTATGCATGCAGGACGAATGTGGAGATTTTGAAAATTTGCTGTAATTTTAAACTCTTATAAATGAATTTGTAGAATAAACTTTCTGTTTTGTATTACCGTATTTTTTAACTTTAGAATTTCAAAAATAAATAGCTAAGTTACTTATGAATCACCCTGTATTTATTTGTATCATTAAAATGGAGATTTTTATGCCTGTCTGTAAGCGAAACTACGTCATATTTGTTATGGATATTTTTATTTTTACTCTTTGTGTCAACACTTATCAAGGCCAAGAGCCACTTGAGGATTAGGGTTAAGGGATGGAATGTTTGTCAGTCGAAATTGATCAATGCAATGAACTAAGGCGGCTCACGACAAGTACTTGTTGACATTGGATTTGAAGACGACTTGTAGTCTGCATGGAAGTAGTCCCACAATAACGTTTTCTGTCCATGACAGTACATCGAAGAGCATTGATGATCAATTTCTCGCTGAGTCTCTCTCTCTCCCTCTCTCTCTCTCTCTCTCTCTCTCTCTCTCTCTCTCTCTCTCTCTCTCTCTTCTGATCTGAAGCACGTGATGCAATGGGGGTAGGAGAAATGGCTGGTTGCTTGTAACACTTCTCAAAAAAAACTTTTCCTTCCATCACCAACATATGGATCCCTGCTTTGTCCCAGTCGAGACGAGCGTATGGACGATTAGTCGGAATTGGAATCGAGAATCGGAAAAATCGGAACTTTTTGGGGTATTGGAATCGGAAAAATTGCAGCCTGATTTCTGATTCCAAAAACGATTCTTTTAATTTTTTACCTTCATTTTCTGTTGCTGGTACTAATGATAAAATGATAAATATTTATCTACTCGTGCCATTTTTACCTGTGTCATTTTATCGTGTCATTTTCCGGTTCCATTTTTACTTAAATCCGTTATTATGATCAGTAAAACTAAAATCTATAGATCATAATAACGGATTTAAGTAAAAATGGAACCGGAAAATGACACGGTAAAAATGGCACAGGTAAAAATGGCACGAGTGGATAATTAGTAAAAAATGGCACAAATGAAAAATATAGATGAAAATCTCACAATGAGTTTATAAAAATCTTGGATACAATACATAAAAGGAAAAAATTAAAGAAGTTTGTCAAATTATAAAGAAAATTATACTTACATTTAAAAGTAGATGAGGACTCTCCCCTCCCCCACCCTAATGAATTTCTACTTTTTTTATTAGACGATTTTAGAATCAAAATCGGTAATTGTATCGGAATCGGGAATTTAGAATCTTCCTATCACTAGTCGATACAGGAGCTCTGCCCATGGAAATTTCTTCTGGCGCTAGGCATATAAAGGAAGGGCTGCCCAGGCAATATTTAATGGCCAGAGTGCTCACTTTTTCGGGCGCTGGCTTTTCAAACCCCACTTTCCCGACCCGACCTTGGGTCACATCTTACTTGTGGGAGTAGGATAAAACTGGCCTTGTGCCTAACCTCCTGGAGAGGAGTAAAATAAATACTCTCTAGTCTGGACTGCAAGGTAGATGTGAGTATCAAATTTCTGCCTCTTGGCACTGACGTTCGTCATGTGACCCTTACTTTCTCTCTCATGGATTCGGACATCTAAACCGAAAAGTCGTCGTTCGATTTCATTCTTTTTTCATGTAAGCTAAAACCGGAAAGGTATTAGAATTCACTCATTCCATGGAGATCGATATTTACTCTATGTATCCATTCTCTAACCAAACACAAATTTTCTCTTACACTTCTTAACACGGACGTGTAAAGATATGGTTAGTAAAGTAAATTTCTACGTAAGATTTATGGTGCTACCGGATCAGGCTGGAACAAATAAGACATATAATGGAAGAACAAGTTAAATAGTTTCACACATAATACAATGTATACATACACACACACATATATATATATTTATTTATTTATTTTTCACAAACACACATATATATATATGTCTATTTACACAATGTTACAAGATGGTCTGGTGGAAACTCCGTATGATATAATATTTCGGGAACTCTTCCCTTCTTCGGAACCGTGCTCAACTCAAGTTCAAACATGCATATGAAGGAAGCAGTGAGGATGCAGTCTCGCAGAAAATACTGGTTAAATTTGAATTCTAACCAGATTTTAAAAATAAAAATAAATAAAGTAAAATAAATAAAGTTTAATTTTTTTATGTTATTTATTTATTTTTACTTTATTTTTACTTATTTTCTTATTTTTTATATAAAGTTTATATATATATATATATATATATATATATATATATATATATATATATATATATATATAGATTACGGACTGCTACAAATATACGGAACTATTTGTGCTTCCTGACCAAAAATGCACCAAGCATTGATATTATTGTTTTTTTCCTTTCTCTTTGGAAAACTCAATCATATTCTTCAAAACCAAAAACAACCACAAACATTTTCCTCTACAAAACAATCAACCATAAATAAATACCTGAACATATAAAGAACATGAGGCATAAACCCTGTTACCAAAATGACCTGATTCTGCATTAAATAACCTAAAAAGGGTAAGTATACCGTAAAGCAAAACAATCAAACCAGACCAAGGTTAAAAATTAAGTAATGTTTAATTTTCCAAGTAGAATTCGAGTAAGGCTACGTATCCCGGTAGTGACGTCACAGAGACAGGAAACCGCTAGTCTTACGTGACGAATGAGCAGGGAAGATCTTTCTCTTTTCTCATTTTTGAAAATTTTTCATCAATAAATCTTAATTTATAAAACTACACGGTAAAGCCTTATGAAAATTAGTGCATAAATTGCGACAATAGACCTGAATATTGGCCTAAAATTTAGATTCGATTGACTCAAGAGGTTTTAGATTATTTATAAATAAAAAGTAATTTGCGTAATAAGTTTAAAATCCTTATATATCTCCGCTCTATAATCAAAATTATTTATTTATTTGTATATAAATAAATACATATCCGCTCCTTCACACAAAATTTATCAAGTATAAAACTTTTGGATTAAACCATTTCAAGTGTTTAGGGGAATGTAGGAAAAAAATAGTAAGTCTGACAAACCCCGCTCTCTAAAATGAATTCAGAAAGATATCCTCACTCTATTTATCGTCCCAAATACAAATTTATTTTACGTTTTCGGCATCCCAAATACACATTGTGTTACGTTTTCAACGTCCTACATTACCTTCATATTTTTGGTTCAATTATTTTTGTAATACTAATTAACTTCATTAGTATTTTTCTATAAAAACAATATACCTTTTTTTAATGAACCACACAAATAATCAGTCGGAGATTTATTTTATAAACTTTTTTATAAACGGAGTTAGACACAAGATAAGTTTTTAAATTTTGGAAAACCCAGATTCGACAAAAATTAACTTGTCCCAGACGTTAAGGATTTCTCGTCCTACGAACGAGTACTATGGGTGGAGCAGTCTGGTGTAGGAAATGACTGTTTCCGCTTACGTTAATAAACAAGTTCCTTCTTTAAAAAGAATTGAATCCTTTTAAGTTACCGATATCTACAACTACTGTATATATTTCTACATCTATGGTATATATGTCTACATCTATGGTATATATGTCTACATCTATGGTATATATTTCTACATCTATGGCATATATTTCTACATCTATGGTATATATTTCTACATCTACGGTATATATGTCTACATCTATGGTATATATGTCTACATGTACGGTATATATTTCTACATCTATGGTATATATGTTTACATCTACGGTATATATGTTTACATCTATGGTGTATATTTCTACATCTATGGTATATATTCCTACATCTATGGTATATATGTCTACATCTACGGTATATATTCCTACATCTATGGTATATATTTCTACATCTATGGTATATTTCTACATCTATGGTATATTTCTACATCTATGGTATATATGTCTACATCTACGGTATATATTTCTACATCTATGGTATATATTTCTACATCTATAGTATATATTTCTACATCTACGGTATATATTTCTACATCTATAGTATATATTTCTACATCTACGGTATATATTTCTACATCTATGGTATATATTTCTACATCTATGGTATATTTCTACATCTATGGTATATATGTCTACATCTACGGTATACATTTCTACATCTATGGTATATATTTCTACATCTATAGTATATATTTCTACATCTACGGTATATATTTCTACATCTACGGTATATATTTCTACATTTATGGTATATATTTCAACATCTACGGTATATATTTCTACATCTACGGTATATAAGTCTACATCTACAGTATATATTTCTACATCTACGGTATATATTTCTACATCTACGGTATATATTTCTACATCTACGGTGTATATTTCTACATCTACGGTATATATTTCTACATCTATGGTATATATTTCTACACCTACCGTATATATTTCTACATCCATGGTATATATTTCTACATCTTTAAGAAAAGCCGAAACTATAAAGGTTTTTCACGTTCACGGTCGATGGTTTCCAAGGTTCAGATTTCGAACCTCGAGGTTTATGCGTTTGCTGTACTTAGCCACACTGTTAAAAAACGAAACATGTGTCTGTGTGCAACAAATTTATATTTATATATATATATATATATATATATATATATATATATATATATATATATATATATATGAGGCTTATGTAGTTTGCTTGAAGCATTGTTTACTTGTATATAGAAATGTGATACTTAGAAGGCAATACAATGAAGAGGTGCGAATAAGACATAATGGTGAAACAAGTTAAATAGTTTCACCCTTAATACAATGTATACATACACGCATACACATATATATTAATTTATTTATTTATTTATTCATTTTTCACAAACACACTCACATATCTGTCGATCTACACAATATTATGTTATGCAATACCTGTATCAAGATGGTCTGGTGGAAACTCCGTATGATATATTTCGGGAACTTTTCCCTTCTTCGTAATCGTGCTCAACTCAAGTTCAAGCATGCATATGAATGGCAGCAGTGAGGATGCAGTCTCGCAGAAAATACTGGTTAAATTTGAATTCTAACCCTCTACATCTACGGTATATATTACTACATCTACGGTATATATTAAAAAATAAAAATAAAATAAAATATAGTAAAATAAATAAAGTTCAATTTTTTTATGATATTTATTTATTTTTGCTTAAATTATTTATATTTATTATTTTATTTTTTATATGAAGTTTATATATATATATATATATATATATATATATATATATATATATATATATATATATATATATATATATATATATATATATATATATATCACGGACTGTTACAAATATACGGAACTATTACAACTTCTATTCATACTCTGAAGATACGAGGTGTCTCGCGAAATTATTAGTCAAAAGATCAAAGTATAAGATGAAAAATAAAAAATTGTTTATTAATAAATATCGCATCTGAACATGCTTTTAAAGGTTTTTAGCCTTATTTATTATTAAATTCTTAAAAAGATGTTTAAAAAGAGAAAACAAATATGAACTCTCCTATTCTAGTATATATATATATATATATATATATATATATATATATATATATATATATATATATACATGGACGGCTACAGCCCCCCCCACTTTTTGACTTGCCCCCCCCCCACTTTACGGTCATCAATAATGAAGTTATATATGCATGTGTTTAACCGGCTCCCCCCCCCACTTTTGAGGAGAGCCCCCCACTTTTATAACTGTGTCGCCGGTCCTGATATATATATATATATATATGTGTGTGTGTGTGTGGGTGTGTGTCTGTGTGTTCTTTTTTACGTAGTGCAGATTCCCTATTATGTATTTCCCTTAGCTGGCCCTTTATTTTAAGGGGATTTCCCCAGAGACGTCACCGGCAAATTCCCACCGGTGCTCGTCTCTTTTTGTATTGTTGTAGCCATTTACTTCACATCATGGCGCAGTTTTCTATCTCTTTAAATATTCTGACGTTTTTAGCATCGCCGGTAAGAAATATTGCCTTTCTTCTCACTAAGAATAGAATTAAATATTATTTTTAGTATTATTTATTTTATCTAACGAACTTTGTTTACCTTTTCCCCACGTGTGAGCCTCCATTTAACCTCTCTTGTAAAACGGCTATCACTTAGCATAATTTGTATTTTTCCCTTTCTATCATTATTTTTATGCTCGAAATATCTTTATTCTACAATGTTATTAAGTTCACGGGGTATCTTTTACTTTACTCAGCAGACTAAAAACGCTCAAAAAACAAATATACAACAAATAAAAGTAACTGTAGGCGATAAAAGTTATTTTCAAACTTACCTGTGGCATTTGTCTGTATTTTTAACCCGTTCGAAGTGCTATTTATTAGAAATTAAATTATTCGTCACACCAACATCGCAAAATCCAAGATGGCGATCGTGGGGGCGGGATGTAAGAAAATAATGACCGTCCGCCATTTTCTTTTTGTGCAATAAAAAAACAAGAATTTTTTTTACATCCAATAAAAACCCATGTATACTACGTAAAAATACAAACAAATGTCATAGCTACGTCGGAAAATATCTATTCTCGACGTAGGTCGCCTTCACTTGTTGCATATTTATGTTTTTAAACACTACCTCGTTCGTTTTTTACCCCGTTTACGACTCTGCGGAGTAAAGTAAAAGATACCCAGTTCACGACTCTCCTTAAGCTGATCTCCGCTACGTCTTTATTTTGTATTTATGTGTTTCTGTTTTACCTTTGTCGATAATCAATAAACCTGTGTTTAAAATAAATGTACCATGCCTCAGAGTCTTGATTGCCGATAAGAGTTTATGCTAGCTGTCCGAGGTTTGCACACGTTTCCACGAAACATACGCATCCCGGAAGACAGTATGTGTGTGCTGGTGTGTTTTTATTCACGTCTTGCCATAGAATTATTTTTATCACTACATGTTCATTTATTTTTACCCTGGAAATCGGCAGTTAGAAAAAGGGTGTACTATAATAAAAATAGACAGTCAGAATATGAGCACTGATAAAAAAAATAAGAAGTAGAACTACAAGAAAAAAACTTCTCGAATATTCTCTTCCATTTTTTTACACGGTCGAGTGAAAGCTAATCCATTATAGATATTTTCCCGAATTTTTAGGTTTCAGCCTTTTTTTTTTTTTTTATGGGACGCTGAAAACGTAAACAACACAAGATACTTAAGTTCTATATACAAATAAATACACATTGATCTTTATTATAGAGTATAGAATGATACATGTATGTGCATATGATCTATGTATGTATGTACGGTGTGTATGTAGGATGCATCTATGCATGTAACTTAGATTCATGTACATATGTACGATCCGTGTATGTATGTATGTATGTATGTATGTATGTATGTATGTATATCTAGGTGATCGTGTATGTATGCTTGAGTTATGCATGTGTGTAGGTATGCATGTATAATGTATATATTATGTATACATGATTGATGCATTTATATGTAATATATATGCATGTGTATCGATTAGTTATGCATGTATATATTATGCATTATTCATGCAAACATTGTTAAAACATAACAGAATTCGTTTACCTTTTTATTTTTTCAATTTTGTTAAAAAAAAATTTAATATTAAAATCACAAAATTAATAAATGTTCTATAGGTATCACGAACGTTTTCGATTCTTCGTCGAATCATCCTCAGGTGTCAAAAGCAAATGAACAAAAAAGCTGGAGAAAGAAGAGAATTTTAAAAGATAGCAGATAAACGCGCACGTAAACGAACTCTAGCTCAATTCATCTACAAAAAAATAACTTCTGATTTCAGTTAACAACACTAAAATAATACATTCCTAAATCAATTTTTAAAAAAATTAAAAGTACTGGAAGCTATCTACATAAAAACACAACAACCTACAATTAATAACATCAAATATGAAGCCAGTAACAACATTTTTAAATGCTTGGTGTAATATGATGTTACTGTGTGATGCCACTCCGGCGTCGCTGAATTTAAATTGTGAACGTCTTTCCTGGAACAATGCGAAAACGTTCTTTGACGTGCGCGTTTCTTGTACCGGAGGATATACGTCATTGACAGGGCTAAAAAGACAGATTAACTCTAATAACTTAACGTGTTTAATAAAGAACTAGAATAATACAGAACGTGCACAATTAATCCCCAGAACAGAACAGTTTTGTCCCTTTTACGAAAATTAAATCAAGATATAATGATATTAAACCTTATGTCTAGAATCATATTCTAATTTTAATTAAAACTCCAGTACATGATTTTTATTTTTTTAATGTCTCAAAATTAAAGTCTTAAGCTTAAGGGGTCTTAAAAGGAAATTGAAATTAAGGGAATCTTGCTTAATTGATGTCTAATGATTATGGATCAACTTGAATGTAAATCTGAAATATCTGAATTTTCTAATGGTAGGCTGTGCCCATATCATGCCTCCTAAAAATCCTTTAAAATACTCCAAAGAAACTAAAAATGGTGGAAATATTTATTAATTGATGCATAATACCTATTGCTAAAATTTCACGTGTTTGTCTCATTTACATGAAACTAAAGTAAA
>OY744553.1:14123438-14130938 GCA_963556195.1 Sepiola atlantica
AAATGCTGGTTTACCCCAGGGATCCATCCTTGGACCTCTACTGTTCCTGATTTTCATAAATGACCTCCCTGATGTCATTGAGACTCAGATAGGACTATTTGCTGACGACACGACGCTCTACTCTGGTCATGCGGGCAAAACCGACACGCACATATCTGAGGCAATGGCTGAATCCTTAGAAAATGATCTCCAGTCTGTAGTGGGATGGTGTCAAAAATGGATGGTAACTTTAAATGCCGCTACTTTCCTTCAATAACTACAAAAAACTTCTTCAACCACAGATTGTCATGGCAAATGATATCCTATCTGAGAGTTCATCATTCAAACTCCTCTACCTAACTTTCATAGATAACATGAATTAAAATAAATACTTTGAAAACATTGCCAGGGCTGCTGCAAAGAAGGTGGGGTCCCTCTACCATACCATTAAACTTCTCACACCTAACATCATCCTATATCTCTACAAAGCCACCATCCATATATATATATTGAGAGATACAGAGAGGAGGAATATGGAGAGAGATGGGCAGGGGGACACGGGAATGTATATATATATATATATATATATATATATATATATATATATATATATATATATATACATTTCTTTTCATTCCTCGCAACTGACTTCACCAGGTCCGGACGTCGGTCCCTACTGTTTTCCAGTAGTGACTACTATTTCCTCCCCTCAACCCATCATGTCAACCCTATATATCCACGTACTTGCATGACATTTTTCTTTATATTATCATCCTGAAGAAGTCTTACAAATAAAGACGAAACGTTGATGAACACATAAAAACTTCCTTTTTGGTTTTTCCTTTTTCATTTCCCACACACACACATATATATATATATATATATATATATATATATATATATATATATATATATATATTCGATGTATGTATGCTTGTACGTATGATATATATATATATATATATATATATATTTATATATATATATATATATATATATATAGTGAGAGAGAGAAAATAAGAGAGAGAGAGAGACAATGTATGCATTTATGTATTGTTGTTTAACCTTTTTTTCTTGTCCATTAAATCCGAACGAGTTAAACACGACTCTAAACGAACACTTCCAAAATAACAACATAATTCGCCCACAGAGTTGGAAAAAGGGGGAGAGAACTCATCATCGCTTGCCTCCTTTTCAAAGCGCAGCCATGTTGTTTTTGTTCTTTTCTTTTTTTTCTTGTCTTTTCTTTTCTTTTTCTTCTTGTCTGTTAAAGAAATCAGAACGACGTAAGCAAAGTTAGATTCGAAGAAAAATAATGAGATGAAGATGGCTTGGGGGAGGGGGAGGGCAAAGAGTGGAGAAAAGATACGAACTGGTGTATTTGTGTGAAGGGGTGGGCTTAAAAAGGGGTCTAGAAAACAGAAGAGAGAGAGAGAGAAATGGATTTGTAAGATGTTTTGTGGTGGGGAATTGTCTCAGCGGGATTACCTCCCTTCACACCAGGAGAAACTATTGTTTTTTGCTGTTGAGTCAAAGTTGGTTGGCTTTATAAAACAATTTGAGCTCCAGGGGTGCGTGCTTAAATTCGTACGAGGCGGGGCCAAGTGACAGGGTCGACTGACCTTTGACTCATCAGCTCTCTCCCTATCTTTCACCCTTCTCTCACGTACTCAGTTGATTTTTTTGAGGAGGGGTGCAGTGGAGGGGGTGATTGTCTGGCCGCGACGTGTGGAGGATAGGGGTAGGGGAGATTAAGGTGTGTGGGTCGGGGGATGGGGGAAGCAAAATAAGTGGAAAGAAATACCCCCTTGTGGAAAGTTAAAGAATGTGATGTCGATTGCAGAAATAAAAAAAAGAGAGAAGTGTGAGAAGAGAGGGGGAGATGGGAAGGTGCATTAAGATTATGGAGGGAAAAAGACAAAATAACAACGGTAAGAAGAAGAAGAAGAAGAAGAAGAAGAAGAAGAACAACAACAACAACAACAACAACAACAACAACAATAACAACTAGAGAGGAAGGGGGGAGGTGGGAGGAAGAGAATTTAAAAATCTGATAGGACAACGAGGGGGGACAGAGAAGGCTAAGGTATTTGAAGAACAACAACAACAACAATAATAATTTCTATATTAACAAAATTATGAGACTACTTCCTGCGTGTATGTGTGTGCTTCTCGCCTCTGTGTGACTTACGCATCATTTTATATTTACTATTACTCGATTATTTATAGAAATACGAAATGCAATTACGTAAAATACTGAAACAAACTTTTTTAAAACACTATTTCAAAAAAATAATTTAATTACGGAATTTAATCTATCAGAATGGATTTCGGTTTCTTTAATTCTTTTGTTAATAGTTGAAAGAAAATGAATTAATTACTTTAAATTAGTTTAAACTGTTGACTAGAAAGTCATTTAAAATGCCATTAAAATTTTTCTACACTTCCTCGTGTATTAAAAGATTTAAAGTTTTGCAAGATTTTACATCCACTAATTTTAATTAAACAACATTTATACCTTAACAACAATTAGTTAACTTGGCTCAGTTAATAATTTAATGACCAAGTGACACCGAAATAATTAAATTTAATCTTTAAAATCTTTCTTTTTTTAATAAGTATTTGGTAAAAAAAAAAAACATAAAAATGTTAAAAATAAAATTAAAAAACGGAACAGGAAAAAAGGGAGTAGCCAAATGAAAGTTAAAATACTCCCGGGTCACGCCGGGTAAGTACAGCTAGTTATAATAGTTATCATAGGGTTAGGGTTAGGGTTCAGATAGACAAATACCAAATCTCTATGAGTAATAGATTATTATTATTATTATTATTATTATTATTATTATTATTATTATTATTATTATTATTATTATTATTATTATTATTATTATTATTATTAATTATTATATAAAAATTTTAAAAATTAAAAAAATTAAAAATTAAAAGAAAAATATTTTTTTTTTTTTAATTAATTAAAAAAAATTTTGTTAATGGTGCCGGCCTAGACTAACACCAGACAAAATATTTGTAAAGGGTCGAGGAGGATGAGAAGACCTAGGAGGGACAGCACAAACCAGACCTCCACTGGAAAAGTGCAGAGAATGCTGAGACCTTGGGGAGGCTTATTGCCACCCAAATCCCAGAGGAGACCAATTGTCCTTATCAGCGAGAAATCAATGGTAAGAGGCTGTTACGATACCGCATCGTTATCGAAAAGAGGTGAAGAATACTGGAAATCTGGGGAGGATTGTTGCCACTCAGACTCCAGGAAATACCACTGGTTGTTGTCGGTGAGCAATCACTGACGATGATCTGTGTGAGAACTCCTAGTGAGTACAAATAATAATAATTGTAAAAATAATCCATTACTAATGGAGATTTGGTATCTGTCTATCTGAAACCGAAACTATACTATTACTTCTGTTAATGAGCTATTGTTCTATATTTCAATGCTCAATTCGGAGATGGGAGATAGTGTAGTTTTTGTTCTGTTGAGATGAGACCATCCTCCCAGTGTAAAATAATGATGCAGACATGTTGAGTAATAACGCATGAGACGTCACGGGAAGGCTAAGGGCATGACCCCGCAATAATGAAGAAAAGCCGAAGACTAGATAGATTGTCAATTAGGCTAAAAGAACAACGAAAATGAATCGGTGACCTTTGAACGAGCCCAGGTGTGTGAAGTCGACGAGTTCATTTTGGAGTATGACGTCTTTAAAAAAAACGACTCGGTAACCTTTAAAAGAGTCAGGTGCGCGAGGCCAGAAGAAGAAGGCACCCGGAGTGCAAAGTCAGAAACGGTTTTAAACAAAGGAAGAAGGGGCGCTTACGTAGCAGAGATCGAGTTGGGAGGATATAGAGAAAAACTCGTCGTGGGTCAGCCCCGAAGAGAGGTTCCCCCAGCACGGTCGAACTGCCGTAAAGAACTGGCGTGGTAATCACAAGCCTTCCCTAGATTCCGGGAGCAGACTGCTACAGAACGTATTGTCGTGTTTCCCTCTAGGTTGCAAGGTAAATCACTCTGCCTGGTTTTCATGAAAATAACCTACGTTGGGTAGAGTTAAAAATCAACCGCCGTCAAGGTAAAGAAAGAGGTTTCTTTGTAAGACAAGGGAAAGAACAATAATGCCAAATGACTTTTGCTAACAAAGAAATATTTAATTATATATATGTGTTTACCCAACTTACACCAGCTGGTGGTGATGAATAAAGAAACAGAGTTTCTCGAGCACGTCTTTGTCTCTATCGTTGTGTTTTGTTTGATGTTACCGGACCCCCCGAAGGAACGGGTATGGCAACACCAGGCATTACCTCTTCCTTTGGAAGGTGGTGTAGTATATGTTCGTTCGTCACGATATCATCCTCCTAGGCATTACGTTCTCCTTTTGGGGAAGAAAGGTTAATGTAGTATATGTTCTGTGATCATGATATCATACTCCCGGGTATAACCTTCTCCTCCGTTTGTTCTTGTTGCTCTTTTGTACTTATTATTAAATGTACAACAAATAGGGGACAGTCTCGTAACTCTCGTTTCCCTCTATGTTATATTTTAGTCCTCACATTCCATGAGCGATGTTTCTGACAAAGGGTAAATAATTGCTCTTTTCTGAGCGTACTGTTGTTTTGAGCGGGTGGTGGGTGGAGATTTTCAATGTTCTCAAAATAGTCATCATCATTCAACTTTCAATTGTTAAATAATCAAAAGGTGCTCAATACTGTGATAAGTAGATCATTTGTTGTTGTTGTTGTTGTTGTGATAAGTAGATCATTTGTTGTTGTTGTTGTGATAAGTAGATCATTTGTTGTTGTTGTTGTTGTTGTTGTTGTGATAAGTAGATCATTTGTTGTTGTTGTTGCTGTTGTGATAAGTAGATCATTTGTTGTTGTTGTTGTTGTTGTTGTTGTGATAAGTAGATCATTTGTTGTTGTTGTCGTTGTTGTTGTGATAAGTAGATCATTTGTTGTTGTTGTTGTTGTTGTTGTTGTGATAAGTAGATCATTTGTTGTTGTTGTTGTTGTTGTGATAAGTAGATCATTTGTTGTTGTTGTTGTTGTTGTTGTGATAAGTAGATCATTTGTTGTTGTTGTTGTTGTTGTTGTTGTTGTTGTTGTTGTTGTTGTTGTTGTTGTTGTTGTTGTTGTTGTTGTTGTTGTGATAAGTAGATCATTTGTTGTTGGTGTTGTTGTTGTTGTTGTTGTGATAAGTAGATCATTTCTTGTTGTTGTTGTTGTTGTTGTGATAAGTAGATCATTTGTTGTTGTTGTTGTTGTTGTTGTTGTTGTTATAAGTAGATCATTTGTTGTTGTTGTTGTTGTGATAAGTAGATCATTTGTTGTTGTTGTTGTTGTTGTTGTTATAAGTAGATCATTTGTTGTTGTTGTTGTTGTGATAAGTAGATCATTTGTTGTTGTTGTTGTTGTTGTTGTTGTTGTTGTTATAAGTAGATCATTTGTTGTTGTTGTTGTTGTTATAAGTAGATCATTTGTTGTTGTTGTTGTTGTGATAAGTAGATCATTTGTGTTTGTTGTTGTTGTTGTTGTTGTGATAAGTAGATCATTTGTGTTTGTTGTTGTTGTTGTGATAAGTAGATCATTTGTTGTTGTTGTTGTTGTTGTTGTTGTTGTTGTGATAAGTAGATCATTTGTGTTGTTGTTGTTGTGATAAGTAGATCATTTTTTGTTGTTGTTGTTGTTGTTGTGATAAGTAGATCATTTGTTGTTGTTGGTGGTGGTGGTGGTGGTGTTGTGATAAGTAGATCATTTGTTGTTGTTGTTGTTGTTGTTGTTGTGATAAGTAAATCATTTGTTGTTGTTGTTGTTGTTGTTGTTGTTGTTGTTGTTGTTGTTGTGATAAGTAGATCATTTGTTGTTGTTGTTGTTGTTGTTGTTGTTGTTGTTGTTGTTGTTGTTGTGATAAGTAGATCATTTGTTGTTGTTGTTGTTGTTGTTGTTGTTGTTGTTGTTGTTGTTGTTGTTGTTGTTGTGATAAGTAGATCATTTGTTGTTGTTATTGTTGTTGTTGTGATAAGTAGATCATTTGTTGTTGTTTATTATTATTATTATTATTCTCTTTCTTCTTCTTCTTTTTTTTACTCTTGGTACTCATGTTACTCAGAGGGTTGCTGAGAATATACATTCCAAAATTCATATTGATTCGTTACTAATAAAATAAGATTTAAAAAATGTAATCTTTATATATATGCAACCCCTAAATATTCAGATTTACAAAAAAAAGTAATGTGGCCATGTTATTCATCGTATTTTTTAGAATATATATTCCAAAATACATAATGATCTGTTCAGTAGTTTAAAAGATTACGCTGTACATAGAAAGATATATAAATACACATAACTCACTTCATGAATATAGAAATATATACACATACATAACTTTATATAGAAAGATATATAATACCTCACTTCATGAATATAGAGATATATACACATACATAACTTTATATAGAGATATATAATACCTCACTTCATGAATATAGAGATATATACACATACATAACTTTATATAGAGAGATATATAATACCTCACTTCATGAATATAGAGATATATACACATACATAACTTTATATAGAGAGATATATGATTTACATTGGCATACCAAGGTTCTTACCTTGGTATGTCAATGAAAATCATGGTCTCCTCATGGCCAAATGGGTAACAACAAAGTTAATATAATTATATAAATATTTACTAGTCAAAATGTAGATTTCTTTTTCGGTTAAAATAAATTAGTTTAATTAGCAATGTAGAATGTTTGTTATTAATCACCTTAACAGCTTAAAGTCAGTATTTGATAAATTATTTCTATTTTAATAATCTTCCGAGCTGGAATGAGTATGTTTTGAAACAAAATGAACCGTAATACAATTTTATCGTAAATAACATGTTGTAAGAATAGTAAAGACAAATTGGCTAGACAGAATCAAATATTTATCTGGTAAATTCCAAGTAGACGTAATTCGATGAAATAGCCCTGCTTTACTTTATTATATAGATATTCACTCATGTAAAAATAGGTTTTTAAAAGTCACATAGTAATGTTCTCATTAGCTAATACATTTAATAAACATCAGATAGAGATGGAAACAGAGACAAGATAAAAATGAAAGAGGAGACTAAAAGAAACTATAAGAAAAATTATAACGAAATTAAAAGAAAGACCAGATAATATAAAAAAGAGACTAGATCAAAATGAAAAGTGAGACTATATCAAAATGAAAAGAGACTATATCAAAATAAAAAGAGAGACTAGATCAAAATGAAAAGAGAGACTAGATCAAAATTGAAAAAAGAGACAGGATCAAAATGAAAAGATAGACAAGATCAAAATGAAAAGAGAGACAAGATCAAAATGAAAAGAGAGACTAGATCAAAATGAAATAAGAGACTAGATAATATAAAAAAGAGACAAGATCAAAATAAAAAGAGAGACTAGATCAAAATGAAATAAGAGACTAGATCAAAATGAAATAAGAGACTAGATAATATAAAAAAGAGACAAG
>OY744553.1:14135938-14140938 GCA_963556195.1 Sepiola atlantica
TATATAGAGAGAGAGAGAGAGAGAGAGAGAGAGAGAGAGACTGTGCTCTGATCAACTTGCTGCTCTGGTACCTCCACGACGCAAATTCACTAGACCAACCCGACAATCTGCCAAATCCCATCCATTCACTGTGGAGGTCCCCAGATGCCGAAGAGCTTTCTACTCCAAAAGCTTCTTTCCTAAGTGCTGCTGGACTTTGGAACTCCCTCCCTGCTCCCTGTTTTCCTTACGGTACTGACATGCAGAAATTTAACACTTTAACAGACATCTCGTTGCACAGCTCCCAATTTAGGTTGACCCCCCCCCCTAAAAAAAAATTTTTAACTCATTCCCTTTTTCTCAGTAGCCCCTTACATCTACAGTGGCGGTCTGCCTTGTTTCAGGTGAACTATGTTAAAAAATTAAATAAATAAAATATATTAACAACAATTTGTTAAATTCCAAAGAGCATTTTTACGAATCAGTTTTTCAAAACAAACACCTTTGGTACAATTACAGTTCTGTTTCGTTTACCAGAAGACCAACCGATATTTGTATGTCACTATCAGATCTTTCTTTTATGGACTCATCAGAAAGCCAAAAAACTTCTCAATCAGAAAAAATACATAGCGATGCACCAATATATATATATATATATATATATATATATGTACATAAAAGTAACCCATGGACACGTGTTTCTTGATCACAGCCGTCATCATCATGGCTAACTTATACAGAGATCGAACCTTCGATATTGATGTCTATAGTCCAGCGTTCTACCACTGGACCAAGACGCTCTGTCTAGAAATATGTACGATTTTTATCACCTAAATATTTAATGTATTTTTATGTAATTATTTTTATTGGTGATTGTAGCGTTCGTTGTTATTTTGCTTACTATTATTTCGATTGTCTCACTTTCCTAAGTATAAAATAAATAAAAATATACATTAACGGAAAAAATACGTCCTATGAAGTTAAGGGCGACTAATAATGTAATTTTCTGCATCTTAATCACTTAGGAAGTGAGACAATCGAAATTATAGTAAGCAAAATAACAACGAACGCTACAATGACCAATAAAAATAATTACATAAAAATACATTATATATATATATATATATATATATATATATATATATATATATATATATATATATATATATATATATCGCACTAGATAAAGTGAAAGAATAAAATAAGGTGCGAATCAAATTTTATTAGAATTCACTGTTCAAGCAAAGTATTTTAAAGTCCTTAACTCATGAGTTTTCAAAGAAAATCTTCTCCTCAGAGGGCCATTACCGCAATAAGAACCATGAATTTGGACATTATAATATTCAACACCAAGTGGGTTTTCTTAACTTTTCATATGATTTTGTTTTTTCTATCGTTTTATTAATTTGCATACACCCTGAATACACTTTTCACTGTCATCTACTGCATCGATAGCAAACAAATTTCCCGCCTGGATAACTTTTTCGTTTTTGGACTACCATTCACCACCTGGATTGTTTTTTAATCAACCTCTTTGCATACCTTATTTGTAGCTGTTTTAAACTTTATGACTTGGATGAACTGTATAAGTTTAACAAAAAAAGTATGTTTTGGGCCGATATATTTGATGTTTTATATACTTTTATGTATTTTTTAATATATATTTTTTAATATATTTTCAAACGTTAATTTTATTACCCGCAGTAATGTCCTTGCGGAAATGGTCCTCTTGAAAACTCATGAGTTAAGGACTTTAAAGTACTTTGCTTGAACTTTGAATTCTAATAAAATTTGATTCGTACCTTATTTTATTCTTTCACTTTATCTAGTGCTATTAATGCTCTATCCAGTATATTGAGCTTCAATTTTATCCGGATGTTCACTAATTAAAGATATTAGTTGCCTCTTATATCTTTTGTTGTATTAACCTTATATATATATATATATATATATATATATATATATATATATATATATATATAGAGAGAGAGAGAGAGAGAGAGAGAGAGAGAGAGAGAGAGAGAGAGATAGTTGATAGATAGATAGATAGATAGATAGATAGATAGATAGATAGATAGATAGATAGATCCGTAATTATTGAGACGCTTTTTCTTTCCTTTTAATTTTAAGACTTTACTGTCGAATTTCCTCTGATGAAAAGGAAAGAATAACGTTTTTTATATAACCCTTGTTAGAACACTTGATAATTTAATAAATATTTCCTTTTATCCAATTTTTATTCTCATCAATTATCTACTTATACTATTGCTCTATATATCGTATATCGAGCTTTGACTATTCAAGATAGGATATAATTTAAAGATATAAATAATCTTCATCTTTATTTTCTCACTTCACATTATATATATATATATATATATATATATATATATATATATATATATATATATATATATATATATATATATATATATGATCACCAATAAAAATAATTACATAAATATACATTAAATATTTAGGTGATAAAAATCGCACATATTTCTAGACAGAGCGTCTTGGTCCAGTGGTAGAACGCTGGACTATAGGCATCAATATCGAAGGTTCGATCTCTGTATAAGTTAGCCATGCTGATGACGGCTGTGAGCCAGAAACACGTGTCCATGGATTACTTTTATATACGTATATATATATATATATATATATATATATATATATATATATATATATTCATTTGAATATTTCTAGACCATTGACTCTCACGTCCTGGACTCTCTGGGTTTCATAGTAGCTACGACTGCTATATTCCTTCATCTCACCACCATGTCAACCCTGAACTTCTATGTACTTGCATAACATTTTTCTTCAAACTATCATCCTGAGGAAGTCTTACAATAAAGACAAAACGTTGATGAATACATAAACAACTATCTTTTGGTTTTTCCATTTTCATTTCACACACACACCCACACACACACACATATATATATATATATATATATATATATATATATATATATATATATATATATATATATATATACAGTATAAAACTATCGTACTGACAAATAAACCGCACATAAACGTTCATCGTTTCATTCCCGGGCAAAATCATCGTGCTAATTGCGCGGATGTATTGTTTGCGATTGCTGTTATATCTAAGTAGTGTTTACTCTAGCTAACTAACCAATCAGGTTCGTTAGTTTAATTACACCCTCCAGGGTTATTTACTTCCATTAGCCAATGGGTGTCAAGCCATTTTTTAATAATGGGGAGCTAATGATGTAGAGATAAAATGTAACTGCTTAACTAACAAGCCACAAACTTTACACATGAAAACTCGAATAACAAAACATACTAAAAATTAAAAATAACAAAAATACAAATGAATACAAATAAGGGAGAAATTTAATAAGCAAGAAATGTTATTTTCATCGCTTATCCTGCAGATTTAACATACGTAGTTTGTTATATTTTCACTGATCGATGCGTTTATAAAACCTTATACACCCGTGCTGTCGGGAACCCAGATTCTTGCATGTCTTTGGATACAAAACTACTCGGACGCCGCTGTTGATTTATAACAAAGATTATTACAAAGAGCAGAACAGTCAGAGAAAACATCAGAAAGACAGGCCACTTTAGTACACGTGGGAGTGAACGATATACATATAGCTTGTCTCGGCCCATTTAGTTACATTGTGCGTGTCCCCCCTGCGCGATGACGCCCTAAACACGTCTTTCCTACTTGAAGTATCGCCAGACAATCTCCGCCGAAAGTCACATTGTTTCTCGATTTCCGTCTGAGGTCACCTGTGAACCTTAAAAGCGTCACTCAAACTTTCCCATTCAAACACAGCTCCTCTTACCCCACCTAATAAACTGGTATCATCCGGGCCTTTGGGTCTGGATTTACTATATCTATTGGGGGCTGCTGGTCCTGTGCAGTTCTAGGAGGTGCACCCTCCCAGGCTTTGCCTCCCCTCTTTGGGGAGAAGTAAGTTTATTGCTTACTGTCTGAGGCGCCCCTACTGGGGAATGCCGACGGGGCTACCCAGGCAATTTTTAAATGGCCAGAGTGCTCACCTCTTGGACGCTGGCTTATCTAATCCCACTTTCCCGACCTTGTGTCACATCTTACCTTGTGGGAGGTAGATTAATAACTTCAAACACAGCTCCTCATTATCTAACAATTTCACGAATATCCATTTTTCAAACATCATTATCGAACCAGTCCTGGGAGATTAAAGAAAGCGGGCGGTCGCGTACAGTTGAGTGGAAAACATTTATATGAACCATGAGTTGCAGATATTTAGACTATGTAATTATTCTTGATAAACTAAAAATTTAAAAGATGCCAAAGAATTACTATATCTGTCGAAGCGAAATACGAAATTAACTGTAGACACAGAATAAGCTTTACTTTAATAAACTTTACTTTAGAATAACTAATAAAACAATACAAATACCGTAACTCAAAGTTAAATCTAAAATGACGATAGTTAACAAAAAAAATAGAACGGATAAATGATATTAGTTTTCCACCTGTTAGAGAAAAGAAATGAAACATGGACGTTTCTGTGTAGCTTACTTGTCATAAATATATTTGCTACTATCAAGCTCAACTCACGTATGGAAGTAAATATATTATATTACTTTATACTGTTTCTGCAACATGAACAAGTAATATATTGCAAAAGTTTCGAATTACAATCAAAATATCGTATGAAGAAAATTAGTTTTAATTTTTTAAAATAACAGCCATTTCTTCATAGCTATACAATCAAAGCATTGGTAATTTAAAATCCGTAATCTTATAGACATAATAAATTTATACACATAAGAAATAATAAACCACAACAATCCGCCATCTTTGATTTTCGAGTGGCAGCCTTTATCATCTATAATTGCTCTGAAATTACATATTAGAAGCCGAGGATCGTCTAATATCCATTGAGTTTAAACACTCGAGTTTGACTACACAACCAATATATATATATATATATATATATATATATACATATATATATATATATATATATACATATATATATATATATATA
>OY744553.1:14145938-14150938 GCA_963556195.1 Sepiola atlantica
CTATCTAATTAAATGCTTATACATATCGATTTCTATATCTATTATTTTGCTCTTCTTCCTTCTCCTCGTCGCAAAGACTTTCCTCCAACCCCAACTCTCGCACGATAAGGCTTTCGGGCCTTTCGGGGCGATATCAGTGGAGAGAACGGCCGGGGGGTGGCCCTCAACTTAAGCTTCTGCAAGCGATGTTTATCACTGTCGAGCTAATGCCTCTCGATTAAATATCGGCTCTCGCTTCAAAGCCGACGCCGCCCGACAGCGCAACGTCTAATGCAATAGAGTACGATACAATGCAACGCAATAAAACTTAATATAATGCGGTGTAATGTAATATAGAATCAACCGATCGCCGTGTACAACACCCAACCTCCGCCACCAGTGACCCTTCTCCTTCTCTTCTCTCCTGGGCAGCAAAAACCTTCACTGTAATGCAAACTGGCCGGATGACGATCAATGGTTTCCTTTTGACTTGAACAGATTTTCTTGCACAATCAGTTTTAATTGTTTTCTGTGTGTCTGTAAATGTTTTTTTCCTTTTCTTCTTTGGTGTCTTTCACTCTTTGCTTTCCGTTTCTTCTTTTTGTAAAGACATTTTATTCCGTAAATTTTCTTCCTTTTCTCTACTTCTTTTCTTTCTTTCTGTAAATCTGTTTATCTATCTATTTATCTATCTTTCTTTCTCCTTCTTTTCTTTCTATCTTTATATCTATCTTTCTCCTTCTTTTCTTTCTATCTGTCTATCTATCTTTCTCCTTCTTTTCTTTCTATCTATCTATCTGCTTCTTTTTTTCTTTCACTTTATCTATCTATCTCTTTCTATCTCTCTCTTATATATATATATATATATATATATAGAGAGAGAGAGAGAGAGAGAGAGAGAGGGAGAGAGAGAGGGGGGGGGAGAGAGAGGTGTTTGATATTTATAGCCCGCTGCATTTGGCATAAATATAACTTAATTCATCCGTATCACGTGAAAATTTCCTATGGCCTAGAGGATAGAGCGAAAGCGTGCGGGGTTAAAGGAGACTCTGTAAACCGGGTTCGCGCCTTGTGACTGTATGAAATTATCACCGCCTACACTGATGAGAGCCTAAACTCAAAACGAAGTCGTATGTAGGTAAATATAATTTAATATTTATTCATGAATATTATTGTAAAAGCCCCATTAAAAACATTAAAGTTGAGCACTGCTAGGAGATAGAAAAATTGGCATTCACTTAAACTACAAAGCAAGACTCCGTCGAGTCTACTAGATTGTCTTGATGTTTATAGCCCGCTGCATTTGGCATAAATATAACTTAATTTCTCCGTATCACGTGATAATTTCCTATCGCCTAGAGTATAGGTCGGAAGCGTGCTAGGTCAAAGGTGTCTCTGTGACCGTACGAAAGTATCACCGCCTACACTGATGAGAGCATAAACTCGAAACGACGTCGTCTGTACATGAATAAAAATAAATATTTACTTATGAATATTTAATTTTTTATTTATACAAACATTATTGGTTACATATGTGCATACATGTTTCAGTTGTCCTCTACAATAGTCAACTACTTCACACCGCAAAAGAAGTTGCAATTAGAGGCTGCGGACTTCACCTATTCAGCATATTTCTCTGGGTGGGATGGGTTCATAATTCAACGGTCAAGCCTCGTATAAAAATTACATTTTTACTCATTCAACCCTTCTTTTCGCTTCTATTATTTGGTTTATGACTCCATTTATATTTCTTCATTTATTACCACTTAAGATCTTTCTTGCCATCAAACGGTCTTAAGTTATTCTGAATCTGGTCTATATATAAAAAGCCGTACTTATATACACACTATAACCATGCCCTCCTAATATATATATATATATATATATAATACATATATATATATATATATATATATATTATTATTATTATTATTATTATTATTATTATTATTATTATTATTATTATTTCATGTATCCACATAAAATTTTATAAGGAGATATAATTTTTTATGTATCAATTTTCAGTATTTACTTCAACAGTGCTCGACACATGATGAAACGCGGAAGCCTTTGTGTAGCTTAATTGCCATAGATATATTGTCAGAACTTATTATATATATATATATATATATATATATATATATATATATATATATATATATATATTAAAATAAACATAGTTGGAGTATCCGACAATTGTTTCAGAACCCTGCTGGCTCCTCTTCAGGGAAGTAACTCTGAAGAGGTGCCAGCAGGTTCTGAAACAATTGTCGGATACTCCAACTATGTTTATTTTAATATAAAAGCTCTAATATATATTGAGCACTTTTGAAAAATAATGTTTTTGTTCATTTAGTTAATATTTGAACTTAATTAATTAATATATATATATATATATAGTCTCGGAAGTTTCTCAACCATTAAAACTATATAAAAAAAAATTTTTAAATATATATATAAAAAAAAAAAAAAAAACTTATAGTCTCAAGTCTTCCAGTGGAAAATCACTCATGTAAGTCAATTTATTTTTTACAGTTATTATATTAGTTAGTTTCTAACACTATTTTAAGGGATCATCAGTTGTTTACCATGAAAAACTGTTTCGGGAATTTAATATACAGGGTGGGCCAAAATAAGGGTCCTATCTTTAAATTTGAATAACTTGAATTTGAATAACTTCCACAAAATAAAAGTTAAACTCACCAAACTTTATGTGTGTGTAGACTGACCCTTCCGAGATTTTTTGAAATAAACAAAACAAATTTTAGCCGAAAAACACTTCTTAAAACTTACAAAAACTAAAGTATTGTTTTTTACACTGTTTTGAGTTTTTTAAGCAAAAATAATGTTTTCTAAATGAGGGTACGTTCTTTAGGGCTAATACGGCTCATGCTTGCTTCGGAAGGGGTCCTTTACTTATTCTAAAAAAAAAATTTAAAAAATCAATAAATAAAAAAGTTATGAATTTTTAAAAATAGGACCCTTATTTTTGCCCACCCTGTATATATATAATCAGGGTCTTTTTTTATTTCACTCCTGGTGGAGGAGCCCCTCCCCGCTTTTCCACCTTGTTTTATCTCTGGCTAGGCGTGGCCAAGTAGGACCTAGTTGACTATTGAGGTCGTCTTTTCACTTGGTTTTTGGACTTCCTCGAGGTCTTTTCCATTGCCTCCGAGGTCATTTTGCTGCTCTATACGTCCACCTGTTGACCTGCCATCTATGTTTTGCCATTCGTATGGTAGTGATGATGTAATTTACTCTAGTTTGCTGTCTGATCCAACCCAGGTGTTTCTTTTTCTATCATGTAAACTGATGCCGAGCATAATGTGTTTCATTTTGTATTGTGCCACTCTTAGCTTTTCTATCGCTGCATTATTAAGTGGCCGTGTTTCGCTACCATATGTCATAACAGGTATAATGTATTCATTGAACACTTTTTACTTAATGTTCATCGTGGACTTTCTATTCTTTATGATGTTGTCTACTTTAGAAAAGGATGTCTATCCAAACGCAATTCTCCGTTGGATTTCGGGTATGATGTCAGCGTCACTTCTCACCATCTTCCCTAGGTAGATATTATTATCAACTTCCTCGACATTTTCACTTTTTATTATGATTATATATATATATATATATATATATATATATATATATATATATATATATATATATATATATATTTTAAACTGAATTATTTCGACACTTGATTGGGGAAATGGTAGTTTGATCTGTAACATTGGAGAGCCATGCATATAACTGTCCTGTTTTTAAATCTCCGAAACAGTTACATGGTAAACAGCTGATGATCCCCGTGTTAATATTAGATGCTTACGTTAAGGTCTCCTGTTTTTGTTTCACTGTTAGATACTTAATCCCCCTTTTTATTATATTTACTTACTATTATATATTTTATTTATTTATGAATTTTCCAACGAATGTTAAGTCTGCACTATTTTGGATTTAGTTAGTTTCTGTGAGAATTTAAACTGCATTTTCCCTTTTTTTTTTGTCTTTTCGTTTAAAATAACTCAAAGCTTCTTTAGACTATATATATATATATATATATATATATATATATATATATATATATATATATATATATATTGAGAAGGGGGCAAGAATGTTGAGTTTCTAAGTGTTGGGCTATAGCACTAATGTCGGATAAGTGTATTGTTAAACGTTTAGATAAATGTGTGGTGTCAAGCCTACGCATATGTTTTTCTTTACTGTTAGAGACACAGTCTCCCAAAAGATATTTAAACTAATATACTAGGTTAGTCCTATCAAAAACCTCATCAGAAATGTTTTCATACTAAGCTCTACTCACGAGTTGAGCACTGTTGAAGCAATACTGAATATATATATATATATATATATATATATATATATATATATATATATATATACACAATATACATGAACTTATAATTTTATGTGCATATACATGATATAGTAAAGAAAATGATGTATCTGTGTGTGTTTTATACCGATGGTTTCTTAGTTGTCAGCAATTGAGAGGCCTTCAGAAAAACCTAGTTAAAACCCAACGGCAGAACCGGTGAGAATTATTCGGCCGAAAGAAGAAAAGTAATGGAAGAGTAAAAAAATATATATATATGTATAGTGAAAGAAAATAAGAATAAAAATAAAAATAAGATATACTAGGAATTCAGACACGTGAATTAAAAAACCTCTGTCCGATAAAGAATACCAATTATAGATGCCCTGTGTTTGGATTTGAAACCGACGGTACCGATGTTGTTCTGATCTTCTGTAATACACACACACACACACACACACACACACACACATATATATATATATATATATATATATATATATATATATATATATATATATATATATATATATATGTGGTCCGGGGTTTCGAATCGCATGACCGGTAGTGAATAGTCATATCTCTATGCTGATGAGTCCCGATTGAAAAAGGACGAAACGTATACGTACATAGATAATAAACAATAACAAATATTTATTATTTGTCGCTCCTTGAAAGTAGA
>OY744553.1:14160938-14390938 GCA_963556195.1 Sepiola atlantica
AGCATATAGAAACGCCCCCTGGCGACGATTCACATATTGTTTTCTCTCTTATATATATATATATATATATATATATATATATATATATATATATATATATATATATATATATATATATATATATATATATATATATATATACTAGCAAAAAGTACCCGCCCCCGGGTGGCAATTACTGACGCTGTAGTCTTCTTTACAGAAACCAAATAAGTAATTTTCATTTGACATTTTGTGTAATTTAGAGGAAATTTTAAAAATTATGATTGTCGTAGTGTTATTTGATATATTCCAATGTGTGAGAAATATACTGTGCATGAACATCGTCAAATGTTGCTTTTAGGAAAAACAATAAAAACGTTAATTGATATGGTCTTTAAGATATTGAACGTCAATAAATTTTATTTTGTTTCAGCAGGTTTGAATTCCCCATTAAAACTGGTTATATAATGAAATGAATAAACATAAAGGTGGAACGTCGATTGGTCAAATACTCCACTTTTATATTACTGAGTAATTCAAAATGGGTACTTTGTACTTTTCACCTTTATTATAAAAGACAGAAAAAATACGTAAAGAATATTAAAGAAAAATACTTTTGTTTGTAATTTAGAAAGATTAGAGGAGGTTTATTTCTTTTCTATCACAAATCATCATCATCATCATCATCATCATTAGCAACATGTTAACTCTTTGGTTAGGAACAAAATGTAATATCTGTATTGAATTTGCACTTAGTTGTTATGTTCTTTGTCAGTGAAGGAGAAATCCTTCTAGACCGAGACAATTGAAAGTTTTGTTCCAATTCAGAGTGCCAATTTTGGGGGAGCTGGATTCTTCCCACGATAAATATTGTCGGATCTTCCCAGAATGAAAAGTAAAACCCAAGACTCGATTTAGTCAGAATATCTTTTAAATATTGACCTTGTGCCTAACTCTGCTATCGTGAGAGGAAGTAAATAGGAACAGCAACAACAATAACAGCAACAAATCTATGTAAAAAATAATAAACGCATGTATTTAATTATTAACAGATTAGAAAATATTAATTCATTAGAAACTAAAAAATAGATAAATATGCAAATGAGAGGCTAAGAGGATGATATCATGATGAACGAACTACATACACTGACCCCCACCCCACCCCGCAGGAGGGGTTAATGCTTGGGAGGATGATATCATGACAAAAGAATAGATAGTACACTAACCCCCCACACACACACGCACACACACAAAACTGGTAATATTGGGGAAGTGGTATCATGAGGAACAAATATATATTGTACGGCCTTCCCCCGAAGAGGATGTAATGCCTGGGAGGAATGTATCATGACGAATGAAAATATACTACAGAGAATTAAATAAACATAAACCGTTTTAATGTCAATATAGTTAGAATAGATGGAAAAAAAACTTTTGCGTTTATTTATTTAGATAACATTAAAAACCGTGGCAAGTTTCATTGTCCACGTGAAACGCTTAAATGAAAATTGGCTGGAAAAATGTTGTCGCCATCTTTATAAACAAAGATGAATATGCTAGCTAAGGAAGAACAATAACTTTCATAAAATTGTAGTTAAAAAAGACATGCTTATTATAAACTTGAGTTATCGTTCTTCCTTAGCTAGTATTATGGTGAACGACCATATACTACACTGACCCCCTCCACACACACACACACTGACAGAGGATAATATCATGATGAACGAACACGACTTCCCTCCACCCAAAAAGGAGGAAGTCATTCTTGCGTGGATTGTTTTATGAGAACAGAACCGATACTACACTGCCCCCCTTTAAAAGATATTCTGACTAAATCGAGTCTTGGGTTTTATTTTTAATTCTCGGAAGATCCGACACCCACCCACCCACACACACACTTTTTAAAACGAAGGAGGTAATTCTCGACTTCACAGCGATATTTGACACTTTACTGAAGCCGGAAGTAAATTATCTCCCTTGAAAATGAAATTCTAAATAACGTTTTTAAACGCTATCATTTTTTCATTTTTTAATAAAATCTCTTTATCTTATTTTATTTATAACTAGCGGAACCCGTCGCCCGGCGTTGCACGGGAGAAAGTACTACCTATTGCATGACGTCGAATAAAAAAGAAACGGCCTATTGTTTTTTCTGCCCCGTCTACCGTGTTGGCGAATGTGTTACATTAAAAAAAAAAAGAAATAAGTGGTAGAGTGGAATGGGATCGAACACTAAAACTGGCGATAATGAAACCTACTATCTTGCCGTCTGCGCCAAGCTTCCGGGTTAAAAACACATGTGAAAATAGGCCAATTAACCTAAGCGTTATTATTGGCATGCGTGTTAAATTAATACCAGGCAAATAATAAATAACAACCGGTTCTTTGTAAAAATTAAACTGTGTGTATTAGTTCCCGGTGTCGATGAGTAGAGTGACAGTACAGAATTGTTAGGGAGAAAAGTTTTTGCTACCACCTATATGGAGTTGGTTTTTCGGAGAGACGTTGATGGTGGGCCAAATGTAATATTTAGAGTTAGGTAGGAAAAAATAATAACAAATTTACTAAAACACGCTCGTGTGAATAAGTGTAGTATAGTGGTGAGTTTAGTAGCCTGTGATGCATGTGGTTATTTTCCTATACTCCGAGAAGGTACAGGGGAAAAATCGTCTCTACTTTATATATTAGATTATAATAATAGTACTATCGATAAAACGATTGCGTATGTAGAAGAAAATTTGACAATACAAAGTAGAAAGGTATATTACAGAATATTAATTTATTAAAAACTTTAAAATAAATAAATATGCAAATGAGCAAAATCGAGATTTGTTTGAGTGAGTTGGAGATGACAATATATACGGTATTTCAATACATAATTGTATCATTAGAATTAAATAAGTCTAGCGCGTTTTGATGTTAATATAGTTAGGATGGATGGAAACAACTTTCGCGTTTATTCATTTAGGTATATATAAATGCGAAAGTGCTTTTTTATTTATCACTCATATATTACCATCAAAACGGGTTAATATTAATAAAATCATTAATACAATAGAATAATTTGTCAAATACGTTATATATTCTACTAAAGAAACCCATATAGACATTCAAATATCTGTCTAATTTGCACACTTTCTTTTTTAACAGTCTATAATTAATTAATGTTTGCTGTTATTCATTTATGATTTTATCATTTTATTTTCCCTGTGTATCTACAATAGTTTTGTCGAGATTAACAGTAATTAATTGAAGTAAGTTAATAAAAATATGAATAAATTACGCAAAACTTTCTTAAAATATCAAGGGAGATAATTTAGATGAAACTAATATGTCTTAGCTAGCTAGAAAGATATACCGATGAGGCATAAGAGTTCACAGAAAGGGGACGACATCTAACTCTCTCTCTCTCTCTCTCTCTCTCTCTCTCTCTCTCTCTCTCTCTCGCGCGCGCGCGCTTCGTACTTAAAAAGAAATTAAAATTAGCGTCGTCATCACTACCCCTCATTCGCCTTCTCTCTCCTTTTGCTCTTCTCTAGCGACGATAGATTTTCTTTTTTTATTGTTTTTGAAGGACATGATTTATTTACGAAATAAAAGAGCAAAAATTATATAAATATACAGTCTGAAATAAAAACGTCTTTTACTTTAAATACAAACCAATAAAATTAAATTTTCTGTTTAAATTGTAAGGAGTTTTTTAATTTAAAGTTTTCTTTTGATTCGTAATAAATTCTGTTATCAACATTTCTCCCCCCCCCCCCCCCAGTATTAATTTTTTTTTTTAAACAGGCATGCTGGCTTTTTTAATTCACCCGTACTCTTTAGGAAAAGGGGTATTTTTCCTTTCATTTGGCGTTAAATTCAGTCACGTAAATTAATTAGAGTGAAATAAATTTCGGCATTATTCATAATTAATTAATTTTTTTTTTACTTAAACTATTTTTTAGTAAAAAAAAACAATTTAAAAAAGTATTAGAGAGTTATGTCAAGTTTCATCGAACACGTAAAACGCCAAAAAATTAGGTCGGAAAAATATAGTCACCATCTAAACAACTCGAGTAAGAAGCTAGCTAAGGAAGAATGATAACTTAAAGTTAAAAACGTGTTTTTATTTATAAAGAAAAACAACCAATCAAAAGAACTGGCGAGATCCCGTGGAAGTACCACACTTGCTGTCTTCATAAGTTGCTATTAATGATATTTAATTTGAAAATAGCAAACAAAAATTGCCCTTTCTTTCACTGTAAAAATAATTTCCATTCTCATTCTAGTTAAATAAATAAAATGTATATGTCTCTTTATTTATTTATTGAATTGTAACAACAATAAATATTCTCTTTCCGTAAAAAATAACCGTAAAAAATAACCGTAAAAAATAATTGTCGGATAAATATTTTCTTTAAAATAAATGACACGAAATTTCTAATCTTTTTTATTTAATTCATTTATTATTATTTAAATCGTTTCAAAATAAAACTCTCTTCCTACTCACCGTAAAAATAATTGACAGCTAAACATTCTTTAAATAGATAAATCGTCGCCAAATCGGAGAATCCCATCCCATAAAGAGGTGGCGGGTGATAACGTAGTACGAACATGAAATGTTCTTAGCGTATTATTATATTTCATTATATACGTACTTAGAGCAAGATTAATAGCCACTGGATATATATATATATATATATATATATATATATATATATATATATATATATATATATATATATATATATATATATATATATGTATATATACGTATATATATATATATGTATATATATGTATATATATACATATATATGTATATATAAGTATATATATATATATATATATATATATATATATATATATATATATATATAATTAATTATTAAAAACAATACATGTATTATCATATATCATCAGATCCTTTTAGTTTGTAGTCTCCTTTGAAGATTTCAGCTCAATGTTTATCAATTTTTGATAACAGAGCAAAATATAGAACAGTTTTTTATTATATTCCAATAACCATGGTTAGTTTGATCGTACACATGTGAGTGTTTGCTCAAAAAATTTTGTTTGTTCTTTTGTTTATTTTCACCTTAAAATGAAACTGATGTATGATGTGGGTGTTTTTCAAGACACTCTAATTCTAAGAACTCTTATTATTTGTGAACTTTTTCTGATGATTTTGTAGTGTTGCAGAGACGATATTGACAAACAAATGTTGTTTGGCACAAAACAAATGAAACGGACCGTTAAATATATCTCACAGAAATTTGGAATTTTGGGAAATGTGAAAAAAATAAAAACAAAAATAAAAGTAATAAAACTAACCATGGTTATTGGAATATAATTTAAAAAACTGTTCTATATATATATATATATATATATATATATATATATATATATATATATATATATATATATATATATATATATATATATATATATGAAATTAAAATGGAATAAGCGGAAGACCTAAAAAGCTCAACGGTTCGCCCAAATGTTATATGGGCTTTGTCAAGACCGAACGAAAAAAATGCAAAAAATGACAAAAGACGAGAAAGTCTATAAATTATGAGAAATATATATAGTGATAGGGTTCATGCAGAGAGGGAAGATATGTACATGAACCCTACCACTATATATATTTCTCATAATGTATAGACTTTCTTGTCTTTTGTCATTTTTTGCATTTTTTTCGTTCGCTCTTGACAAAGCCCATATAACATTTGGGCGAAACGTTGAGCTTTTTAGGTCTTCCGCATATTCCATTTTAATTTCATACCGTCAGATTATTTTATCCTTTCATCTATTCACACACACATATATATATATATATATATATATATATATATATATATATTATTGGCTACATATATGCATACATGTTTCAGCTGCGATTTAATTCAAAACCCAACTTCTTCGGGCCATGTTAAAAACTGAAGAAGACGACGAATAGAGAAAGTTACATTCTTGCATATCGTTTTGTTTGGAATGAAGGTGGATGGGAATAGTAGAGGAAGCAAGGTATGTATCCACGCAGACCCTGTTAATTATGCATATGCCCACATATCCCTACACTCGTACGCATATACATAACTATTCAAACACTTCCATGCCTTCCCAGTTATAGAGTATCTTTTCATTTATCTTTATGGCCCCTCTTCATCACAATGAGCTTTTCCGACGTTATGTCTCCTCTGATGTCTAGGTGAATCTGTTGGACCCACACATCTATTAGCCTATGGATAGAGGTCAAACAACGCATACATATATGAATAAGCACATATATAGATATAGATATATATACACACATACCTATAAATAAATAAATATATTTATGTATGTATATATGAGGAATAAAAGAAACAATGTTTCAGACAAAATGTAAAAATAAAAATGGAATAAAGGATAAGCAAATCAACAACTAGCAAAAATAAAAAAATTCTGCCAGATCGATTCTAATCGAAATGAACCTAAATCAATATGATAACGGATAACTTCTACAACTTTGAGTCCTTCTTCCTCCTTCTCCTCCTCCTCCTCCTCCTCCTTCTTTGTTTAATTCCTTGCTGTCATTCATTTTAAATTACTACTAATCTTCCTTCACAACTTTATTAACTTACAGCGTTTCCGATCGACTTTTACATGCTAACGGTTGATTTTTTTTCTTTCTTTTTCTTTTTTTTTTAACATTTCTTTCTTTCTCCCTTTCTACTGTTTATTACACGTGACTATATTTTTTTTCCAAATTGCGTTCTTTGTATAAATTTGAAAACTTTTTTGTTTTAATTAAAGTTCTGCTATCAACTGATGATGATTTTATTTTAACAATTGAAATATTTTGGTAGAACTTTTCAATATGTGTTTTTGAGTTTATTTTTGCTAGTTGTTGATTTGCTTATCCTTTATTCCATTTTTATTTTTACATATATATATATATATATATATATATATATATATATATATATATATATATAGAGAGAGAGAGAGAGAGAGAGAGAGAGAGAGAGAGATAATTAGCTGGTTTTGTCAGCTCGCTATCGCTTTGCAAAGTTCGCTACTTGAAATACTTGAAACCAAAATGTTAAATAATAAACATTTCATTCATCAGTGTGTTGTAAACATAGGACAATACTTAAGCATTTATTCATATAATTAGATAAACATTAACATTTATTCAATAAAACACCGTCAAGAAATGAAAAGAAAGAGGAAATCAATTCCTGTGCGTGCACTTTTTTTTTTCAACTTACACTTTTATAATTAAATTTTAAACCGATTTTTAAAAATCCGTCGTTAATCGCTAACGAGACGGAGCAGTATCACCCTCTCCCCTTTCTCCATGTGATGTCTCTAACAGAAGAGATGGAGAGGGAGAACTTTTGCTTATGTGTCGTATATCTTTCTTTTATGTTTAATGTAAATTAACTCCCCAGAAATGTAATCGTCAAAAGTTCAATAAATTATCGGAGAAATTTTAGCTTAATTTCCGATTTCAAAAACGATTCTTTTAAAAAAAAAAATGTTTAACTTTATTTTCTATTGCTGGTACTAATGATAAAATGATAAATATTTATTGATTTTAAATCTTAAAATTAAACATTAAAGGGCAACCCTTAAGAAGTTTGTCAAATTAAATAGAAAATTATATTTAATTAGATTTAAAAGTATATGAGGACTCTCCACTACCACCCCACCTCCTAAAAAAATGAAATTCCACTTTTGGGGCGATTAAGCGATTTTAGAATCAGAATCGGTAAGTGTATCGGAATTGTGAATTTAGAACAGAATCAGTTATTGTATCGGAATCGGGAATTTCGAACAGAATCGGTAATTGTATCAGGATCAGAAATTTTAAGCAGAATCAGTCATTGTATCGGAATTGGGAATTTAGAACAGAATTGGTAATTGTATCCAAATCGGGAATTTAGAACAGAATTGGTAATCGTATCGAAATCGGGAAGTTAGAACAGAATCAGTAATTGTATCGGAATCGGGAATTTAGAACAGAATCGGTAATTGTATCGGAATCGGGAATTTAGAACAGAATCGGTAATCGTATGGGAATCGGGAATTTAGAACAGAATCGGTAATTGTATCGGAATCCCATCCATTCACTGTGGAGGTCCCCAGATGCCAGAGAGCTTTCTACTCAAATAGCTTCTTTCCTCGTGCTGCTGGCCTCTGGAACTCCCTCCCTGCCCCCTGTTTCCCCGACAGTACTGACATGCAGAAATTTAAAACTAATGTAAACAGACATCTCGCTGCGCAGCTCCTAATTTAAATTGACCCCCACTCCCACCTACTCCCTTTTTTTCTCAGTAGCTCCTTACGTCTACAGTGGCGGCCTGCCTTGTTTAGGGTGAACTATGTTTTTTTAATCGTAATAGCTATTAGGAATTATACATTAGTAGTAGTAGTAGTAGTAGTAGTAGTAGTAGTAGTAGTAGTAGTAGTAGTAGTAGTTTCTCTCATCCACCATCTGGACAGTCCGATTCGCTCAGCAACAAGAAAAGTAGTGAAAACGTCCTGGTCAGTCAGATTGATCCATCGAGTCAGCAGGTTAGCTTAGAATATTTCGGGTGGTTTTGGCGCAGCTCTGCGACCTCTGAGTGCCCCTGTTTTTTGTCTTGTTTTACAATAAAGCCGTTCTCACTCCTCAGCGCTGATGGGTCCCTCTCTCTGCTTAATTTCCCCTCGTTTCCACTCTATCAATGTCATCATTGTTGATAGTATTCGTGTTATTGTGTGACTGTTCGCCCGGCAAGCAAGCGTGAACGGTGGTGACAAATTGAGTCATATATCTTTTTCTTGGCTTTTAACGTTTAGAACCTGTTGGTTATTTGGCTCCCAACCCGGGTGGCGGGTGGGGGTCTGGATACCCGTAGTAGACCCACGCATTGCGCGACCCCACCCTCATCGCCGTGAGACAATAGATGCATTTATCATTGTTTCTTCGCTCTTCTACAAGAAAGGAGCGAGAGGGAGAGAGAGAGATTGCGTGAGAAAGAGAGAGAGCGAAAGAGAGAGAAAGGGAGAGACAAAGAGAGATTGGGAGAGATAAATAGGAAGGGGGAATCGAGAGAAAAAGAGAGATTGTGATATATATATATATATATATATATATATATATATATATATATATATATATATATATATATATATATAATGTTAATGTGTTAATGTGTTAATGTGTTAATGTGTTAAAATTATCATTGTTTATAAGCTGTTCAGAACTGGCCTAGCGGCCTGGGGTTGAAAAATACTTGTAGTCCAGGGTTTCGAATCATGTGACCGGTGGTGAATAGTCGTACTTCTATGCTGATGAGTCTCGATTGAAAAGAGACGAAACGTATACGTCCATAGATAAAAAATAAACAATAACAAATATTTATATATATATATATATATATATATATATATATATATATATATATATATATATATATATTTCGGCAGCAAGACCACGGACTTTTCTCTCTTCACTATCTTTTTTGTTAATTTCTCGACGGTTTTCTGGTGTTAATTGGTGGAGTATGGCACTTAACGTTGTATCGTGGGCCATTCTTCTAGCGCTTTCGGTCTCTCGACCGTCTTCAGGAGGCTGTATCTTATTTTTACTTTATATATATATATATATATATATATATATATATATATATATATATATATAGAGAGAGAGAGAGAGAGAGAGAGAGAGAGAGAGAGAGAGACAGAGAGAGAGAGAGAGCGAGAGAGGGGGAGGGGGCGCGAGAGAAAGGGAGGGAGAAAGAGAAAGAGATTGTGAGAGAGATATAGGTGTGCGTCCTTTCAATCTGTTCGTTTAGTGATGAAAATGTTATTTTACAATTAAACGTGACAAACCGACGATGGGGATATTTGACAGACTAACAGACTGACATAGAGACAATGGACGTATCTAAGAATGCTATAGACTTTCGATGGAAAAAACAATTGGTCCCAAAGTCCAGCTGACCTCCGTCTGACATTATTTCCTTTTATATGCCCGACTTTGAATGTCGCTAACAGATAAATGCCTGTCTGTTCTCGAATGCAAACCAACAAATTATAAAAAGTACAATTGAATCAAACCTTGTGCCTTACACACTAAACTCCAGCTGTCATCCGAGACTGGAGACACTTCATCCAAGATCATCTCTCGTCGTCTGCATTCTAATTCTGGATTCAAAGTTGATGCAAAACGCAAAGAAATGACTGGATCCCGAATCTGGAGAAAGACCATTTTATTAGGATGTTTACGTTGCCTTCTTCTCTGCTAGTGCCAGGGGAGTGGGGAAATATTGTGTCTTCGTATTTCTGTTACTTGACCCCTTTGTTTATAATCGATTCTTAAGTCATTTCTTATCACGTCTTGTCGCTTCAAGCTTCTATCCTATCTCGTGTGACGTCATTTCCTCTAGCTTGTGTTATCAGAGGAGACAATGGCCCCCGAAGACCAGCTATCTGACCCCGTATGACTTTTATTTCCTGTTTATGTGCTAACGTTTTCCCTGCGAATTTAAATGATCAAATAAGTACTAGTGGACGTACTTATACTATTTAACAACGAAACTTCTATTTCTTTTTTAAGGGCGACAGACCGAAAAAGAAAAGCTATATCAAATTTGGATCTGTTTGTAGAAGAATCCACCACTAATAGAAAAATTAGTTTTGCAAAAAAAAAAAAATAGCGCATTACCTTGACCTACTTTTGAGTCCTGTCTAGAAATGCATCGGGTTACGGTTAGAGTTAAGGTTAGGGTTAAGATCAAGGTGATTGAGATGATGAAACATCATTTCTTGCCGTACAAAATGCAGAATAGTCCAGGGACGAATTTTGTTGACCAGGGCTCTCGGATAAACATTCAAACAATTAAATCTGTACGGCATCTGTACAAAATGCAGAATAAACGCTACTTTGGAACGCATCGCGGAATGGTGGACAGTTATCTGTGTGAGTTTATGTGGAGGCAGAAATATAACTTTTTTTTTCTGCAACCCGCATTTTGTATTTGAGGGGGAGGGGGTATTTTGGCGGTCCTCTTCTGCAAAAGATGTCTTCTCTTTTATTTGAAATCATGTTTTAATAAAAAAAAAATAATAACATTTCTCACCATACAACATGCAGAGTAAACGCTACTGTGGAACGCATCGCGGAATAGTGGTCAGTTATCTGTGAGTTTGTATGAAGTTAAAAATATACGGGTTAGTGTCCAGGTCTCCACGTTGAGATCGATGAAACCCTCATTTCTCGCCGCAATTACCATGCTGAAAGAGTCGTGCCTCAACAGTGGATACTTGGCAGTATTTGCCGAGAGACGAGGGGGGAGGTTCATATATGCTGTCCAGGATAGTAGAGACGGAAATATAAGGGGAACGATCTTTCTATGCGTCGGATTAGGGTTAGGCTGTACAAAATGCAAAATAATCGCCACTGTGGAATGCATCGCGAAAATGTGGGCAGATGTCTGTGTGAATTTAAGTGGATGCAGAGATGTACGGCAATCGATCTTTCTATGCAAATACTCAATGACATGGATGGACGCCATTATCTCGAGTAAGTAATAAAAAGTTTTACAACAAGTCGTTTGTTTTGAAGGACTAGCGAAGGTATGTTTTGAGGGGTTGGCGAGATTATTTTTTTCGGGGTTGGCAAGAGTATTTTAAGGAGCTGGTGATGGTATTTTTTAGGGGCTGGTGATGGTATTTTTTTAAGTGGTTGGCGACGGTATTTTTTAAGGGTTTGGCGAGGGTATTTTTTAAAGTCTGCCGGGAATAGTTTTTTAAGGGCTGGCGTGGATATTTTTTAAAGGGGTTGGCGATGGTATTTTTAGGGGCTGGCAGGGGTATTTCTTTAGGAATTGGCGAAGGTATTTTAATGGGTTGGCGGATGTATTTTTAGGGGCTAGCGAGGGTATTTTAGGGGTTGCCGGGGGTATTTTTAGGAGGTATTTTTAGCGGGGCTCTTCTACAAAAATACTCAAATTAAAGCGCGACAGACGAACCGACAGACAGCGCTTCTTATAAAGATGAGAGGACGCATCTAAAATAACATACGTCCATTCAATCTGCGGGTATAATGATAAAACTAATTTCAAACTGTTAGACCGATCGGGTCAAATGGATTTGAGAGAGGTCAGAATGATCAACAACTCAAAGGAGGACACATTCTGCCTTAACACCGTTTTGCTTTCTTTCTTTTTTTTGCTTTTTGCTTTTTGCTTTTTGATTTTTGCTTTTTGCTTTTTGATTTTTGTTTTTTGCTTTTTGATTTTTGTTTTTTGCTTTTTGATTTTTACTTTTTGATTTTTGTTTTTTGTTTTTTGCTTTTTGTTTTTTGCTTTTTGCTTTTTGCTTTTTGATTTTTGATTTTTGTTTTTTGCTTTTTGATTTTTACTTTTTGATTTTTGTTTTTTGCTTTTTGATTTTTGCTTTTTGCTTTTTGATTTTTGTTTTTTGCTTTTTGATTTTTGTTTTTTGCTTTTTGATTTTTACTTTTTGATTTTTGTTTTTTGTTTTTTGTTTTTTGCTTTTTGCTTTTTGCTTTTTGTTTTTTGTTTGGTTTTGTTTTGTTATGTGTGTCCTTTTATTGCTCCAAATTAAATTTTACTAAACAGACATTGAAAAAAGAAATTGAAATATATTACAAATTAAAAAAAATAATATAAAAGGGGAAAATGTCCAACATTAATAACATTTCAGGAATGTAACAATAAATAATAGTTAACTAATAAAATGTCTTATATTCTTGGCTTTTTTGGCTAGGAGCAACGTGTAGTATCTGTTCTGATGATGCACTTAGTCTTTTCAGTCCTCGGTCAGTCGAGGGGCAGTCCTTCTAGACTGAAGCCATTTTGATTTTTGTTCCAATACACAGTTCCCCTTTTGGGGGAGCTGGATTTCCCCCACTTTAAAAACCGACCTTGTGTCTAAGTCTACTCTCGTGGAGAGGCGAGTAAATGGAAGCTAATAAAATGTCCTTTTTCAAAACCAATATGCAAGTATCAGGAAGTTTCATGTTTTATCATTTTTTACCCACAATTAAATTTTTTACAAATAAAAATATTTTAAACAAATTGGAGACCACCTAAGTAGGACCAACCCACAGAGTGAATGAGGTATTCTGATGAATGAGAGTCTAGCTATGGGTAAAGTGCACATACACTGACCAATTGTATGACAAATGACCCCCCCCCCCTCCCATAACGATTCGAGTCTTGTGCCTAAGGCGAACATGAACTTTTGCAGGCATTGTTTTTTCATTTTTAAATATTTGCTGTAACCGCTTATTTTCGTCTAAATAAAATCACTTATGATAAATTAAAGATTTTTATAGCGAACAATCCAATATTTAAAAAATAATTTTCTAAATAAAATCCTATTTCTTTAATATCTTGTTCGAACTGTGTCACACCATCTCTGCAGATCTTTTATTCAAATGTTTTTTTTAATATTTATTTATATTTATTTATACTTAAATAAAAATTGTCGTCATCATCATCGTCTAGTAGGCTGCATTTCGCCGCCATCATCATCATCATCATCATCATCATCATCATCATCATCGTAGCCGTGTCTGTAATCAAGAAGTTCCCATGCACCGAAAGGAAAGGGAGAGACCGACGGAGAGTTTAAACTGGGTCCTTATTTTGTTTAAACTGTGTCACACCATCTCTTCAGATCTTTTATTCAAATGGGTTTTGATATTTATTCATACATTTTACTTAAATAAAAAGTTCTGTAAATAAAACTATGTATTTTTTTATTTTTAAATCTTAAAATTTCACAAAAAAAAAGGTGTTTGTAAATAAAATTGTTTTTATACGCGTATAAAAAAACGTGCTTGTAAATAAACATATGTATTTGTAGGCCATTAACTAAAACGTTTTGTAAATCAACATCTTTTTCTATTTAGTTTTGTTCATGTGAGAACAGTAATCGAAATAATTAGGTACTCTTATAGAGAACGCACCGCGTTTCCGTGACTTCGCGTCGTCAACGTTCGGGCAGGTCTCGGAAGCGCTCGAGAGTTGACAATGCGAAAACTGCCAAACGATAAATTGAAGACTGGCAGACGATAATTTATTATTATTATTATTATTATTATTATTATTATTATTATTATTATTATTATTATTATTATTTTTATTATTATTAATATAAATAATAATAATGACGACGACGACGACGACGACGACGACGACGATGATGATGATGATGATGATGATGATGATGATGATGATGATCATCATCATCATCATCATCATCATCATCATCATCGTCGTTTGATGCAGCTCTGGACACCGTTTTTGTACAACATCCCAGGTTGGTCCTCCAACTACGTCGTAACTTTAGAAATCTGTATCATCTAGATATGCTTTCCTTTCAAAAACAACTACATGGCTGGGAAGAGATTAAAGTCGGAGGGTGCAAGGTCAGGAGACTAAGGGGATGGGGGAGGATTTCATAGCCACACGCCCGTGCTTCTTATCTGGCGACATACGAGTTGTGGACCGGAGCATTTTCCTGCAGGAGGAAGAGGATACCTTTGCTGATCTTGCCTCGCCTCTTGATTTTGATAGCTTCTCTTAATATCATCAAAAGTGAAGCGTAATAGGCTCCTGTAATTGTGGTACCCTTTGCAGAGAAATCTGTCATCATTACTTCGTCCTGGTCCCAGAAGACTGTGAGCATGACCTTGCCAGTGGAGGGCTGCATCCTTACCTTCTTTGGAGATGGCGAGTCCAAGTGCTTCCCCTGCATTGACTGGGCTTTGGGCTCTGGATCATACTGATGCACCCAAGTTTCATAGTGTGTAATCAGTCTTTTGAAAAACTTTGACTCATCTTCTTGGAACATCTCCAAATTCGTCCTCAAGCACTCGACACGTTCTTGCTTCTGGAAAGGTGTGAGCAACCTGGGAATCCATCTGGCAAACACTTTATGCACATGCAAATGGTCATGAATGATAGTTTCCACAGACCCTTTACTAATCTTGACCTCTTGGGCTATTTGGCGAATAATAATGCGGCGATCTTCCAAAATGGCAGCCTCAACTTGACGGACAGATCCCTCATCAATGGCAGAAGAGGGACGACCAGGTCTGGGGGCTGTTTCCACAGACTTCCGGCCATGTTTGAATTCACGATGCCAGCGTTTTACAAAGTCATATGATGGGGCATCATCACCATGAGTTTCTTTCATTTCATCAAAAGTCTCCTTTGGTGTGCATCCTTTCAAATACAAAAACCGGATCACTGCGCGACACTCAACTGGCTCCATTTGACACCTGACTCAGTTCAAACACCTGTAAATCAGAAACCACAATTAGTTCAGAGCTGTTTTTTGCAACATAACCCATACAGATATAAATCATTACACATGCAAATATTTCATCTAGATCAAACAACTTATTGAACACCCCTCGTATATAATAACAAGCAGTGCAAATAGCTTCATGCAAAAATCCAAACACAAGTTTGTTGATTACTTTAACTGCTTGTGTAAATTTAGCCGCCGACTCGCTATTTACAAAGTTAAATTCCTCTTTAATTATTAGCTAATTCCCTATCGCCGAGGGGTTAACGCTCTTGACTGCGAATCAGTGGCGATTTGTGATCGTAGTTCGAGCCAGCCGACCGTTGAGAATTAGCTTCCTGCACTGAAGATTGCGTTAGCATGAAACATCGATGTCTGTAGGTAATAAATAATTAATATTTATGTATAAATAATATATATATATATATATATATATATATATATATATATATATATATATATATATTATCCTTTATTTCTGTCTTGTGTGTCTTTGCTACGCTTTTTTTCAGTATTTTTCTAACTTCGACAATAAACAACTAAATCGTTCTCTTGACAGAATCACTTCATGATAGTTTTGTGTAATGTTCCTTCTATGTTTATATTTGTGTTTACGCAGTGTTAGTCTATTTCAGTCTATGTATGATTAGTCACTGGTTATGTGAGTTGGTTTCCACACTCGAGGATTTTTCTTTAATATTTCACCTGTTTTCATCAGTGTTGTTCTTTGCATGGTGTCAATCCTCCCTTTGACTCCAATTTCTCTTAATCTTTGTCCCAGGTTTTTCGGAACTGATCCTAGTGATCCTACTATTATTGGTATTACAGTGTATGTTGTTTGAATGTTCTATATCCACTTCAGTTCTCTGACAAGCTCGATGTATTTGCTTAGTTTCACCCATTACTTCATTTGAGTAATTTTAGTTTCATACACTTTTTACTATAGCGACATATTTTTGATTGTTTTGAAGTATTTACGATTTGTATTTCTTGAACAAATTTTTAGCATTACCTACCTTCTACATACATTTACACACACCACCACCAGAGGGCGTCACACATGAGTTATCTTCCCATTTCGTGATCGTAGAAAGAGCTACAATCCACGTTGTAAAACAGGATGCACAGACTGCCAGTTACTTCGATCTGGACTGGCCTCGACTGACCACCTATCTCTATCTATCTGTCTATCTATCTCTCCTCGGTCTGCTTTGACAAACACTTTGCTACCATGTACCTGCTCCACACAAACACACACAATACGGTATGTAAGAGTTCTCCTCTCTGATTACAAACACACGCACTCACACATTATTCTACTAAGACTTTGTTGAACACATTCTCATGGGCACAATTTCATAGCAAACGGCACGTGTGTGCTCCTCACAAACTCACTTAACACGGTACGTAAACCTTTATTGTCTAAGTACACACACACACACGCGCGCACGCACACATCGTTTACAGACTCATCATCATCATCATCATCATCATTTTCAAGGAGACCACTTCATAGTAGACCCAGTCGGGTTCGCGAACAATCTTTGTTTACATTTGTTTTCGAGTTGTTACTTTGTTTCTATTGACATGCTTTTATTCTAAACACACACACACACACACACACATATATATATATATATATATATATATATATATATATATATATATATATATATATATGTGTGTGTGTGTGTGTGGGTGTGTGTGTGGGGGGGTGAGGTTTATTTTATATTCCAAAAACCATGTTTGTTTGTTTTTTGTTTTTGTTTTTTCACATTCCCAAAAAACATAGCATTTCAAGAGTTAAAGGCGAACGAACCCAAGTCGATGTTGAAAGCTCTCAAACCCAAAACAGGGAGCTGATAAACCATTCACAGTCCCGAGACAAGCATCATAAGAGCCATAACAGAGAGGGGTCCCCTTACAGCCAACCTCTGCAACTACAAGCAACAAGGAAAACTTCCATCTCAGCCAAAAACGAGCGACAACACTACTTCTTTGTTTTCGAGTTGTTACTTTGTTTCCATTGGCATGCTTGTTTTTGAACACATATAAATATATATGGGATAACCGGCGCTCGGATTTAAAAGTTTACAAGCGCATCTCATATGGTAAACCTAGCATTCCTTCGACCCTTCTTTAGTCCATGTTGTTTAATCCTGACAAAGTAAGGAGATGATTTATTTTGTCTGAAACACTGATGCATGTGTTGCATACGAAGGTCTGAATAATTTTTGAACATGACATATATAAACATGACCAATTGCTCCATGAGTCAATCCCGATGACGATAGGATCCACACTCAAATAATCGAATGGTTGTTTAATAATGTACAGGTAAACTTCGGTATCTCGAACACCGATGTCTCGAATACAACGCAAATCTCGAAGTCAGTTGGCGGTCCCGACCGTTTATTTGTGTCAATTTCAAACTTCGATTTCTCGAACCCTCGGATATCTCGAAGTTTATTTTCAGTCCCATCAAGTTCGAGATATAAAAGTTTACCTGTATTAAATGTTTTCAAATTTACGATCTTTGACCCCGCTCTCTTTTGAAACGTTTAAAAATAATTAACATTTAAAATTAGCTGTTTTTAATTCTTGAATATTAAGTATGACAATTTTTCCCGCAAAAATTTATCTATTTAGAAAGGAAAACAAATTTCTTCATTTTTTTTTCTTTTATGGAACACGCTCTAGACAAGGCATATGATTATCGCACAGACACGAGATGCTTATTGGTCTTAGTCTTGAAAAGACCAAGGCTATAGGTAAGAGGAAAACAGTCAGCAGGAAGAGAGTTCCACAAGCCTGTAGTTCTTGGAAAGAAGCTACTAGGAAGCCGTATTACAATGAGGTATTAAAACAGCGAATCGATGGAGACCACTAGACCAACTAGTCAAACGAGCTGAAACAGAAGAAGCAGAGAATAGATCACACAATTATGAAGAACACATGCCATAATAGTACTTATGGAAAAGACTGAGACTAGCAACATCACGTCTGTGAGAGAGATGGTGTAGAGAAGGAGAAAGGGTGGAGTTAATTAAATTATAGATACGTTTCTGCACCTTATCAAGAACCCTCAAATGGGACAGAGATTCACCAGCCCAAATATGACAACAGTACTCCATACATGGTCTGATAGTAGATTTGTAGAGATAGAGAATAGCCTCAGGTGTAAGAAGGTTTTTTAGCGATAGAGAGAACCGACTTTACGAGAAGCAGAAAGAGAAATGGATTTAATGGATGAACTCCAAGAAAGATTTGATGAGAAAGAAAGACCAAGAAGTTTCAGAGTCAATTTCTCCTCAGAGCCATCTATGAAAATCTCAGGAAGAAAAAGGACACGCCTACGATTGAAAGACACGAGCTGAGTCTTAACTGGATTAAACGAAACAAGTCATTTCGTACTCCAATCCACAACTGAACCCAGGTCAACTTGTAGATCAGTTGCATATTTCAACTGATCCGAGGGAGATGGGTGAGAAGCAACACAAGAATAGAGAGTGGTATCATCAGCATTTGTAAATAAAAAGTTTGACAATCATTGGTTAGGTTTTTTGTTTTTTGTTTTTTAATGAAAAGATGTTTGCAATCAATTGTTATAAAATATCGCATAAAATCAAGATAAGTTATCTCCCTTACTTTGACAGCTTTAAACAACATTAACTAAAAAAAGGGCCTGTATTTCAACATGTAATATTACCTTAAAGTGACTTATTTTTTTATTATATATAAAATCATGATAGACAACTCGTACTTTTTTATAAGCGAAGCACGAAGTTACTTCCCTTGATAAGTCTGTAAAAATAATTAGGGGAGATAACTCACTATTTTATTTCCTCGCTAGTTGTGCAATTTTAGTTGGGTTTTTTTTAATAGAAATCGCTTCAGACAAGGCATGAAACCACTTGATGTAAGGAGTTAAAAATACTACTTTAATGTCATAAACTAGCTAAGTGTTAGATGGATAGATTCCGACCCAGAAAACAGCAGTTCGTGTCCCTTTGTCAGAAGCATTGCTCATGGAATGTGAGGACTAAAGGACAAAATATGGGAAGCTTAGTAAGTTTACGAATAAATACATAAAGTTTTTCTGCTCGGCATTGAAATAACAAGAATAAGTACATTTAACTGACAATAAAATCAAACGAAATAAAATGATAGAGAAAATATGTGTGAATGTGTACATGGTCGGGTTAAAAACGCTATAGAAAAAGAGCAAAATTGTATTATAGTTAACAGCCGAGAAATCAAAATAAGCAAAATAAACAACAAATAACTTTTAGCAAACAATAGAAAATGTAATTTTCTATCGGTCTGCATAGTTTTAAACTTTTGAAACTGTTTGTAAGTTTTTTGTTTTTTTTCAAAATTTCTTTCGTTACTTTTACTTAGACGATTTTTTAAATCAAAGATGGCCGTCGATTTTTTTTTTAAGTGGTCGCTAATTTCAGGCTTGAAAGATGGTTAAAAATGTTTTAACGGCTTACGGCAGCACTAACCCTAAGTCCGGGGGTAGTTTCCAGTTGAATTAAAGTAAGCCTCTTTTTGTTTAATCTTCTAAGCTTGAAATTAGTGACGACCTTAAATAAAATTCGACCGCCATTTTTTATTGACGTCTTCGGCTAAGTGAAAATAACGTAACAAACTTTGAAATAACAAAACTTACAAACAGTTTCAAAAGTTTAAAACTATGCAGGTCGATAGTAAATTCAATTTTCTATCGTTTGGTAAAAGTTATTTGTTTATATTTTTGCTTATTTTCGATTTCTCCACTGTAAACTATATCACACTTTTACCGTAAAAACTAATATTATTTTTCAGATAAATTGACATAAAAGTTCAATTTTATACACGGCAAAAAGTAAATGCTTACATTTACTTTTTTGCACTCCTATATTAAATAATCTGTTTCAATTACCAAATTATAAAAACCTTTATCCAAAACATCAGAAAATTTCATTGAATGCCCTACTCGCTTGGCAGGCTAAGAGCAGGCTCGAATCATTCCTCTAATAATTGCACATAGCCATGCTAACTATTTTTTCTAAATAAACTAATTACATTTTTTATGTTTTTCTTACTGTTATGTGATTGCGATCAAAATTTTTCTCAAGACTTTGTTAAAATATATAAAACAAAAGGTCATTTGTATCATTCGGACTACTGTTCTCATCTTGGATGTTATCCTCACGTTTCGGTCGACGTAACCTCCGACCTTCTTTAGGTGCGTGCATCTTGTCAAACTCGGGAATCTTTCTGTCGGACTCGAGAATCTGCACGGAATTTTGAATGGAAAACTTTATTTAATCCACGGGAACCTTTCTTGGCCTTTTGGCTAAGATCAAAGTGTAGTATCTGTTCCGATGGATACTGCACGCCTGTCCTGTGCAGTTCTAGGAGGTCCACCCTCCCAGGCTTTGCCTCCCCTCTTTGGGGAGGAGTAAGTTTATTGCTTACTGTCTGAGGCGCCCCTACCGGGGAATGCCGACGGGGCTGCCCAGGCAATTTTTAAATGGCCAGAGTGCTCACCTCTCGAGCGCTGGCTTTTCAAACCCCACTTTCTCGACCCGATCTTGGGTCACATCTTACTTGTGGGAGTAAGATAAAACTGGCCTTGTGCCTAACTCCTGGGGGGGGGGAGTAAATAAAACCTTGCTCTCGTTCCGTTGGCCATAATGGTATTCTTAGTATCGCCCGCACTGAGGATTGAACCTTCACCCTCCAGAAGACTGCCACTTAGAACTGGTTATTACTCAGCAAATATCAGTTACGGCACAGGCCCTTGCGGATACTTCTAGTAAGGTTGATGGTTCAATCCTCAGTGCGGTCGATACTATGAATATAATTACGAATTACTTAAGACTTCTACATACAAAAGGTTGATATTAAGCTTCGACTATGCTTCCTACTTTCTCTTGGCTGTAATTTTGGTGCTTCTGCAGTTTAACAATGACATGTTAGGCCTCTCTTTATAAAATATAGCTAAAGAAATGTATAAACGTTGTTATGCACTTACATGGTAGCTGAAAAGGAGACTGTGCACCAAAAATTACGCAAATTCATCCAGTATTTATTAAATTAAAAATAAAAAACGATTTTATCTATATGTCGCCATTTTACTTATTTATTTACTTTTTCCAAAATGAAATCGAGTTATCTCCCTTGCCTCCTTTATAAGCTGAAATGTCTACAGATACTTAAGATCGTTTTTTTTTTTTTTTTTCCTTATAATTTAATAAATACTGGATGAATTTGTGTATTTTTTCCCGTACAATCTTATTTTCAGCTAACACGTAAGTAGATAACAAAGTTTATAAATTTCTTTAAATTTAAAACTTTAAAAAAGAGGCAAAATGCAAAATGCCTTCAAAAAAACATGTGTTAGAGGCAGATATTTTTTATTAAAATCAAAATAATTTTTTTTTTTTTTTATCTTGACTTTTTTTCTAATAATTTCGCTTGGTACAACAAGCCTCATCAGAGATTTAAACAAATAAAAAGTATTAGTCTTTTTTAATGTTATTGTGAAACAGCAAAAGCGCCGTCATGTTTTATGTTTGAGATATACAACTTTTATTAGTAGCAAAACACGAAGTTTTCTCCCTTGATTCAAGAAATCTTATTACAAGTTATTAGAGATTTAGTTTTTGTATAGTAGATTATATTTAAATATGCTGGCATAATACCTGCATTGTGGAAAACTAAACGCGACATTTTTATTACAAACTTTTATTACAAAAAGAAAAAACAAAGTATTCTTTAGTTTTGGGAAATATTCTCATCAGTAATCAAAATTGTGTTCATTCCATTCGCAATTTCCAATCCTCCTTTATTATTCAACTGATTATCCATCCATTTCATTAACTTTTATCCTCGAGTGGTCTTTTGGCCTGATAAATGGGGACTCATTAGTATTTCTTTTAAAAAGCTGTATGTAAATATAAATTGTCAATAGTTCATTATAGTTAACAACGAAAACAATAGTGAAAAAAAACGAATGTATAACAAATAACCTTTACCAAACGCAAAAAAGTTAATCGACCTGCATAGCTTTTCATTTAGTTTTCTAACTTGTTTTTAAGTGTTTCTAATTTCAGAATTTGTATCGTAGCCTCGGAGGCTTGTAAAAAGTAGATCCAATATGGCCGACCGTAATTTCTTGGTGTGAATCCTTTATGTCGTATGTTTCACTCGTGAAAAATCGAGAGAAAAATATGCAACTAATAACTATTACCAAACGCATTTTAAATTTAATTTTCCACCGATATGTATATTTTTAACTTAGTAAAACTGTTTTAAAGTTCGTCTTTATTTGAAAATAAGCTGCAATATATCAAAGCTTTTGGCTTCACGTGGTCGTCCATTTTATTTTCACAAGACGCTACGAAAAATTCTGAAATTAGAAACATTTTTAAAATGTTTAAAAACTGTAAAGCAATGCAAATTGATATAGATTAAATGTCTTACATTAGAACGTTTCTTTCACCCATTTTTGCGTTGTTAATTATAATGCACCTTTGCCAAACAATCTTATCAATATATTACAGCTTGTCAACACGTACTAGGCTGCATGTTTTTGGTAGGTGCATGCGAATAACAGACGTTGCAGGTGATAGGGAGGCACAAAGAAATTGAAAATATCTCTGATTATGAGTTGGACAACACAGAAATTGTATTTTATGTGAAATAAAATAAGTGCCTCGTTAAAGAGGGAATCATGCTGAGACAGGCCTACTTCAGAAAAGTAATGTTCTTAGATAAGGAGCTTCACATAAACCCTTTTGAGGACACTGTCTGGCCGCTATCTCCAGTGGATATCACCGGTGGTCAGCTTCTGGGTGATCGAATGGTGGCCACTGAGAGTCCAGAAGCTCAGACTTCTGGTCAAGAGTGAAAATATTCCAGATGATGGGAAGGGGGCAGTCAGAGTCGGCTCTCTGGACATGACACAGGCAGTTGTTTTTTTTTCTGAGAACTGGCCGAGTTAGGTCGATGTGCCTCTCCGGGCAAGGAGGGCCCTTGAGGCTCTTAGCTAAAAGATTGTGTTAATTGGACTTATGTTTTTTTCTTTGGTCGGGATAAAAGATTCCATTTTGCAAGTCTGCCATTCAACCTAAGAAAACGAGTACCGTTTGTAATCTCCAAAAAAAAGAAACATTTGTTAATTATTTATAAACGTGGTTTTGCTTGGAATGAGAATCTTTTCTGGCAGCACCGACTGAATTGAACAACTTTGGACCCCGCGACCAGTGCAAGCACTCATACATGTTCATAAGCTAACATCACATTAAAAGACTGCATCACTAAAGTTAAGCAACGTTGAGCCTGGCCAGTACTTAGATGGGTAAACGTTTGGGAATATAAGGTGCCGTCAGTTTATTAGTGGTTGGAAAATAAATCAGTTTCTCCAATAGAGTGGGAAAGGTATGAAACCATCCAATAACACCCACACCCTACAGAGTTTCAAATGAGTCACAATTGATACTTTAATCCAGACTTCCGCATAGTTTTAAGTATGTTGCGTTTATCACTCCTCTGAATTTTCATTCACAAAAAAAAGCGCCTACGTAAATTCTAAGATGTGGAGGACTTTGCAAAGAAAGGTATAAATTCAAAATCATCAGAAAGAAAACTATTTAATTCCAATAACTTGTTTATTCTTGTGAAGCCGTCATTCACAGCGTCGGTGACGTCAGCAATTTGGCCGCTACTGAGTTCGGTTTGTCACCCGGTACTGATCGAAAAAAGTTGCCACTCTGATGAAGACTGCAGATGTTGAAAGGCCAGGTCCAACAGTTAGCGCACTTACACGGTGTGATTGATAGATAAGTGGGTAATTATCTGGATTGGGTCAGCAACTTAGTACCGCTGCGAAGGGTCAGCAACTTAGTACCGCTGCGAAGGGTCAGCAACTTAGTACCGCTGCGAAGGGTCATTTCAAGCAGAACAAGTAAAATAGTAAAAAAAATAAGTCTTCAACAACTCGTTACTGGCACCATAATGAAGTAATTATCCCAATCGTAGCAGAACGATAAATATGTAGAAATAATAAAGATTCAAGAACTCGTTATGTTGTTGTTTTTTAAGAATAATTATTTGGCAAGAAAATAGAAAACAAAAGAAAACTTGTATAATTTCAAGTCCAGATAGTTCTATTATTTCTACTCCCAACTCTGTGTTTTTGGACTAAAGCTAATTGTTAATAGTTGTTAACGGATTGTTAATGGGTTTTAGGTTTTGAGCGAAATTACCCAAGTCCAGTGTGGGGGGGGGGGGGGTCCATCTCAGAGCGACGTGGATTCTGTGGGCAAGAAAAAACGAGTCGTCGAGGCCCAACCTTCTCTTCACAGAATTCAGTCAGCGAACAAAATAAAAGAAATGTTTTTATTTTTCCTTTCTGCTATAATTGGGATTTTTGATCGCTCTCCCATCCCTCACTGAAGGGAGAGAGGTCGTCTCATCTACTTATTCATAGACAATCGAGAAAATATAATTCCACTAATCGCCGCAAGTCATCCCAACTTACGTCCACCGAAATCAACCTGTCAATGAGTCCTTGTGCCCAAACCACAACTTGGGACAGAAAATGACATTTGTTTCTAATTAACCAGTGACGCTCAACTCAACAATATTTGCGTGTTTATCAAATCTTACTTTTCTCGGGCAACATCTGTTAGCCGTTACCTTGGTACAACAGTGACAATCTATGCTGAAAATCCAGACTTTTATCAGGTTTTGGTTCTAATGAAGATACCTAAGCCTCTCTCTGTTAATTCATACTAGTGCGATACTCTGATCAACGACCTTCATAGGCCCACTTCTGAGAAATTCCCATAAATCTTATTAAACCTACGATTTAATTTAATTTATTTGTAAGGCTGTTTCATGGTTGAACTTACAATGAGAGAAAATTTTTTTTTTTGTCTTAATGGGAAATAATTTTCAGAAAAACAATTTATGTTTGCAAATTAAAACAGTCACGGGGGTGCACCTGGGTTACCTGATAAATATACTTAACTGTCAACAAATGATGATGTAAACTTGCACCGTGATGCATGTCTAGTAATAATGCATTTGAGTGACGGCTGACTGGTTGTTGGGAAAAAGAATTTCTGTAAAACATCATCGATGAAATGGTTAATGTTTAAGAATTTAGACGGGAACTATTTTGGTGGTAAATTTTCCACAACACTCCAAATTCATTTGGGCCAGCTTAACTGACCTCACGTGAATGTTGTCACAGATACAAATTATAGTATTTCGTCGACGAACGTTAAGTGGTTTTCTGCTGGCTTTCAGTCTTTTTGAAGAATTTGGTTTACAACATAACAGACATCTATTGGTTATTTAATGCCGAGTAATGCTGCCAAATGAAATCCCAAGATGGTCAATTTATTTTATATTGTTTTGAAAAAAAAAAATTAAATTAAAAATTGAGACTACATTTTTTTGTCAACAGTCCAAGATTTGGGTCAGATTTGCCTTTAAACAGGTCCTTTAGATTTTTCGAGTTGTAGTGTTTCCTTCAGCTTTGTTGTAAATCCTGACTGTCTATACAATTTTTTTTTTAAATCCTAAAGTTATGTCGAGAAAAGGCTATTAAAAGCAATATCTGTCATCAGACAGTCCTAATTTCCATGAATTAGGTAGATAAGATGTGCAATAATGATTAATCCCTTTGGTTTGGGGATTTCAAATTGCCAACTTAAAAAAATAAAAAAAAAAAAATAAAAACATTGATAATCTTAAAGAATTACTGGATTGTTTTCCATAAAATTTGGTTAGCGGTTTTTATTTATTTACTTCCTAAAATTAGAATTTTATTTAGCATATTTACTGTGGGAGTGTTATGTCAAGAAGCGCTGTAGCTGGTTGTGAGGGAGGTATTAATGTGTGTTGTAGATTTAAATTCATATGAAAGATAATGAAGATAACATTGTACTTGAATGTAACAGATGATTGGCCAAAGTGGTGACAAATTCCCTAGACACCGCTCTCTATGATATCGTCCAACAGGGCCCTAGACATCACTGGCTTCCCTTCGATCCCTGAACAAATTGGACTGGACAAAGGAGATGACAAACAGCCCGATGGCCTAACAGTGTTTTCCTCTGCAAAAATTACTTATATGGAATGTAACTCGTCGACAGTTTTGTGCTCTCGTCAGTAACAGAATCGGAACTGCAGGTCTTCTTGAAAGATTTGGGTTCCCAACAGATTACCATGAAGACTAGTGGCGTAATAGGCCCCACCACACAACTTTCTCGACTGCCTTGGTCTTCGAACGACGGGCCATACCGGGAACCATCATGAATTTTCTTGACTTTACAAGCGCCTCTCCATCGACACTATTCGTAAAAACGCCTTAAGCCTTCTCTCGGCCTGCCAAGCTAGCAGGACATGCAGTAAAGCTTCCTGTTATTTGCATATTGGTGGAGGGTGGGGTGGATTCATTAACTAACTATTACTTGTAGAATTTGGTATATTCGAACTACTGTTGTTCGCAAAGACCCGTGGCGCAATGAATATAGTACTAAGTAAAATTCAGTTCTAAGTGAGTCATCTGAAGGTTGAATCCTCAGTGCGGGCGATACAAAGAATTGCGAATTACTTTAGACTTCTTGCCAGATGGAACTAGAGTATGCTACCCCCGTGGATTTAATAAAGGGTTCTGTTCGAAATTCCGTCCAAATTCCCCCGAGTTCGACAAGGTACACCTGAAGAAAGTCGTAGGTTACATCGGTCGAAATGTGATAAAAAACACCCAAGATGAGAACAGTAGTCCAAATATACCAAATTCTACAAATTATCAACCCTCATCTAAAAAAATTCCAAAACAGCTATTACTTGTAATTTATTGAATAAATGTTATCCGAACTAAAACACTATTTACTTACTGCAGAAAGATTAAACAAAGTCAGTTTAACATGTGTGTGCAAAGAATATATTTTCTTACGAAATAAGGTTTTCTATTATATGTTATAAATAGTATTGAAAATAGTATTAAAACTGATGCTTATTAATTTCGTATATTAACCCATTAAATACCTTAAAAAAAAATTGTCTTTATATAAAAATTAACAAATAATTACATTATTTTAATGGGGAAAAATATTGTTTGAGTTTTACAACTTTCCAGAAAAAATTATGTTCGAAAAACAAGGTTAGATTGTATTTACATATTTTTATTAGAGAGGGGAATAGAGAAGAAAAGAAAAAAAAAAAAAAAAAAAAAAAAAAAAAAAAAAAAAAATGGTGCTTCTGCAGTTTCACGACATGAAAATATTTAAAGAAATGTATGAACTTTGTTATGTACTTACATGTTTGCTAAAAATAAGATTGTACAGAAAAAAATTACGCAAATCCATCCAGTATTTATTAAATTATAAAAAAAGAAAAAAACGATCTTGCATATCGGTAGACATTTCAGCTTATTAAGTAGGCAAGTGAGATATATTTAAGTTAAGAAAAATGGTGACATATATATAAAATCTTTTTTATTTTTAATTCAATAAATTTTGGATGAAGTTGCATCATTTTTGGTGTACAGAGTTCTTGGTGCTTGTGGCTTAAAAGTCCGAAAAAAAGTTTTGTCTTTTACTGTTTGAGAGGTAAATAAGGGGCAGTAACTCTTATCAACTGTTGTTATTACATCTAACGTAATTTACAGAAAATTAAATAGTACTAAATGAACAACAAAGTATCCAACAATGGAAAATTTAAAGAATTTATTGTGTTTAAACTTTAGTTTTATACTGAATGAAATTCAGCAATTTGTTTACAAATTTGGGCAAAAGCGTTTACAGGTCTGAATCTCTGCCACCACATGAATTCTGCGAGATAGAAATCCACCATTTGCGTGTGGGTGCCACATTCAATTTTATTTCTTTTTTTTTTTTTTGCTTCACACCACATACGTTCAACGTGGTTGGTGGTGGCCCCGGTTTGTGGATCAACAAAATTGTACTTGTGATTCACACGCAAATGATGGAATCCTTCGGCACCAAGGCGATCGTATGCTCACCAACAATCAGACACAATCGTCGTTCCTGGTATAATATATTGCTTGATTATGGGAATCAATGTAGCCGCATCCCTTGAAGGCACAGTTACCAAAAAAACGGATCTTGTGGCTTTCTCATAGCCACCAAATACCCACAACCGTCTCGTAACACGACCGGTGTGGCTTTTCCTTCGTGAAAATAGACTTTCGTCTATTTCCACGGTACATCCATCACCTCCTAGAATTTGCGGATATGACGTAAAAAATAGTCAATACACAATTCCCGCATCTTCAACCTCCATTTGACTATTGTTTTGTTACTCGTAATTGAGCACTCTGCTTTTACGTAAGCAAAGTCAGCTTTGCCCTTCACCCATAAGTAAATAAATTTCAATATTTTGCGAATCGGTAATTTCGATTTTTTCAAATATACTGTTCCGTCTAATCGACGTTTTACTTGCACAGTATCCGCTCGTGTAACGCCAATGGAAGCCATCAGTTTTCACTCGTGATGGCACAAGTCGCATGTTATGCCCACAATTACAGGTTTCTTCGCCAGAAATAAGTCCATGCGCTTACTGCTCCTTATTTACCTCTTAAACAGTAAAAGACAAAGAAAACTTTTTTCCGGACTTTTAAGCCACAAGCACCAAGTTCTTTTCAGCTACCACGTAAGTACATAACAAAGTTTATACATTTCTTTCGATATATTTTTTTAGAGAGGCGTAACATGTCATTGTGAAACTAAAACACCGAAAGATCTTATGGGACCCTATTTTGGGAAACTGCTTTTCATGTTACCACCCCACACATCGATGAAAGAATGAAGCTAGTATATATATATAAAAAAAAGTGAAAGAATATTAAAGGATTATAATTTGTTTATTTAAAATTCAAAAATAATATTCACTTCACTCATACACTTTGTATCCACTCATTCATACAAGAATGTTTATTTTGCCGAAAGACGTCGGAAAGGTTGTTATTTTGATCCCTGTTAAATGTTATTTCAACTGTGAACTGGATATGGATTAAAAAAGATCTGTTGACCCCCCCCCCCCCCCCCAAGAAAGGGATCTGGAGAAATTTATAAAAAAAAATATCAAAATAACACCAAAATTTGCAGATTCACAGAAGATTCTTATATAACTTATCTTTTTTTCTAATTAAATAAAAAAATGTCATTAAAAAAATTTCTTTTTAATTTAAAAAAAAAAATATATATATATTTAAGTTCAAAGACTTCATTTAAAAAAAAACAAAAGCAAAAAACTTATATAAAAAAAATTTAATTTTCATTTTTTTTTTTAAAACTATTTTCCCCTCCCCACTTATTAATCTTCTTCCTTTTGCACTTTACTTTTCTTTTTCTTCTTTTTTGGGGTGACAGGCTCCTCTACCTCTTCCTCCTCTTCAACCTCCTTGCTTTTCTTTTTCTTCTTTTTAGGAGTCACAGGCTCCACCTTCTCTTCTTCCTCCTCCTCCGCCTCTACAACAACCTCCTTGCTTTTCTTTTTCTTCTTTTTGGGAGTCACAGGTTCCGGCTCAACCTCCTCCACGTCAGCAACTTTCTTTTTCTTCTTCTTTTTCGGGGTAGTCTCCTCCACCTCTTCCTCGTCGGCCTCAACCGGCTTGTGCTTCCTTTTCGTCTTCGGAGTCTTTTCCTCTTCTTCCTCCATAGGCTCGCCCACTAGCACAGAAGAATCTCCGTTAGTGAGGGCACTGACGTCGGCATCTTCCGGAAGTTCCTGGATTTTCTTTTCTTTCTTCTTCCTTTTTTTCTCTTTCTTTAAATATTGCACATGGAGAAGGGCTACCTGTAAGTAAAAAGAACAAATTTTTTTTAAGGCTTTTAATTTATGATAGCAAATAATCCTAAGGCGTTTCAAATCTTTTTTTTACATAAGTGCTAAGTTATAATCGGTGATTATATAGATCAGGACACATGAAAAAGCAATTTAAAATAAAAACTTATTTTATATACTTACGTACCAGGCAAAAATAAGTATCATAACCAAAAATTATAATGTAGAATTTAATTAAAAATAAAAATCAGTTTCATCGTATTTTGCTGACCGCTATTCATTTACTACTTGTTTATATGACAGTTATGCCCCCTTGATTCCGTTCGTATCAATCAGCAAAATATGGTAAAACTGATTTTTATTTTTAATTAAAATTCTATTCGATAATCTTTGCTAATTTTTGGTGTAGATTACCTATTTTTGCCGGATACACAAGAGTTTTTTGGTTAATTTATTTGAAAGTACGTTTTTCATATGTGCCCTGATCTATATAAGCACCTAATCATCATTTCTAAGTGACAGTCTCCTAAAGGGGGATGATTTAATCCCCAGTATGAGCAATACTAAGAATAAAATTATGAATTATTCAAAACTTCCAGCCGCTGATGGAATGCGAGCAAGCAACTTTTGTGGATTGAATAACAGGCTCCGTTCAAAATTACGTACAGATTCCCGAGTTCGACAAGATGCACTTGAAGATAGGAACAAGAATAACACCCAAGATGAGAACAGTTGTCTGAATAAACCAAATAATTCTTGTTGAATTCCAATGTATTAATTTACTCCTCTCCAGGAGTTAGGCACAAGGCCAGTTTTATCTTACTCCCACAAGATGTGACCCAAGGTCAGGAAAGTGGGGTTTAAAAATTGCCTGGGAAGCCCCGTCGGCATTCCCCGGTAGAGGCGCCTCAGACAGTAAGCAATAAACTTACTCCTCCCCAAAGAGGGGAGGCGAAGCCTAGGAGGGTGGACCTCCCAGAACTGCACAGGACAGACCCATTGACTGGCGTAAATCAAGACCCGAAGGCCAAGACAACGCCAGTATGGGGTGCAGTATCCATCAGAACAGATACTACACTTTGATCTTAGCCAAATGGAATGTATATTTACTTAGAAAATGCACACCAGCTTAACGGAGATTTATCCATTTTTTTTTTTTTTCATTTATGACCAGGCTCACCGAAGCAATATGAAAATGCATAAGGGACGATATGCCTCAACTTTGTTCCAGTACCCACGAGTGAAAGAATCAATATTCTTTTACATTTCTACGAAGAATCAGTACTAGTAAAAACTCTTCATATTTGCCAAACTGTAAAAACCTTTATTCATATATGACCTGTTTCACGCCGACTAACATCAGTCAACTTGAAAGCAGACATTTTCACAATCTGAATTGTTCGTATGATTTCTGTTCAATATATTTCTATGTTCTTGCCCATGCCTTTTGTTTCGTATAACTGTAAATTAATATTGCATTTTTATAATCTAACTTGTGTCGGTAATTCAGATTCATTTGTTGTGTTTATTAGTTGTACATATTTTTGTATTTTTCAAAGGCTTGCTACCTCATAATGGGGGTGGGGGGTCTTTAAAAAAAACAAAAAAAACTCGTAATTGGTTTATAGCAAACATTTTAATCTTACAAAAATATTAAAAATACAAATAAGCTGAATTTGTAAAACTTTTTTTTTAAATCGATTAATTGATAATTTAGAAAAATATAAATGGATTTTTAAGTTTCAAAAGCTTTTTGTTCATTTTTTTTTTTTAAAGAAAATTTAGTACATAGTTCCTTAATTTCATCTTCTCAGATTTTATCCGTCAGTCACATTGTCTCATTTCGAAATATCAGAGATCTCGACCACTTTTTAAAATGAATATTTCATTAATAGTAAATAAATTCCCAACAGATACAACATATGCCACGAGCGGAAACCGAAACATTGACATCTCCAGTTGGACCTACTTGGACTTTCTTACAAATAGAGCTTAAAACATTACCATAAAATAATTATGGCTCTGGCGTGAAGTCATAGATATATGATTTACATCATGTTTCAAAACACGAATTCAAGCATAAGTGATAATAAAAAATAAATGAATGGATAAACATTATCAATAGCATTAGAAATTACTTTTTGATAGTAAAAAAACAATTTAGTTTGCTTCAACTACAAATTGTAATTATATAATCCTAATAAAAATATGCTCCCCCTTGTTGCATATTTTTATAAATAAAAGACTCCCAGACAAAGCTGGGTTGGTACCCTCAATAAAAAAATATCAAGGGAAAGAATCCAACGAAAGGAGAACTAGATGACCTTGCTAGTTTTGCCATAAAACTTGTATATGGAGTGTCCATAAAGTCTCTTTACAATTAAGACAATTTTTTTAATTTTGTGCCTTCTCTTGAGGAGCACTTAGCAGTTGTCCTTCCATTAAAAAAAAATATCTGAATTGATTAATAAAAACTTTCATCAATCATCATCATATTCGGTTTAACGTTTGGTTTACATACTGGCATGTGTTGGACGGCTTTGAAAAATGGACTTTCAAACTAACCTATTTCTGGTCAGGTCTTTATTACATAATCTGAAATGCGACAAATTTTCTTTAGAAGTCATTTTCATAATTTAGGCAAGATTTTTATAGGCCGGATGGATGCCCTTCCCGACGCCAACCAAAGGAGGTGATGGAAATTTGTGCTTTTATCGAGAAACTATCTGTAAGTGATCGCCTACAAAGGCTAAAGAACAACAAAAAAAAAATCTGTTTCGGAATTTGGGAGATGAGTATTAATAATTTGTATTCTTTGGATTCCGTGGATTAAAAAAAAGAGTTCCACTCAAAACCCATACAGATTCCCGAGTTCGACAAGATTAACCCGAAGGTCAGAGGTTACATCAGCCAAAACATGAGAATAACATCCAAGATATGAACAATTGTCAGATTAATCCAAATGATAATTTTTTTTTTTTAAATAGTCGAGAAACTTTATGAACAGTCTGTACATATTCTAATTTACTTACCTCAGCCAAAGCAAGTTTCATGATTTCAATGTTCTTCTTCGGGTTCACTCCAGTTTCGTAAAACACGATTCGATCCTCAACTTGTTTACGTAAATGTTCTCCAAATACGGAATTCGGGAATTCTGCAAACAGAAAGACAAGTTTTTGGGGGTTTTTTTTCAGTGAATTATAAAATTATTTCATTGTCAGTAGATCTCAAAGTTTTGTTTTGATATACTGCATGACAGAATTTAATAAAATTTTATTACGATGCATCTCAAAAGAAGTTTAAAGAGATATGATATATTTTTTTTTCTTCATTCAATTTCTGAGATTAAAAAAAAGGTCCAAATCTTCAAAGAGTATGTATGTATGTATGTATGTATGTATCTCTGAGTGGCCAATGGCAAAAAAAAAAAAGAGCTGAAATCTAAACAAATTGTCCTTGGGAGGGGGGGGGGATATATGTCAAATTAAAACAGGAAAAAGAAAAAAAAAAGCTATCAATCAGTAAAGAAAGACAAGAGAAAAACAAGAAAATGTCCTATTATGGAAACTGAGTGAATGATTTCTTTCCGAATTAATTTCTTTAACACACCAACTTTTGCATGACGGGGGGGCGGATAGATACACACACCGGTCTATTATAGCGAAGAGGATGTTTCATATTAGCAGTGACTTGCGATGGAATAAGTAATTTTTTTTTAAATAAATTGTTTAATAAATAGTCAGAAGGAAAGTTTGATTTGTCAGCTTAAATGCTATTTGGGACGGACTGTATTGGTTTATTATGGGAGAGTTAATTGTGCAACATTTCCTTCAGATCCAGATTGACCACACACGGTCAAACTGGCCCAAAAAAGTGGACATCATTACTGATACCTGGATCCAGGTTCCAGTTCGGAGCGCAAGGATGGTCTCATCATCAGGAAACGGGGTGAACAAATTTTTTAATTTACAAAAAAAAAAAAAAAAAAAAAAAAAAAAAAAAAAAAAAAAAAAAATTTAAGAGTTTTATTTCTTTTAATTAAGAAAATGGACAATTTTTTTAAAGTTTGTTGCGTTTTTTTTTTTTTTTTTAAATGGCTCATTGCACTTTGCTAGTTTTTGCCAAATAAATTCGATTTGATAGTAGCTTACCCGTGTAGAAATACCAGTATCTAATCTATCATGTTTCAGTAATATTGTATTAAATTCAATACTAGGTCTACATAGGCAGGCTCTTGTTCGATACAATGCACCTGAAGAGGGTCAGAGGTTACATCGACTGAGATGTTTTAAGAAAAACGTTCAAGATGAGAACAGTTGTCCGAATAATCCAAAAGAATAGCAATGTACCAATAAAAACTCCTTTACAGGAAGGGGGGGGGGGGGTCTGAATATAATGTCTTCATCCTGGGGCTGGTATTTCAACTAGTTTTCTTTTTCGTCTTACCTGAGAAGCAATCTATTCGAGAAGCGATCGAGCATTTGTTGGCCAGGTAACGAGAGATCCTCCCTTTGTTCTGTGCAGCTGCTCGTCCAATAAACGTGGAATGAAAAATTAAACCATATTTGGGTGTGTTCCCTTTGCTTTTCAAAGCTCTGTGGAGAGAAAGAAAGAAGAAACAATTTAAAATAGACTCTATTACAAGATTCGTACATATAAAAAAAAAAAATCCAGAATCAGTGGATTACAAAGAAAATTTCACAACACTAACAGAACATTATTTTTAAAAAACTTTTATCCACCCCAAACAATGCACATTGCCACCAAAACGTTAGGGGATACTCTAATTTGGGGCCAGATTTATAGGAGACATCTAAGCAAGGAGCTGTGCAGCAAGATGTTTGGTCACATTACATTTAAATTTCTGCATATTGGTAGTCGGAGAAACAGGAAGCGAATTCCAAGGGCAAGCGGTCGTAGGAAAGCTATAAGAGTAGAAAGTTTTCCGGCATCTGGGGACCTCTACAATGAAGGGGTAGGATTTTGCTGCTAGTGTGGTTAGGAATCTTTATGTATACCTCTAGTAATTAACTGAACTATTTGTTCTCATTCAGTCAGTCACGATACTTCTGAACGGTCATGGGTGATGGAACGAGAACAATTTATCGCCATGGATTAATAAACATTACATTGACCGAAACACTGAAGAAAAAAAAACAAAAAAAAACAACCAAGATGAGAAGGATCCAAATTATTTTTCTTTAAAATTAAAAAAAATTTTTTTTTTTAAATAAAATAAAGTTTTCTATTGCAATTTATTTTAAATTTCTGGTCAATTTGACCATCTAAAAGTAAGGATTATAATCCAGAGCCCTGTTTGTGATATAAAAAGATTCGGTAAAAGAGAACCGTCTATTTCCGAATTCATAACGTCTGAGTTATCCCCTTTCGGTTTAGAGCGTTTTTCAGGATGGCAACGTCCATTAATTCATGATCAAAATGCCCGTTTTATTGGCAAAACTATAACAATATTTGAAAGTAAATCTTTTTAGTAATAATATTGTCCACTATATGAAAAAAAAAAAGTGTAAATAGAACCATGTGTAATAAAATGAGGTGCTTATGCTGTTAAGCGGCCGTATTAAAAAATTATTTTTTTATAAAAACAATATTATATACTTATTCAGCGTTATATTCTTACTCACTGTACAAAAATTATCCACTAGAACTTTAATTACAAGTATTTTCCATTATGCGAATCATAACAGCGATTCGTTCACTAAGCCTCCATCTTCTTTAAGATTTCAAGGGCAGATAATTCGAAATCTTTTTAGGGAGAAGATGGAGTCTTAGTGAACGAATCGCTGTTATGATACGCATAATGGAATGGAAAATTAGTTGTAATTAAAGTTCTAGTGGATCATTTTTTCTACTTTTTTGTACAGTGAGTAAGAATATAACGCCGAATAAGTATATAATATTGTTTTTATAAAAAAATTAATTTTTAATACGGCTGCTGAACAGCATAAACACCTAAAATGAAAACATTGAATTAGATAAGACAAGTGAATTAAGGAGATGTCATTTTGCAAAGAAATATGCAAACTAGTTAAGCTTAGGAATGATAGCATATACATGATCAATATATTAGAAAGTTATTGTTTTTCTATTTTGAATATGAATTTGGCCTTTTAATCTTACTGTCCGTATGATAAATGGCCCAACTTGGTCCGGCAGTTTTTTTAAGTTACTCAAAGAATGAAAGATGAACTTTGATGAATTACTGATAACATTTACCTAAATAAAATTAACTGAGGAAAAAATAAAAACTCTCAGTAAATGTAAGATGCAGCTTTCACAGTATTTGCTTGTTATGGGAGAGTTAATTGTGCACCAATTTCCTTCAGATCCAGATTGACCACACACGGTCAAACTGGCCCAAAAAAGTGGACATCATTACTGATACCTGGATCCAGGTTCCAGTTCGGAGCGCAAGGATGGTCTCATCATTAGGAAACGGAATGAACAAAATAAAATAAAATAAAAAAGAGGCAGGCATACGATTTTTTTTCACCATGCTAAGGGGAGGTAATAAATAATTTTTAAAGTCTAATTAATAACAAGAGTTACATTACCTGGTCAACATTGGTTGAGCAATGAGGGAATAATTTTACTAAGAATTCAATCTCCGTTTATGATCTCAGGAATTAGATCGTCAATTACAATATTTACTAATCTTTTATTTTCAGCAAATATCAGCTAAAAAACACAAAAATATTTTGTATTTGTATTAAAGTGATGATTATGTGAAGCTTCACTTCTAACTCCTGAAAAATTTGACATTGTTGTGGGTTCTGGCGATACGAGGTTCAAATTTTAAATAAATTTCAATTTGTGAAATCAGTACATATTGATTAAACTAAAAATGAAGATTACCCGTAATATGATGATCTATGTTGAAACTAAAATAATTTTTGGATAAGATGCAACTTTAGTTCACACTATAAACTTTGACTTTTCTTTTTTTTTTAACTTCTTCAGTTAGTATACTTCTGATAGTTTTCTTTTTTGCTGCTTCATCTTTTGTGTTAGTTGATGAATTGTTATTTTAGTTGACTTTGTGAAGGTCTCTTTGATCTCGAAGTATTCTGCTTCTTTTCTCTTTCAATTTGAAGCGTTCGATATATCTCCTATATGCTAAAATCGGAAAAGCCGGAATACTTTCATCACTTTTACTTTAAAAAGAAGACACTTGGGACATTTTTGGTCACTATCAAAAAACTAACTTTTAAAACTTCTTAAGTCACATTACTTTTTGAAAATCTCATGCGCAACTGCATTTTATTGCAACTGGTTCAATAGAAAGCAACAAAAAAAATCATTGAAACAATTCCCAGCAAAAGTGACCCCCGTGTACTAATTTACTCCTTGGTGACCAAAAGCAAGCAAATATAAAGTGTTTTTTTTTTAACCATAACCAGCTTGGGGTCATACTGAATCAGAATATGTACAGCTTGTAAGCGTATGTTAGGTAGTTTCTGAGTTTTAGTCGTACATACCAAAAGACAACCTTCCACAGATGTGAGTAGACGATGGCAAAATAAGCTAAAACAGAAAAACATCACTCCGTACATTGGGGGGGGGGGGGGGGGGGGGCACAACTTAGATGCTGTACTAGTGATAAGTAATAAAAACATTTTAAATAATTTGTGAAATATTAATTGGTGAAAGATCAATCTTGGTAAGCAAAAAATAGATTGAGATAACAGGTCAATTTTTCAGATTAATATTTTTTTTTACATTTGGTTTTCCTAAACAATTTTTAATCAGTTTCAACTTAGAAAGTTAAAATTAAGAAAAAGACACTGAATACATGGGAGGGGAGGGGATTCTTTGATGAAACAAAAGTCATCTAACTAACCTACCCTCTTCATACATTGTTTCAAGTTTTAGCATTCACAGCAAAATTAATATTTTCAGTTTTCAGAGAAAATTGTCATAAGACACAGGAGAGGGGGGGGGGGGGGTGAAGAGAAATTCCAATTAAATAACAACAAAAAAAATTAAGATTATGCTCTAGCTTAGGTAGAAATCAGCTTTATTTTTTTTAAAAATAATTTTTTTTTTAAAAAACAATTTTTTTTAAAAAAAACAGATTTCAATCAAATCTGTTGGAGGCTCCAGCAATTCAAGCGGAAATCTGCTTTTTTCTGGATTAAAAAAAAAGCCTGAGAACTCATCCCTGAAACATTCTTTTATATAATAGATTATTTTCATCAAAAAAAAAAAAAAAATCATTCCATCGCTTATTTCTCCTAAATGCACGCTAGGCTCAAAGTTGTTTTTATTTCGCATTTATAAAAAAAAAAAAATTTTTTTTTTAAATAAAAATTGCAACTTTGTTTTGATGAAAAGAAATCAACGTCTGCATAGGAATTAGAGAATGGTTTACCTGAACAGTGCCTTCTCGGCACCAAGAATCTGAATGGTGGAGGCAGGATATTTGGCTAAATTTGTCAGACTTCCAGCGTGAGATATTAATCGGGCTCCAACCTGAAATAAGAAAATTTTAATTAAAATTAATACCAATGCAAGTTGCCAATGGCAAAATTACCTGAAATAGAGATGTATGCGGAGAGAGAAACGCCAAAAAAAAAAAAAAGAAAATGAAAAAAAAAACTTAAATACATTGTGTCCATATGTGAGGGAAAGAAACAGGAAGTCATTCTTCGACGAATGAAACGTCATCTAACTCCCCTACCAACATGAATCATTTGATGTCTTAGCCTTCAGAGAAAAATTAAGATTTTCAGAGGGCAAAAAGATAAGATAGTGACAAAAAGATTTGCAATAATAAGCGATTTGGCAGAAATCAGCTTTTTTTTTTTTTTCATTTATTAAAAAAACGGGGGGGGGGGGGCAGAATTCACCCCAAAAGTGAAGAACATGTATATATTGAGAACATATACCTGTATAACATTCAAACATAAGAGGGTAATGTAGTTTGCTTGAAGCATTGCGTGTAATAAATGAGCCGGCATTTTTGTACGATACAAGATTAGAGTTGAACAGAATAAACATCCGAGGGAATATTTTCGTGAATTATTATGATATACGGGCTCCACGATTAAATCTACAGTGAGCAAATCGACAATGAAGGCAAGTAAGATTAATATGAAAAAAAAAAAAAATTTATATATATATAAAAAAATAAATATAAGTTTAAACAAAACTAAGAAACTTAGTTTCAATTTTTAAGTCTTGTTTCTAGAAATTATCTATAAAATTTAACAATTTTCTATTTAAATAAAATTTAAAATCTTTGGTGCTTTTTTGTATTGAGACCCAAGTGAAATTTGGCAGTTCAAAATAAAATTAACTTGATATACTTATCAGTGAAAAATATTAGTGTACACCAAAGATTACGAAAATTAAGTGAGTAGAATTTCAATAAAAAATAAATTTAGTATTCGGAGTACCTTTTGGCTAAGATCAAAGTGTAGTATCTGTTCCGATGGATACTGCACGCCTGTCCTGTGCAGTTCTAGGAGGTCCACCCTCCTAGGCTTCGCCTCCCCTCTTTGGGGGAGGAGTAAGTTTATTGCTTACTGTCTGAGGCGCCCCTTACCGGGGAATGCCGACGGGGCTGCCCAGGCAATTTTTAAATGGGCAGAGTGCTCACCTCTCGAGCGCTGGCTTTTCAAACCCCACTTTCTCGACCCGATCTTATGTCACATCTTACTTGTGGGAGTAAGATAAAACTGGCCTTGTGCCTAACTCCTGGGGAGGAGTAAATAAAACCCCATCTCCGAACGACAAGACCGAGTGGAGTCTTTACATTAGTAGTCTTCTACGCCATGCTAGCTTGACACGAATGTCGTTCGGAGACATTGAATAATAAACTTTTTATTAAAATTCTTATTATCCGTCATTTTTTGTGTATACTAATATTTCTCACTTATAAAAGTACGTATATACATCAGTTTTCCTGTTATTTTATTTTGAACTGTCATATTTCACTAGAGTCAATATAAAAAAAATAAAAATAAAATCACCAAATCTTTTAAACTCTTGTTTGACTGGAGACAGTTATATGTAAACCTAAATTATGACTATATTAAAAAGTAGCATTTTTAATAAGGGTGTTGGCTCAAAATCATCACAAGTGATCTTCCTTGAAAGAGATCCAAATTATCTCCCCTGAATTATACTGAGTAACCAAAGAATGAATTCCCATATTTCCAGAAATCAAAAATAGATAATTCTACCGCACACGAGATATAGAAACTGGAATCAGCCTCTTTCCTGGCTGAGATTCAAAGCTGTCAGACGCGGTCCGACAAGGTCTCCACCATAGCATGGCATTAACAACTGACGCTGTGCTCGTTAGATGTCTTTAACGATCATAGTCATATAGACTTGCTTCTGATCGCAGTAATTGGTCCTAGACTTTTTCGCACACATGTAAGACGTACTTATACATTCTCCATGCACATCTGTATTTGTTGACCCTGACAACACATACTTCATCAATTGCGTTGGGACATTATTGTATTCTTTTACTTAGTCATTATGTATCGTATACCCCTCTTACGTTGGTCTTTGACAAACAGTATGTGAGAATAAATGGATTCATATATACCTATATAAAGTTAGGTATATTTATTTGTATGTACAGGATTCACTCCTAAACTAATTAACCGGTCATTATAAATTTTAGAACAGCTGTGGGGCATAAGGGTAGATAATGTGGGCTTTAGTTTAGTCCAAAAAAAATTGGGGGGGGGGGGAGCCCTTCGTAAAAATACAAATACCTCCGATTTTTGTGAAATTTTAGCAATACGGTATTAGACATCAATTAATTAAATATTACTCAAATTTCCGGTTTCTTTGGGGTATTTTTAAAAGTTTGTAGGGTGTATAATATGGGCACAAACTTTCATCTGAAAATTTCAATATTTCAGATTTGCATTAAACTTGATCCATCGTCATTAGACACCAATTAAACAAGATTCCATGAATTTCAATTTCTTCTTAAGATCAGTTAAGCTTAAAACTTTAATTCAAGACATTTTCTAGAATTAAAATCATGTAATGGATTTTGATCAGAATTGAAATAAAGATTCTAGACAAAGTTTAGTATCATATCTTGATTTTAATTTTTGTAAGGGAACATAAAAGTGGTGCAAAAAACTTGTTTGGGAATTTCTTCTAGTTATATGTACCAGATTTGTAAAATTTAAGAAAAACCTAATGAATTCAAATTCCAAAATAAAAATGCTTTCAGTAGATAAATTTTTATATATATATATATATATATATATATATATGTGTGAGTTTGAATGCAAAACGCAATAAATTCCATGTGTTTAAATTGAGACAAAAAAACTTATTTTAATTTAAAGCAAAGAAAATTTATGCTGATATTACATCGGAAACATAAGTTGTGGTCGAGTGTTGAAATGCAACAAGTCTTGTAGTGATAACTTAAATTTTTTTAAATGGCATTTGAACTCACACACACACACATTTATTTATATATATGTATGTGTATATGTACAAATAACGTGCTGTTACTGCAGATAAAAATCGGTATTAAAGAAATTTGAAAAACATTTTAGAAATGTAGAATTTTTCAAAATTAAATGCATTATTTGTTTCAATCCTAATTTTCGACTTAAAAATTCTTCAGAGTTGATAGAGACTTTTTTTCTTTTAATGACATTATCAAGATCTTCTGTTGTAGTTGGAGAAGATATGTCTGAATAGCTATATGCATAATATATACATACGTATGCACACACACACGACCAGATAATTTTATAGAAATAGCTAAACAGGGTCCTTCTAGAAAAAAAATTTTAACGTAAGATACAAAAACAAAACAAACTCACGGTTTCTCCGATTAATGCTGTGAGATTGGGGGCGACTTGCCCCATTTTCTTCTGAAGATAATGTACAAGGTATTTGCGGTATTCGGAAAGTTCAATCACTCGTGAGGCGAATCTCTCAATGTTTAATAAATCGATTGGTGAAATATCCATTCCTGTTTGGTGAAGAAAATAAAAGCAGAAATAATGACAGAACTTAAAAAAAAAAAAAAAAAGGACATTGTTTTTGTAAGTTCAATTATAAAATTTTATTTTAATACATGTCCACTTATATAGAACAAAAAAAAAGGGGGGGGGGGTTTCACTGCAGATGTTTATATCTGAGGAAGAAACTAGAAATTTTAAAAGATGTAAAAAAGATTAAACTTATTTTAGGATAGCTACTAAATAAAACATTTTTTTTTTTTTTTACCAAAAATGAACTTAAAAATAACTACTATAAATGTCTTTTGGCTACCAACTTTTTTTCTTGAATATCATATGCCAATTTGGAGAAAATTAGTTATTTGTATGGCCGGTATTGAAATAAACTAGATTTCTAAACTCGCAGAGTTTTTAGCAATTACTTTCACCGACAGTTTTTTTTGTTTTTTTTTTAACCCAAATTTAGGGAACGTATGCAGAACTAGGGCCGCAATAAAGACGCCAATTTTCAGAAGCTGAACCCTTGTGGTAACCGAAATATTTACATTAATAAACAAATGTTTAAAAAACAAAGATTGTCAAGTGTGTCAAAAATTGATGCAAGTTGAAAATCTGATTTCCAGTGTCAGTTTTTTTAAGTTTTTTTTTTTTTTAAGTAAATCAACCTATTATATTTAATTTAAAGGAAAATTTTCCAGCAGGTAAAATGTAAAAAATGTTTTTATTTTATTACTACCTGGAATTCAGTAATGTCGTTTTAGTTTTTAATAATAATGTGTAAATCACATATGCTGTTATTAATACAGAGATGGAAAAATAATTTCTCATGTAAGGGAACTTGTAAGTTAAAATATCAATTATCTCTGCTACATTATTTGAGTTAGACCTACAAATAAAGGCACTGTTTACAAATGGTTTGTCTGAAGCTTGCACCATTACATTAAAACAGTTGAAGTAGCTGGGTTTTTTACCTACTATCAAGTTAGTCAAATAATTGCAAAAATGAATATGCTATTATTTAGTAAATAAAAAAATATATATATAACTTATCTGATTTAATTCAATACAGCATGTAAGACATACATTAAGCCGAATAAGATAATAGCTAAAATAAAATAAAAACTTTAAATTGACGTAAACTGATATTTGCTTTTTCGATCATAATTGAAAAACGTCTCCATTTAACAAATCCTCCCGACCAGAATAAGTATTTTTTTAAAGGCACTGTAGAAAAGTATGTTTTTCTTATTGCAAAGAACATGGTGCAAATATTGGCTAGGCAAAACCAAATATACATTTGTGAGATGTATTGCTATTCAGGTCTAAGGAGAACCTGGAAGGAAATAATTTTGCTTTCATTTTTGATAAATTAAACCGACTTACCCATTGAGGATTTCGAAGCATTTAAAACGGCTAACGCCACATTTCTGTCTTGCAACACTTCTTCCATCTGATCCACAGACTCGTCATTAAGTTCTTTCCGGGCTTTGACAATTTTGACAACTTTGGCATACAGGGATTGTTCCGGCACCAGTTTGTACAATTCTGGGAAATGGTAAGAATACCATTCTCTGGAAATAATAAGATTGTTACAAAACAATTAAATTTAATTAAAAATAAAAAGAATCGTCTAGATATGTGAGTTATTCCCCTTGATATTATTTAGACTCCTGTTCTCATCTTGGATGTTGGTCTCAAAACATTTCGATCAATGCGACCTTCATGTGCATCTTGTTGAACATGGGAATCTGTACGGAATTTAAAACTGAATCCTTTATTTAATCCATGGAGGTCCCTTTCTCTGGTTCCATCAGCAATGGCTGTGTAGAAGTCTTAAGTAATTCATAATTGTATTCTTAGTATCGCCTGCACTGAGGATTGAACCTTCAACCTCCAGAAGACTGTCACTTAGAACTGGTTATTACATAGCATTTATATCCGTAATGCCACAGGTTCTTGCAGTACAGATGATACTAAGAATATAATTACTAAAGAATTCTACCCAGTCATGGCTGACCGAAAGAGAGCAAGCGGTGCTTATGCTGTTCAGTGGCCGTATTAAAAAATTATTTTTTTTATAAAAACAATATTATATACTTATTCAGCGTTATATTCTTACTCACTGTACAAAAAAGTAGAAAAAAATATCCACTAGAACTTTAATTACAAGTATTTTTCCATTCTGCGTATTATAACAGCGATTCGTTCTTAAGCGTCCATCTTCTTTCTTAAGATTTCAAGGGCAGATAACTGAAATCTTAAGAAACAAGATGGAAGCTTACTGAACGAATCGCTGTTATGATACGCAGAATGGAAAAATACTTGTAATTAAAGTTTTAGTGGATATTTTTTTCTACTTTTTTGTACAGTGAGTAAGAATATAACGCTGAATAAGTATATAATATTGTTTTTATAAAAAAATTTTTTTTTCATACGGCCGCTGAACAGCATAAGCACCTTGTATTCTTAGTATACCCATACTGAGGATTGAACCTTCAACCTTCAGAAGACTGTCACTTAGAACTGGTTATTACATAGCATCTATATCCGTAATGCCGCAGATCCTTGCAGTGCAGGTGATACTAAGAATATAATTACTAAAGAATTCTACCCAGTCATGGCTGACCGAAAGAGAGCAAGCTACTCCCGTAGATTAAATAAAGGGTTCCGTTCGAAATTCCGTGTAGATCAAGAGTTCGACAAGTTGCACCTGAAGAAGGTTACACTGGCTGAAACATAAGATAATATTCAAGATGAGAACAGTAGTCTGAATAATCCAAATTATCAATCCTCATCCCAGTTTGCTGGTGTTAACAAGAGGGACATACAACAGTGTTATTCAGGTTGATGCTGCACATGTGAAGGAGATTACTAGATTGTATATTTTAACAAAACCTTACAAAACTAAGGGAGATAAGTTTTTGGGTTAATTTAAATGAGGAACTTATTGGCTCAGTATATAAAAAAAGAAAAAAAATTATTTTTTAATTAGGTTAAATTTTTTCCCATTGCCTATTGGAAGTTAATATTTTGGGGAATTCTTAAATGTCAAATTTAGGACGTCATCATATAAATAAGGAATATACTGTTGAGCTTGTATTCACTCCAGTTGAAATTTCAGATTTTAACTGGACTGTTACTTCACGTGAACCCGCAGCTGCCATTGTTTCCTTGTTAAATTTTGTTCGTTAACATTTCTTATTTAGTTTCTTGCTCTACGGTTTTATCCGTCAAGTGTCTGCATACAACGAAAATTAAGGAAAAATATCGAGTAAAATTTTGGTAATAAAACCACAAGATCGAAGACTCATAATAGCATCGGTTCAACATAGAATCGGACATATCAGAAAAAAAATTGATTTTTTTTCTCAAATTCTACCATGTATGTGCGAATAAATATGTTCTACATCAGTTTTACTAGTGTTCTCAATTTTTGAGCCAGTGCTACTGTTACAAATAGGTTTTGAATTCTATTCGATTTTGGAACAATTTATTTTAAAATGGGGAAAAATCTAATTTACTCTTTTGAATATTTTGATGATCAAATGATTTTTTTTTCTCTTTTAAATAGGTGTATGAAACAAGCATATTATTATATATATATATATATATATATATTTATTTTTTTAAGACGTTCGTTGATCCAAACGAAACCGGTAAAATCTTGTTTCTTTGATTTTTTCCTGTATTTAAAATTTGTTTTTCCATTTGTCTTTCACGTCATTTCATTTTTATGATATATCGTGCATTTTACCCTCATATTATTATTATATAGATAACTTTCATTTATATTTTTAGAGCAAATTTTATTCCATAATATATCGATTACTATAAATTAAAATTTTTTAGTAAAGAAAATGAATTTACATTATTCAGGGATGTGAGTGGCCAATTGGAAAAAAAATAATCTTAAATTTAGACAATTTCTTAACTTGGGAGCCATCCTACACGCCCAACACAGGTGAAACGTAATATATAATGATTCCCTTTCTAAAAGCTGTCCAAAACATGCCAGCATCTAAAATAAATCAAATACAATGAATCTTGAGCTATAGCGTGAAAAACTTAATCTGACAAAGAGAAAGAAATGTTTCCCTACAATGTATATTGAATTTAAATGTCTGGTGTATTGTTTCATACCCAGAAGCACATTTGAAATGCAATGGGCGTCAAAATAAACACACCATATTTTTTTATATACCAAGAATAATTCTGCCAGAATAATTAGTATATAACGACAGACTCAAATCTTGGAATTAATATAAAATAAAGAAAACGGTAAAGTCAAAATTGAAATCAAGGGAGGCGCGAGAGCTCTCTATCCCGTAATAGACTTCAAAAACGGCCTATACTAGAAATCTCATTTCTTTGATCAATCATAACTCAAAAACCAATAAACCAAATTAGTTAAAACTTTGCACAACATTTGTTTTTGATAGGTTCTATACGTGTGTAGAATTTCAGCATTATTAGTCAAGGCAACCCAGAGATCCAGAAAGTTCAATCATGAAATCATGTTATCTGTGTGTACGTACGTACGTGCCACCCTGTATCTCATCAACTATTTGATGGATTCAGCTGATTTTTGGCAGAGATAGAGGTTCTAGTTGATGGCATTTTAATTTCAGTTTACCATATACCTTAGTTTTCCAGAAAATTCAAAAAAAAATTAAAAATGACCATTGTATTGAGGCATAGCCTTTACAAAAGTAGTGACATTCCATGATAAAATGCCAGTATACTGAAATCATATGCCCTTAATAAGGCTAAGATTAAAATTCATATACACTAAATGTACAAAAGCAAGGAAATTCCCAAATCTTTACACTTTTATTGTCATTAACAGTATGCAAGCACAACAGGGCTATGTATTTTACTGGTAGGAATTTTTCTTCAGCACACCTCACACACTTCATCCACTCATGCATAGAGATTTATACTGTAGTGATGTGATAATGAAATGGTTTGGTTGATATGTAGTCATACCCTTAATTAATGACAATGAAAGTGTACAAATTTGGGAATTTCCTTGCTTTTGTACATTTAGTGTATATGAATTTTCAATTGTTTTTTTGTTTTAATAAAAAAAAATTTTTTTCATGAGGAATGACAGGTATTGGTGAAAATGGTTGCCAACCTTCATGGACCATTAAATGTATACTTGAATTTGGCAGACCACTAACATGAATGGTAAGAAATGGTAAATACATCTATATAATAAAACTTATTTCATTAATATGAATTGAAAAAAATAAATAAATGTGTAATTATTTAAATAAAACAAATTGAAAGTCAAGTATTGGATTATTTTTAGTGATATTTGTTCCCGATCAGATAGCATTACAAAACTGACCCAACCATCTGCGAATGTGGAGAGAATGGCCATAGGATGCAACACTGCCTAACCAGCAAAGCTTGAAAGATCCAAGTTTAATGATAATGCAAAGAATTGCGTACAGTGGGGAAACTACCGTATAACCATCTGCTTCAAAGAAATGCATGTGTATTAACTAAAAGAGGGAAAAGAAGAATTATGTACAACTCACCTGATTCTCATACTGAATGTGTTGACATCTTTGTCCAGTTGGTCCAGTAACGCAATACTCTGAATGATCATATTGTCCACACGGTTGATGTTAAACTTGACCTTGGCCCGAGAGTAAGCATGACCAAGACCCAATTGTGCTTTGTCTTGAGACCGTAATGACATACCTTTAATTAGGCTATGAAAATGGAAACGGATACCTAAAAACAGACAAATGGTTTTATTTTGCTATGCGTACATACAAAATATATATTATATAAATACATATATATAGTGTCCTTAAAGTCTGGAAACACAGGTAAAAATCAGGGATGCGAATAGCCAACGGCAAAAAAGTTGAAAGAGAGATGAATTTCTCAAGCTGGGAGTTACCTACCCTCTCATTTGTGTGTGTGGAGAGGGCAATGAATAATAAAAAAAAATTTTTTTAATTTTTTTTTAAAAACCCTTTCTTGTTCAATTTCCCAATCTGGGGGCCATGCCCTCTCGTGTGTGTGTGTGTGTGTGTGTAACCAATCCCATCTAAATTTATTTACAAATGCATCTTTTTGCTACAATTATAGTCCCTATTTACTTGCCTCCCCATGAGGGCAGAGTTAGACACAAGGTCGGTTTTTAATGTGGAGAAAATTTAACTCCTCAAAAAGGGGCACTCTGGATTGAGACATAAATAAAAATTGCCTGAGTTTAGTTGCCTCATCGATGGAGGAGAGAAAAGATGAAGTATAGTATATAAACAAATACTACAATTTGCTTGAGTCAAAAACCAACTCCAATCAGTTTCAAGTGAGAAAGTCAAAATTAAGAAAAGACACAAGTGCGTATGTGAAGTGGGGAGGAGAGAAGACAGGAAGTCATTCTTTGATGAAACTAAAGTCATCTCATTCCCTTAACCCTTTCCTTTGAAGTCTTTGCTTTTATGGCAAAATTAACATTTTCATAAACTGTCATAAAAGAGGAAAGAAAGGCAAGACAGAGAGAGGAAAGAAAGGCAAGACAGAGAGAGGAAGACGAAGGGAGAAAAACAGGAAAAGGAAGACGCGAGAAAGATAATCCAGCCAAATTAAAAAAAATAGGGCTCAAATCAATTTGGTAGGGGAAAAAAGCAGTGATGTAAGCGAAAATCCACTATTTCTGGATTTAAAAAAGCGGAAAACTCATCCCTGCGAATCAGTTGAAGTCTAAATTTTCACAGGAAAATTAACGTTTTCAGAGAGAACTATCATAAAAGGGAAAAAGACAAGGCAGAGAGGAAGAGGAAAAAAGAAAACGAGAGGAATAGGAAATAGCAAAAGAAAAAAAAAAGAAAGCAAGAGAAAAAAAAAAGAAAGCGAGAGGAATAGGAAAAAGCGAGAGAAAAAAAAAAGAAAGCGAGAAAAAAAAAAGGACAAAGAAAGCAAGAGAAAAAAAAAATAATATCTAATCAAATAACGACCAAATTTTTTCATCATGTTTTTTATATATATATATATATATATATATATATATAAAGCGGATTTTAACCAAAAAGCAGACAACTCATATCTATGGGAGACTAGTGATTTAAGCGGAAATCCACACTATAGAGGGGGGGGGGGGGTCCATTAAAAGACAGAAAACTCACATCTCAGATTTAAATATATAACAGAAAATCCAAAAGTGAGTAAAAAAGTTTCCGTGTTAAGATAGAAATTGCAAATATTTCTTGCTTACCTCTCAATATTTCGGGGATGGCTCCTATGTGCATACATGTTAATTTCAAACTGGGATCTTCACTGATGGCAGAACCAAGCTTGGAGTCGGACACACCAAGGATGGAATCAACTTTCTTTTTTTTGGGAGGAACATTTGTCTCGATGAAGATGCGGAGATCTTCGTGTAAAATACCTGTTAGAAATATAGAAAAATAAAATGTTCATTGGAGAAAAAAAAAAAAAAAAAAAATGTACATCACAGATGAAAGTGACATTTTTAAAAACCATGAAAATGTTTTGTATTGCTATTAAGGGTGTCGCTTAAAAAAATTGACATAAAATGTAGTGGTTCTGAACTTCAAATCCTACATAAATTTTTAATTGTACAAACAAGTTTGTTTTTTTGGTAACAAAACTATATTTTTTGTAAAATCTGTATTGATAGAACTAAAAACGAAGATCATTTGTAATACGATGATCTATGTTGAAACTAAAATACAAATTATAAAATGCAACTCTAGTTCACGCTACACACGTTTGACTTTTTTTTTTTTTAAAAAGTCCCTCAGCTAGTATACTTCTGATAGTTTTCCCTTTTGCTGCTTCGTTTTATTTGTGCTAGTTGAATTTTTGGAGGTTTCTTTGATCTTCAAGTAGACCGATATTTTGTTTCAGAATATAAGATATCAATACTGCCTCGGTTTCACAGACAGTATTCTTGATACCTTATATACAAGTGACGAATTATGAGGAAGCAATAAAAAAAGGGGTGATAGACCTGAGGAGGAATAAAAGAGGGTTGGGTATAATGTAAGGAGATAGTAGTTCGGCGTAAGCACTAAAGTTGTTGATTAAACTTGAGAATTTAGGTAGTAACCACCAACCTGGAAGAGGAAGTTAGTAAGGGGGGGGGGGGGGTCAGTGGAAGAACACAACTTAGGCAAAATAAGGATGTGAGGCAATGAATCACATCTGGAGACAATATATATACTAGACAGGTAAAACTTATTCCCCAAACAGAACAGTTTGCACAACTCATGTCCCTTTACAAAGATTAAAATCAAACACTAAACCTATGTCTAGAATTCTTAGTCTAATCGAAATCCATTACATGATTTTGGTTCTAGAAAATGTCTTAAATTTAAGACTTAAGCTGAAAGGGTCTTAAGAAATTGAAATTCGGGCAATTGTTTAATTGGTGTCTAATGATTATGGATCAAATTCGATGCAAATCTGATATATCATAATTTACAAAAGGAAGGTTGTGCTCATATTATATCCTCGAAAAACTTTTTTAAATATTCCAAAGAAACAGACATTTATGGAATATCTATTAATTGATGTCTAATATCTATTGTTAAAATTCCACAAAAATCAGTGTTATCTGAATTTACATAGAACAGTTTCTACTCCCTTACAGCTATGTTCCAAAATTCATGATCAATTAATTAGTTTAGGATTGAATCCTTTACATAAAAATATATAAACATGTTTTTATATAAAATTTAAAACCAGGTATAACAAACATAAACACATTCAAGAACAAAAACCGCCGATTCAAAACATCACTTGCAAACCATTACTGAGAACTCAAAGAAAGCGGACATTTGCCAATAATTGAGTGGAAAATAGTACGATAGGTCAGTTCATGTAGATATTTAGACGACCCATGTAGATTATGTTTGAACGAGAAGCTTAAAATTTTAAACTTTAAAAATCCCAAACTTCCTAAACTGTAGAAGCGAAATAGCAATCAACTGTAGACATGGAATAAACTTTACTTTAGGATAACCACATACATAACAAATAAAAACTGAACTAAATCAACATCTAAAGTAGCAATGAATAAGAAAATAAATTATTCCAATCGTGCATGTGCTAAAATAAGGTCATAAAACAGATGTGCCCACCCAAACAAAAAGATGTCAAGGTCAGCCAGGCCTTTGTTTGAAAGAAGCTCAGCCATTGGCTAATGAAAACATTAACCCATGGGGGGGAGAAATAACAATGAATCTGATTGGTTAGTTAGCTAGACTAAACACCACATGAATATATAAAAACAGTAACAAAATAATCTGTGCACTTGCTGATGCCTCTAGTTTAATTGCCATAAATATATTGTTATACTATTATTATTATATATGTCAAACTATTTAAAAAAACAAAACAAAATACCTTCAGAAATGCTGTTGATGTTGTCGAGTGCATTTGTGCCGCTTTTAAAAGGTGAAAAGGCAACCAATTCAACTATGGAATTAAATTTGCTTAGGTCTGTGACGGAGGCCTCAACCTGGGGTAATAAGGCTCCTAATTCCTCAAATTCTTTAACACGAAATAAACTGTAACCTGATGCATGTTCATACAAAACATGCAGTAGCTGCGTCTGGAAAAAGCAGGAAAAAAAAAAAAAAAAAAAAAAAAGTTAGAAATTGCATCAACGAGTCAAAGATGGTAAAAATAGTTTCGGAGGCGTAATATTCGGGAGATGAATTCGATTTATAATTATCAACATTTTGTTCAAGTATATAAAGAAAAGTCGTATTTTTGCTTTTGTGTTCTCTGGTAAAAATCGCAGTATCATAAAAATGCTAGGTCACATTTTTGCTAGGCTGGGAGGATTATATATAATTTTGAAATAACTACATATGTAATTTAAACAAAATAAAGTACTGTGGCTGAGGATGTGTAGAGCGAGAGACTTTTTGTACTCTTTGGCAAATTCCTATATATGTGCTTCCCCAACGAGATGCAGAGTTAGACATAAACTTGTTTTTTGTTTTGTTTTTTAAGTTGTTTTTGATCGGGGAGGGGTAAATCCTCAAAGCGGAGCACTCAATTAGAAAAAAAATTTAAATTACTTCAGTCTAGAAGAATTTCTTTCATCCAACCAAAGTTAGAACCGATAATAGACTTCGATCCTTTCCAATTATCATAAGATCCAAAATTTCCAAGTGGGATTATCTCTCCTCGTCTTTAGATTTCACTTGATCTTTTGTTAAATAAGTTGACATTTTCAATTCAAATAAAAATTGACGAAAAATTATCAAAATTTATACAAATCCTGGATCACAATATTTATCAATATACTAGCCAACCTTGCCAGCTCACTATCATTTCACAAAGTCTGCTACTCGAAATCAAATTGTTGAATATTAATATTTCATAAGTTTGTTGTAAACAAAAACTTTCGCATTTATTCATATAGATATTCAACATTTGATAAAAATTTATCTTATTAAACAAGATTGTCAAAAAATTTAAAGGAAATAAATTCGCATAAGCGATAGTGCATAGCTTTTTTCTTTTAATTTAAAAATATTTTTTTTTAAATGTGGCATCTGTCGCTAACGGGTGGTGTCGCTAATGTATATCTTTTTAGTTAGTTAAATTTAAATTACGTCCTTTGAAAATTAATCAGTAAATATTTTAAGAAACATTTAACAATTTATCCTTTTTTTGATTAACTCACTTTAATTACTGTTAATATCGACAAAAATATTGCATATATGTATATATGGGGAAAATAGGACAATAAAAGTACAAATGAATAACACTGAATATTAATTTATTAGGAACTATTTAAAAAATAATTATGCAAATTAGGCGTACAAAGATTTGTCTTTGGGCCTTTCATCTCTACCATATATTCTAAATAACAGTAACTCGTTTTGATTGGGATATAGGAGTGATATTTTGCATTTAAATACATTTTTTAAAACGAAGTAATTTTTGACATTTTGGTGCAATTTTACTGACCAGATAGGTAAACATAAAATGAAAAAAAAAAAAATTCAGTTTAAAACTAAATTGAAGGTATTTTTAAAATCTTCAGCCGGTTATAATGTCAATGAACTGGCCCGTTTATTTTTTGTATTATTTATTTATCTTTTTCACGCATGAATTCATTTTAAGTTTTAAAACTAATTCCGAACTTAAATGTTTTTATTATGTTCGTTTTATAACATAACGTAAAGAAAATCGTTGTCAATTTCAGAAACTTTATTTTATTACAATGTTTTTCTTTAAAATGAATTTATTAAAATGTTTTAATCTATTGGTCGTTACTTCCTGTAGATTATCGGCCCCTGTTTACTAAACTGCACAATTGATGAAATGTTATTATTTAAAATGTTGGTTTAAAATATTTAAAGTAGCAAACTTTGCGAAGCGATAGCGAATTGGCAAAACCAGCGAGATACAATAATACCAAACACTTGTTCAGCGCCAATCCGGTGTGCGCATGCTTGTTGAGTTATTTATTCCACATTCAGTTTTGCGGCGCCAATATAGACTTTAAACCAGAGAGTTTTAATGAGACATTTGGTTGCAAATATAATCTATTTTACAAAATTACAACGTGGTAAATCCAACTTAAGTTAGTAAAAAAATAATAATCCAGGTTAATCGAACTAAAATAAAAACTTATAAAGAACATTTTACAAAAATTGTTGATCATTGATGTACGCAGTGATTTTTAGTTAACACCCAGGAAGACATTGTTCGGTGAAAAATAACTTTAAATATGTTTACAATTTTACGTTTTTTAAAAGCACTATTTGGGGGGGGGGGGGGGGGCATTTATAACGACAGCTAACAGAACGAAAAAGGGGTGGAAAAAAATGTTACCAAAGGCAAGATAAGTTACTCATCTACCTACCTGGATAAGTTTATTTGTGTTTTAACTTATTTTTAAATGTTCTTTTAGTTCGATTTAAAACTGGTGTCATGTGCTCAAATGGGTCCATTTTGTTTTTTTTCAATTTTAACATGCCGTCTCGACACCAGTTTTAAATCGAACTAAAAAACACTTTAAAATAAGTTAAAACACAAATACACTTATCCAGGTATATAGAAGAGTAACTTATCTTGCCTTTGGTAACATTTATTTGTTGCCCATTTGTTTTTTTCGTCCCTTTTTCGTTCTGTTAGATGTCGTTATAAATGCCGATTTTTCTTTTAATCTCCGATTAATAGTAAACAATTTAATGGGGTATCTTTTACAATAATCCGCAGAGTGAAAACGCTATAAAAACAAATAAAAGTAACTGTAGCCGATAAAAGTTATTTTCCAACTTATCTGTGACATTTGTTTGTATTTTTAAGCCGTTTCAACTGCTATTTATTAGAAATCAATATTTTTGTAACACGAACATTGGACAAGCAATGGGGGGGTATCGTAACGAGGTAAGGCTGGGCCGTCATTGTTTTTTTTAGTAGAAATACGTGCCAAAAAAAAACAACATTTTTTTATATATCTAATAAAACCCATTAATAGTACGTAAAAATACAAACAAATTTCAGAGGTAAGTAGGAAAATATCTATTCTCGACGTAGGTCACCGTCACTTGTTGCATTTTTTTTTTTTTTTTTTTACCCCGTTCTCGTTCGTGTTTTGGACCCGTTGGCGACTCTGCAGATTATTGTAAAAGATACCCATTTAATGTATATTTATCAAAGTTACGTAGAGGCGAGAAACACATACAGACACGAGATCCTGGCTGATTGTATATTAAGCTAAGCACAGGGAACTAAAGCTAAGTTGATTAAAATAAATTAAGGTTCAATCTATACGAAGATACTGAAATTTAAGGAACACATTTTTTTTTTTATTAAAGACAATTATTTCTAGTTCTTTCATACGACAAACAGGATCACTTTTGAAAGCGATGTTGAAGCCCTAAACTGCCGAATACAGCTTTATTAAAGTTGAGTATTATGTTGTGTTTCTTTCAGAAGAAAACATTTTTCACGCGCGCCGCCGCCGCCATCGTAACAATCTTTTTCACCACTTCGAGAAATAAAGGGATCAGAGTAAATAAATGATTAGTAACGTATTCTCAATAAGAGGAACTCCGAGGGTGTTTGGGGTTATTTCTGTCAACATTATCGGTGAGGGGAGCACTGTTCAGAGTTAAACAGTTTGGGGCTTACATTTTCTTAAATTTCCTGACGCACGTGTTAGAAGGGGTCGCCTCTTGTTTAGGCTAGGACTAGTGACTTGGGTTATATTTACCATCGGGCGAGGGGGGGGTATAAAGTTGTTATATATATATATATATATATATTGCAAAATTAATTTCACCTTATAGCTCTCGAGATAAAAGCTATCCGCCTTTTTTTCTATTAATTTTGGTACTTGAAATCAGAATGTCTGTATACAGAAAAGTCCCGTAGTCAATCCCGAGTATAGACAGAATGAGTATATGTTACGAGACTCAGCAGAGGCGCGAACGGGGTCCAAAAAAAGAACGAGAAAGGGTTTAAAAACATAAATTTGCAACAAGTGAAGTTGACCTACGACGAGAATAGATATTTTTCTACTTACCTATGTAATTTGTTTTTATTTTTACGTATTATAAATGGGTTTTCATTAGATGTAAAAAAAAAAAATGTCTTGTTTTTTTTTCCAACGTTTTCACAAAAACAATATGGTCACTCCTAGTGATTTCGTTAGTAATCGGCCATGTTGTTTTTCGAAATTACGCTGTCAAAACTATTGATTTCTAATAAATAGCACTTCAAACGGGTTTAAAATACAAACAAATATCACATGCAAGTTTGAAACTAACTTTTACAGCTTACAGTTACTTTTATTTGTTGTAATTTGTTTTTTTTGCGTTTTTACTCTGCTGAGTCTCGTAAAAGATTCCCGACAGAATCTCGGAAATGACTGAAGCAGTTCACGATTTGAAAGTCAGCTTTTCTTTGAGGAAGTTTTTTTTTTTAAAATAAATAAATCATTTTTTCTTTCGTAGTTATGCAGATTAGGACCCAAGCTAACCCTAACCGACGCCAAGTCGATTTTAGCTTTGGTCCTAATCTGCATAAGTACCTGAATTTTTGTGCTTCTACAGAATTTGAACCGAACCAAAACCGTTTGGGCGAACTATATCTAGTAAATTAAAAAAAAAAAAAATTTTTTAAAAGCAGTTCGGTTCAAATTCTGTACAAGTAAACATCTTTTTAAACCCGACTTTTTTTTTTCGGCGGCTTTCAAATCGTAAACTTCTTCGATCATTTCCGGGACAGACTCTGGAGTCGCCTATTTATGCTATAATTTATATAAAGTTTTAAATCGTTAAAGTTAAATAGGATTATCAAAATAAGATATTCACTTAAAGCATTTAACATTAACATAAGTAAAATATGCAAACGTGATTTAAAAAAAAATAGCAATAAAATATATTATATATACATTAAAATAGCCAACAATTTCGTCCATTCAATAAAAAAGTTGAAGGCATTTTATTTTTTCAATATTGCCACATGGTGCAAAATATTAAAAAAATGTGATGTCCTATGAAAAAGACTCAAAACAACAAAAACAAAGATATATATAAAAAAAACAAATATATTGGAAAATAAATTTTTAAATTATAAATTAATCAAAAAAAAATATGTACAATATGATTTTTGTAATTATTTATATAAATACTTTTTTCAGAAAAAATGTAAGAAAACACGTGGGTACTTATAACTCACCATTTTGCCGTCCTTAGAAAGAAATTAACACATTTAATGCACAGAGAGAGGGGGGAAATGGGTCATGTAAAAACAAACACGGAACAATCGTAAAACGGTGCTGTTGATTGGTCAAGACAAACCATGTGACATCCAATTACCCAATGGAATTTCTGTTTTCTCTGGCTACTTTTCTTCCGGCTTGGGGATTTTAAAACTAAAAATGTGGATAGCGAAAATATACGAAACGCAACACAACGAAATTAAATGTATTTATTTTATATCTCTATACATATTTTTAATGTCTTTTTAAAATTAAATATTAGGTATATTTGTATAGATATACGTTTGTGTATATAAGCGCATAATTTTACAGATTACAAAAATATTAACTTTAATTCACTTAATTCAAAATCTCAATAGCTACCTTTAAAAACAAACACTCTTAAACGAAACAATTTAGTGACGTTGAATGTTTTATTTACTCCTCCCCAGGAGTTAGGCACAAGGCCAGTTTTATCTTACTCCCACAAGTAAGATGTGACCCAAGATCGGGTCGAGAAAGTGGGGTTTGAAAAGCCAGCGCTCGAGAGGTGAGCACTCTGGCCATTTTAAAATTGCCTGGGCAGCCCCGTCGGCATTCCCCGGTAGGGGCGCCTCAGACAGTAAGCAATAAACTTACTCCTCCCGAAAGAGGGGAGGCAAAGCCTGGGAAGGTGGACCTCCTAGAACTGCACAGGACAGGCGTGCAGTATCCATCGGAACAGATACTACACTTTGATCTTAGCCAAAAGGCCAATGGAGATTTGCTAGTATTTATCTTCCTCCCACAGTGGTAAGGTGTGACACAAGGTCGGGAAAGTGGGATTTGAAAAGCCAGCGCCCTAGAGAATGAAGAGCGCTCTGGCCTACAAAAAATGCCTGGGCAGCCCCGTCGGCATTCCCCGGCAGGTGCGCCTCAGGCGATTAGCAATAAACTAACCCCTTCTCAAAGGGTGAGAAGGCAAAGCCTGGGAGGGTGGATCTCCTAGAACTGCACGGGACAACCCCACAGACAGGCGGAATCAAGGCTCGAAGGCCAAGACGATACCGGTCTATAGGGTGTAGTATCCATCGGAACAGATACTACACCTTGGTCCCAGCCAAAACTAATGGAGATTTGCTATCTGTCTGTCTGAAGTCGAAACTATACTCTTACTTCTATAATTGTACTATCTTTTAATGCTCATTTCGGGGAGGGGATAAATGTAATATCTATTCTGTTGTCATGAGACCATTATCCCAGGAATTACCTCCTCCTTTTAGAGTGTTGTGCAGTATATGTTTGTTACGTTCGTCATGATACCATCCTCACAGGCATTATCTCCTCTTTTTGGGATGGGATAGTATAGTATATGTTCGTTCGTCACCCCCCCCCCCAATCCTCCCAAGCATTACTTCCTCCTTGGGGGGAGGGGAGTAGTGTAGTATATGTTCGATCACGTTCATCATGATACCATTCTCCAAGGCTAGCAAAAATATGCAATCATAATGAGTCACCACTTATCACGGCTAAAAGCCACTCGCGGATAAGAGTTAATAAGATGGATAGATTGTCAGTTGAATGATGAAGAATATTATGAGAGGATTTAAATGATGAATAGAATGTTAGCTGTGTCGCCAATTTTAGCTGGTTTCAATCAGGAAGAAAGTCAGAATGAAGAACTTATTTGGAAGAGTTAGTACGTCTGGTCGAATCTGACTGAAATAGAAATGTTACACAAAAAAAGGGTCACTATTATTCCTTGAAATAAATAATAGCCCCACAACCAAATAAAACGAAAATTGATGTTAATATTTATTCACAGGAACACAAAAACAAAAGAAAGATGGTACAATGAACTGATTCATGTCGGTTAGATTATGTAGTATCCTGGAGTTGAGCATCTCGCCTGCTCGTAGTTGAGAACAGAATAAGGTACGTCTTGTCTGCTTGAAGGAAAACTACGGACTAAAATTAACCTTGTGTATCGTCTTGGCACCAAAATGTGTTAGTGTGTATGAATCTCGCGACACATAGTGTTGCAGGGTCTGGTCACCTAGGGAGTGTTGTGTCCCGGACGCTTGGGCAGCGCCGGGTGCGACACTTGGGCACTACTCCGGAGTGATCGGTCTTATAACTAAGAAAGTGGACACAGGCAAATTATGGCAAAGAAGAAAAGACAAACTCAGATGAACAGTTAAAAAGAATCGTTTAGGATATTACTTGGTAAGTAGTTATAAATAACAAAATAACTGAGAGTGTAATGGTCTTAAAATAGTACAGTTTATTCTAACGTACTTATTATGTACAAACAATAGTAACTACATGTAATCCAATAGGATTTAACAGAATACAATCGAATCCCCCATACTACTGTTCATAGTCGTATTTATTGTCCAGACTAGTTCACTTATTTAGTGACTGAGGGGAGTCCGGTATTCCATCATAACAGTCTATTTACCATAAAGGTAACAACGTGAGAAGAAAGGTAGAGGTGACGTCACTGGAGGCAGGAAAGGCTGGAATGAGGAATGACATCAATAAGGAAGCTGGAACCTGGACGGCAGAAAGTATGTTTCCGGAACCTGGACAACAGGAAAAGGCTGGGTTGACAGGAATCGGGGAAACTAGAATCTGGACATCCCTGAGGTGTGATGAGATGCCTCAAGTAGGTCCGGTTCGTGTGGACATGACCAAGGACTAGATCGATAGGAACATGGTGCTGCTGGAACAAGGGACAGAAGCTGGAGCAGTGGTCACAGGAGAGGCGCTGGTGAGGCAGGCGCTACTGGAAAGAGTTGGAGCAGGAGCCACTGGTACAGGAAGGAGCTGGTGGTGTAGGCGCTGCTGAAAGGAGTTGGAGCAGGAACCACTGTTGCTAGGAGCTGGAACAGGCACTACAGGAAGCTGAAGCAAGGGCCATTGGAGCAGGTGTTGCTAGAGAGAGCTGTAGCAGGAGCCGCTGGAGAGAACTGTAGGAGCTGTTGCTAGAGAGCTATTGGAGCCGTTGCTAGAGAGAGCAGAGTAGGTGCTGCTGGAAGGTGCTGGTGAAGGAGTAAGCTGGAGCAGGTGGAGTTGCTGGAGCAGGGGCTGAGGTCAAAGCTGAAGTAAGAAACTGGAGAGGTAGGCTGGAGTCAGGTGGATGGAGCAGGCAGCAAAGTGTGAATCGCATTATGAGTAGTTTGTAGTGTGGCCCTGAAAAGGGCCGTTTGATTGCTGCTGCTGGATTGTCGTTATCATAGTGAAGAAAGGGTACCGCAATGTCTGACAAAGGGCTATCGCGCAAGGTCGAGTGAGCGCAGAGTGGGGATGGGCACTGCTTTTATAATGTCTTGCTGGTATAACGCTTTGCTGAAATTTGATTTGTTGGTTCGAGTGACAATGTATGCAGACTGAAAGAAAGTATGTTGATTTCTGTCGCACGGGTTAAGGAACTCAAGAATTAAACATCCGGTTTGTTTTATGTGTGACGAGTCATAAAAACAGGAGCTAGCACAACAATAGGAACGCCATACGCCTACGTCGTAAAGAGGCAATGAGTATGCAATCGTAAAGACGTATTACAATCTCAGTTGAAACTAACGTACAAAATAGTTCGCTTATGCAACTACTACAGAATGAACAAAATTTGATTACTTAAGTCTTATGACAAGAATTTTTTTAGATTGGATTTAAAGACGACCATGTTGTAGTCCGCAGAAAAGCAGTCATATGGTAACGTGTTCTACAAATCGAAAAGTTCTTGGAAGGATACTCTGTTCATGGAAATACTATTAGTTGTGGTAGGTAGGGAGATGCGATCCGAACGAACGCCAAAAAGCTACTGGCTTGAATAGACACTCTCTTTCTTTCTACATTTCATTTGGAAATCTCTCCAGACAAAGTATGAAGTCACTTGATGTAAGGAACTAAAAAAATACCACTTCAGGTCGATAAGTGTTCGATGGATAGATTCCAACACAGAAAACGCCCTTTGTCAGAAACATAGCCTATGAAATGTGAGGACTAAAGGACAAAATAAGGGAAGCGAGAGTTACGAGATTGTCAAAGATAAACTCAAGGTCCACTTTCTACTCGCCTAGGTCACGGAATGTTGCCCGACGAACTTACTGCACTTGAACCCCCTTCAACGTAAATAAACCCGACCAGCAGAAAAATCCCACCCCTTCACTTTGGAGATCCCAGATGCCGGAAAGCTTTTTTTCTCGAACTTCTTGACTTTAGAATTTCCTTCGACTGTGTCTTCGACTGTACCAATATGTAAAAAATGAAATGAAATGGTAACAAACATCTTGCTGCCTAATTCCCCATTTATGATGACCCCTTCACTTTCAAAAGCAAATAAAGAGTTTTCACATGCTGTTGCTAAATCATAATTTTCGACAAGTAAGAATGAACCCTGCTCAGTTTAAACCAAAAAAGTTTAGCTAGTATGGTCACTGAATAAATGAGATACATCAACTAAAGTGATATATATATATATATATATATATATATATATATATATATATATTAGTAAGTTTTTGAAAGGCTGTGGGCAATGCAATTCCGGGTAAGATGCAAGTTGAAAGGAAAGGAACAAAAACAATAACAATAAATCGAATACGATATAAGGCTTACTATTTATTTTTCCTTTTTTTTTCTCTTTTTTTTTTTTCTTACATAACAGCAAGAGTGTTTTAGCTGTTCATGTGATGTCCGGGTGATTAAAAATCACTATTTGATATTTCGGGAAAAGACATCCCTTTGTCAAAAATAATTAGACCAGAAGGAGAATAATATTTTATTCTTCTCCGACTGTGTAGAGAATAATACAAAACAAAATGGCTGCCAGATATAGACCGCAGCAAATAATAAAGCAGTTTCACAGGGAATATAAATTAAATTAATTTTATTTTAATATTATGTTAAATGTATGATTGAATATATGATTTGGTGTTTAGAATATTTGTGTAATGTTGGTTAGGTGTATGGTGTTCGATAAGCTGTTAGTTTTGATAATATATATATATCATTTTTTTTTTTTCATTTTTTTTTTTTTATATTTGAATATTTACTTTGTTTTATCTTCGTATTTTTATTTTGTTTATCTTTCTATCGTAATTTAAGAATTTTAATATAAAGTAAAGTAATTAGTCTCATATTTTAAATATTCTAGATCTATCTACTTAGCGATTTCGATTATCATCTATTAAAGAAGTGTTATTAATTAATAATTGTGAGTTTCGTCAAATTAGATTAACGAATTAACTTATTAACTTGATATATTTACTATAAGATAAAGGGGAGTAACTCTGGATTTTTAAAAATATTTTTTTTTTTTTATAATTAATTTTTTATTTATTTATTTTTTTATTTTTTAAATTTTTTTTTTTAGGTGGAGATCTGTATAACAATATTAGTATATATATGCAACATACATACACATAATGCATATATACATATATATATACATATCTATGTATTATTGTTTGTTTAATTGTTTATCTATATATATTCATCAATTTCTTTACATATTTGTTGTTTTTTTTTTGTTTTTTGTTTGTTTGTTTTTTTAATTTATTTATTTATTTATTTTTTTATTATTATTATTTACTTGTTTAATTTATTTTATGAATTATTTATTTAATATTTGCATGTTATTTGTATACATTCTATATGTGTTTGGATTTATTAATTAATAATGCTAGGTTATGGGGTGACTTATTTTGGTGGGTTAGAAGAGTATGTTGAATATGGTTTTTGGTTTGTGGTTGAAAGTGTGTAAGGATGGAAGTTCATATGGGGAGGGGCCTGTTTGACTGTTTGGGTGTGTGGTGAGTTTATTATAGGAGGTGAGTAATGAGTGAAGTGGTGGAAACGGACTCTGTTAAGTGTTAGATATGGGGGTTGGTTGGTGGATGGGGGGTAGATATTATAGAATGAAAGGTGAGTAGAGCTCGTGACGTTGATTGAGTGAGGGGTTTAATCTGGAGATGAGGATTGATTCTGTGATTCTAAGGTCACCAATGTTTCTGACAGACGCTAAGATGGAGACGTGAATATCGCGCTGAGTGTTTGAGCAAATCTCTATGTGTTTGTGGAAAGAGGATATACGGGTATTCAAGTGCTCCTTTATGCGCAAGTGTAGCGGTCTTGTAGTGTTGCCGATGTAAAATTTTTTGCATTTATTGCACTGTAGTTTGTAAACACAGTTAGTGCGATGGCACAGACCTGTGTTGGGGATAGGACAATTGGCCAGGGAGCAGAGTTCGGGTGTGTGGTTAGTGTGTTTATTAGATAGATGTTGGCGTAAGGAGGTGCCAGTATGTGTTAGTTGTATGTTAAGGTTTTCCTTATGTATTGCCTTGCGGATGGAGGTGGTGATCTTATCGCTGAAGAAAGGGAGTTTTAAGAAGCATGTGTTAGCGAGGGTGCGGTGTCTATGTGTTTTGGGCTTATTTAGGTGGGCTATGGTGGGGGCGGGGTAGCCATTATTTTGGAGGGTTTGGTGGAAGTTTTTAGTGTGTGATATTTTGTCAGCAGCAGAAGAGCATTTATTTTGTATTCGGGTTATTTCATTATGGGCATAACTTAATTTGGCTTTTGTGGGCAGGGCAGACTTATAGTGTATGAAAAGGTTTTTGCAGGCAGGTTTCCTGTAGAAGTTAGTGTGTATAGAGCCATCTTCGGTGATGTTAAGGTTGAAATCAAGGAGAGAGAGTGAGCCGGACTCGTTTGGGTGTTCTATGGTGAATTGTATGTGGGGGTCGGTGTTGTTGAATGTGTTGAATATTTGTGTGGCTTCGTCTTGAGAGGATGTAAGGATTAGAATGTCATCTATATATCTGGAGAAGAATATATAGGAGAGGCAGGAGTTAAGTGCTCGTTGCTCTAACCGGTTCATGTAGGTGATGGCTAAGAGACCGGAAAGGCTAGAACCCATGGGGAGGCCGGAGATTTGTTTGAAAGTGTATTGCCATTTCAGCAACGTTTTCAATGTGTGACTTCTCAAACTACCTTATTCACGTAACCGCGTGCTACACACACCGGCATATCAACATTAATCGTCGACAAATTTCAACTTGACTGCGATAAATGTTTCAGTCAGCGAGGATTATACAAAAAAAGAAGAGAAAAAAAAATATGCTTATATTTCTGACAAGGGTGTTTATCACCGAAAGTACTCAAGTTTTTAAAGTAAATAAATAATTTATTTTAAAAAACATAAATAAATTGTGTTGTCCAGGTTTTCAAAATATTTTTTTTTAATATTCTCCTTATTATATATATATATATATTACCATATCATACGGTAATCTTAATATTATTATTATTTTATTATTATTATTATTATTATTGTTATAATTATTATTATTATTATTATTATTATTATTATTATTTATTTGTGTATATATTAGTGAAATTTTAAGCTGAATTATTTCGACACTTGATTATAGGCGAAAATGGTAGTATTATCAGTACCATTGGAGAGCCATGAATATTATAACTGTCTTGTTTTTAAATCTCCGAAACAGTTACATGGTAAACAGCTGATGATCCCCGTGTTAATATTAGACGCTTAAGGTCTCCTGTTTTTGTTTCACTGTTAGATACTTAACACCCCCTTTTTAATTTTTTAATTTTTATTTTATTTACTTATATTTTTTTATCTATCTATGAATTTTCCAACGAATGTTAAGTCTGCAATATCTTGGATTTAGTTAGTTTCTCTGGGAATTTAAACTGCATTTTACCTTTTTTTTTTTTTTTTTTTGTTAAATAGACTCAAAGCTTCTTTAGACTATATATATATATATATATATATATATATATATATATATATATATATATATATATATATATATATATATATATATAGGTTTATTTGCAGGAGCAAAAGAACAGAACATTCTTTATACATGGGGGTTGAGTATATATTGATAAGACAAAATCTTTTCCCAGAGTTCGTAGATTCTCTGCCATCGTCCTAGCAAAGAATCTCAGGATCACATCTTACCTAGTTCGGAGTAAATCACGAACTGGTTAATTATGCTGATCACGTGATTTGGGTCAACCCAAATCACGATTTATTGCATGAATCTCGTGCAGTGAAGAGTGCACTTCCAGTCATTCATGTGACTGTTACAAAAGTAACGAGCTGATGCGAAGTTGGAAATCTTAATAAAAATCGAAAAACATGACAAACGAAATCAGATCCAGGTCGGCGGACATCAGAAGAGGACCAAAACGTATGTCCCCCCCCCCCCCCAGGACTTTGGCCAGAGGAGAGGAAAAAAAAGGAACCCTTCAAACGCACCTACAGGTTCTTCATTTTGCGTCCACCTATTTCCAAACCAGCAATTTTTTTTTGTTTTTATGGAAATCGCTCCAGACAAGGTATGAAGCCACTTGATGTAAGGAACTAAAAAAATTATTACTTCAAGATCAAAAACTAGCCAACGATAAGTGTTAGATGGATAGATTCTGACACAGAAAACAGCAATTCTTCCCCCTTTGTCAGAAACTTTTCTCATGGAATGTGAGGACTAAAGGATAAAATAAGGGAAGCCAGAGGTCCACTTTGTACTTTCCCCATAATGTTGAAATTCCATACAGGTGCCCAAATTGCACATAAAGGTTCCTAAGTTCGACTACAAGGTGCCCAAGTTTGAAAAGGTGCCCCTGAAGAAGGTCGAAGATAACATCAGCCGAAGATGAGAATAGTAATCAAAATCTTATATAGATAGAGATTTTGTCCGTCTGTCCGTCCTTCAGTCACAATTTTTCCGTCAGTTACAATTTTTTTAAATGTAATAAATACATTGCGGAATTTGTCACATTTCGAAATATTAAAGATCTTAAGAATTTTTAGAAATGGAAAATATTGCATTAATAGTAAATAATAAATTCCCAACAAATAAAGTGGATGCCATGAACGGAAATTGAAAACTGAAACCTTGAGATCTTCAATCTGAGGTTCTACCAACTGACCTATTTGGACTTGCTTATAAATAGAGCTTAAAACATTACCTTAAAAAAATTATAGCTTTGGCGTGACGTCATAGATTCATGATTCACGTCATGTTTCAAAACATGAATTCAAACATAAGCGATAATAAAAAATAAATAAATGAATGAGTAAACATTATCAATAGCGTTGGAATACTAGAATTTGTCGTCATAGGGCCCATAATTCTAGTAATTAAAATAATATAAACTGTAAATATACATCTTCTGATGCATCAGTACATATTATCGGCAGACTTCCTGGAATTATTTGGCATTTCAGACTTTTAAACATCATACACCCTACTCCAGGTGAACTAGCCAGGGTTGATCAGACCCTAGCTCGTATCCAGATGGATAGTAACAGTCACATGAATGACTGGAAGTGCACTCTTCACTGCACGAGATTCATGCAATAAATCGTGATTTGGGTCAAAACAATAACCCTATAGTCCTCTTCATTTCAGTTACAGCCATCTTGAGTCTCTCTCTCTCTCTCTCTCTCTCTCTCTCTCTCTCTCTCTCTCCTTTGATGCCCAAATTACTGAAGGCTCTGGCCAGAGAATAGTTCATAAATCCCTTTCACCACATCTTTACATTCCTCCTGCTGACAGCTTCCGGCAAGTCATTTCAAAGGTTTCTTCCAAGTGATCTTTCCATGTCATAGAACAAATAAGCTGGAGGAGGAAACTGGAGAGGTAGGCTGGAGTCAGGTGGATGGAGCAGGCAGCAAAGTGTGCATTATGAGTAGTTTGTAGTATGACTCTGAAAAAGACCGTTTGATTGCTGCTGCTGCTGCTGGATTGTCGTTGCCATAATGAAGAAAGGGTACCGTGATGTCAGACAAAGGTCCGTGGGGCAAGGTGCGGTCGGCAAGTCATTTCAAAGGTTTCTTCCAAGTGATCTTTCCATGTCATAGAACAGCTTGCTTAAAGTATATCTTGGTTGGTGCACCATCCACTAGTCTCTCCCTATTAGACAAGGTCCAAAAAGAGTATCTAATTTAATAGGTCCTTCACTATCCACCAAGCTCCAGCTCCTGTCCCATTACCGCAATGTTGCATCCTTGTGCTTGTTTTACAAGTACTTCAATGGAATGTGCTCCAATGAACTTGCTGCTCTGGTGCCCGTTTGACATAAATACACTCGACCAACCCGACAATCAGCTAAATCCCATCCATTCACTGTGGAGGTCCCCAGATGCCAGAGAGCCTTCTACTCCAATAGGTTCTTTCCTCGTGCTGCCAGCTTTTTGGAACTCCCTCTCTGCTCCCTGTTTTCCCGACTTGACCGACATGCAAAAATTTGCAACTAATGTAATCAAGCATCTCACTGCACAGCTCCCGATTTAGGATGACCCCCTAAACTGTCACCCTAATCATAAGTAGTCCCTTACGCCTACAGTGGATACTTGCCTTGTTTGGGGTGAACTAAGTTAAAAAAAAAAATTTTAAATATGGTAATAGGGAAAGGATGAAAAGTAAAAGTTGAGATTTAAACCCGAGAAGATTGAAAGAGATATAAAAAAATATTTCTATATAAATCCCGTGAGCCAATATTATGAATATCGTATATTTGGCCGTTACTGTTTTGGGGTTTAATGATGTGTCTTCTAAAGGAATTAGGGAGAGAAAATGGGTTTAAGGATTATACTTATGAAGAGATAAAAAGGTTAAAATGAACAACATTAATTAAATTCAAGTTTAAATCCTGAATTGAAGGACTTTAAATCAATCCCAAAGGAATTTTAATAAAGATATCATCCGAGCGGTCTAAGGGCAGTAACTCTGCAGGGTTTTTGAATGATTTGTATTCGGGATTTAACATTATTAACTAAGGTATGGTGAATGCTTATGGAGGTGATAAAATTGATATGCTGATTAAAACTGGTTTGGAGATAAGAGTAAGGATTGGGTCGGCAAGATTGGATGTGTTTGGGAGATATGGGAGATTAGCATTATGACATGGTGGGGACTTATGGGAGTAAAGAAATGATAAGGCAATGGTCAGATGGATCTGTTTGGTGAAACCTGAACAAAGCATACCTTTTGGGTCTCTACTAACACAAGTCAACTTGAAAAGCCTCGCGGACATCGTGCAGAAGAGCAGACGACGTTGTTTGGGGCACATTGAGTGCAGCAATGGCTGGATTGCTAAAGTCCGATAGTTGAATGTGCCAGCAGAGAAAACAACCTCTGGCAGACCCAGATTGTCTTGGGAGGACGTAGTCAAACGTAATAGGAGAGCCATGAGTATGGATTCCGTTAGGCCTCACCAAAGACAAGAATGGATGGAAAGACTTAGATCGAGACTAGACAATTAAGAGCCACCCTCATCAGAGGATTAATTGTGGCCTGATTCAACAAATAAACCAGTTGATGATGATGATGATGATGTTCATTTCGACTGTTGCCTTATTCGCTAATGTGTTTGTAAATATGATAGGTATGTAGATATGTGTTTGTGTATTAACGTACCTGTTTTGCCAATGACAGAGTGCATGTATGAATTGTGTATGTACGTGCATTCTTTGAGCGGCATATGTGTGCTTCATAGTTTGTGCAGTAGTTTGCACATGTCTCTCGTCATGCGTGTCCTATTGTCAAGAGTCTTTTGGACCGAAAGGACCTGGCCACGACCTATGTTAAAAAGGCCTGGTCAATGAGTCGGATTTATCTGCTGACGTCACAACATTTAGTATTATTATTCAAAGAGAAAGATTATTACATGCCAACACATGGACATATGACTGGTTATTTCTGTTTGTAATTATTTCATCTTTGATCTTGTAATTGTTTTATAACCTCGTAATTTAGGTTAATTATAAATAATAACTTGTAAATAAATGGATGAACTATCAAGAGAAACGTTTAACAGATTTATTAAAACTGAACACAGAATGAATTAATGAGTTAATTGGCCGCTGGATGCGATTGATATATTAACAGTCTGACGCCGTGATCTTTTGTTTTTTTCTCTCTGGGCAGACGACCTCTTTCTCAAGGGCGATAACTCTTAACTCCCGAAATGGTTCAAGGGAGGTAATTCCGTTTTCGTTAGGTGTCCTAACAAATTGTTTGGGATTTTAAAAAAGATACGGATGATTTTGTTCATGTCGTTTTCATGGTTGGAAATCTCACAGTGATTTGAAGGTAAAACTATTTTTTTTAAACTCATAGACTAAAATCCAAGATGGTTGACAAACCTGTTTTGATAGAAAAGTTGACTGGCGTAAAATAATATCAACTAAAAGTTCGGTTGAAACTTGTTTCTTTTTGTATAAAAACAACTTTATTTTTTGTGTCAAAACGTTCTTTATGTGTGTCATAAAATTCTAAAACAGTTCAAATATGTTTGGTGCTAGGAAAAACAATGATTAAAACATTGAATTTAAAATTCTCAACACTTTAAATATAATTTTATTTCCGGAAAAGTAATACAATTTAAAACAAGTAAAATTGACAATAAAATGAATTTGTTTATATTTTTATTTCCAAATAGTTTTGCATTTTTTATAACACTTAAAAATTCATTATTTAATCAGTTTTTAATTATTTATCGTTTTAATTTTTTATATTATTTATCATTTGTTATTTTGTTAATTTATTTAATTACTGTGAACTGCCTATTTATGAAAGAGTTAGTAGAGTTTTATTAATCTTTTTTCTTTGTTTTTAGTTGTCCCACTCATCACTTTCAATGAATTAGTACATATATTGGTTAAAGTGTAGTTTGGAGTCCTGAACATAATGCAATAAAAATTGCGTATACGCGATAAATATTGTTTCCTGATGTTGTTTTCGTTAAATGAGGAACCATTTCGGGATAAAATCTAATTAGTTTTACACATGTAATCTTAAGAAAAACACGCTTGAAATGTGTAAATAATCGCTATATATTTATGAATAAAATTTAAATTTTCAACACATTCGGGATTTTGACACTTGAGTAAATGTGGTATTGTGGTAACTAATGATTTTAGCAAAGAGTAGGATAGACAGAGGATGAACAACAACATTCCACTCCCTACACTTTTGATGGACATTTACCTCATTTTAAAAAATTTTTAATTGTATTTTTATATTTTTTGCAAATAAATAATTCAAACTGCAGTATCTGTTCTGATACTACACTTCATCTTCGGTCAGTGAAAGAGAAATCCTTCTAGACTGAGACAATTTTAATTGTTGTTCCAATCCGGAATGCCCCTTTTTGGAAGCTGAAATTTCCCCATATTAAAAACCAACCTTATGTCTAACTTTGCCCTCGTGCGGAGGCAAGTAAATGCAAACACACGTAATTACATTGTAGCAGTTACATGAGTCACCTATTTTGTATCGATTTACGTGACTGGCAGTGAGTTGTGATTCAGCTTTGTGATTATGTAACCATCACCTGTTCACCGCACAAACAACTCACCTAAGCTCAATGAGATTCATATGCGATGAATCATCTTGGCGTGAAACACTCCAGTTCCAGCCTGAGAAATCAAGGGACTCCAGAATTACATTATTTCGTCTCTTGGCCCTTTGGCCAAGATCAAAGTGTAGTATCTGTTCCGATGGATACTGCACCTCATAGACTGGTATCATGTTGGCCTTCGCGGCTTGATTCCGCCAGTCTATGGGTTGGTCCTGTGCAGTTCTAGGAGGTCCACCCTCCCAGGCTTTGCCTCCCCTCTTTGGGGAGGAGTAAGTTTATTGCTTACTGCTTGAGGTGCCCCTACCGTGGAATGCCGACGGGACTGCCCAGGCAATTTTTAATGGCTAGAGTGCTCACCTTTTCGGGCGCTAGCTTTTCAAGTCCCACTTTCCCGACCCAACCTTGGGTCGCATCTTACCTTGTGGGAGTAAGATAAAACTGGCCTTGTGCCTAACCTCCTGGAGAGGAGGTAAGTAAATACAATACTCAACCTATTATACAACCTTCATTTTGTTCCTGTGTTTCTAGTAAATAAAACTCTCTTTAGTTGTGAACCAACGTTTATTTTGTGAGGAATGGTGATCCTGTTTGCTTATTCTATTTCAGTCAGATTTGGCCAAACGAATTGCTTTTCTAAGTAAGTTCGTCAATCTGATTTTCTTCTCGATTTAAACTCTCACCTGAAATTGTCTCTCCCTATGTTTTAACATACAATCAATAATATCTCTCCACTTCAAATATGTTGATACTGTAATTAAAAACAATTATAATGGTCATTGCTTGACTTTGCATGTTTTTATTTTAATAAAATATGTAAAGAAAATTGTTTTCAGATTGTTCACAATAAAAATAATAAACGAATTTTAGTCTTTAAAATCCATGAAACAACGCAATGTTTATTTACTTGAACACAGAAACAATACGCACCATAACTATTCTTTTTGAATTAATTCTTATTTTGTTTGTTTTTTTAATTAATATTGAATAAAGTTTAGTTTCCGTATGAATCAGATTGTATTCCTTTCTTTTTTATTATTTAATGCAATTTTCAAAGTTGTGCAAATTAAAAAAAAAAAGCTATCAATCTTTATCGGCAATCTCGCTTGTCCTAAAGTGTATAACGTCATTGTTCAGTGAACAGGTAAAGAATAACAAAGGCTTGGATGAGGAGAGAATTTACGTACGTTTATTCCGTGAGGTTATGGAGACGTTCGACCCCTAAGTAGTTCTCATGTGTTAGTACGCAGATGGTTAGTATATAATATATCACAACAGACCAGACCTTCTTAACGACGGGCATGACTATACCCGCACTTCCAGCCGACCGTGTTACCCCAAACCATGTGTCCTGGGTCTTCACTTTCTTCTTTTAATTTTCTTATTAGTCATATCAGAATTCTAGTGCTGACGTCATTTTTCAGTAACAAGGTCTTCTTAACATAGGTCGTGGCCTGGTTGGATTCTTTCACAGGCAACACGCATACATACGGTATGCGTGTTGCCTGTGAAAGAAAAATAGAAAAAAGAGAGATAAATGCTGTGTTTGGATTTTTATAGTATGCGCGATATTTGGAAGCAAATATATAAGTTCTGATCTTAGCATAGACTGTTAAGACCAACTCCTATAATATTATTTGTAACAACGAAAATGGTCGTCAAACGAAAGGAAAACAGAGCCTTTTTATAAACAACAACAATAAATATTTATTTAAATTATCTACACCGTTGGGTGTAGGTTGGAGAAAGTTGAACAGTGAAAAAAGTAATAGTTTGTGGGCCACCGCTTTTCTTGGAGGAATATATCTTCGGTGAAGACAGCTTCACTTAGTATTGGTGACGTATGCAGAGGAGAGGAGAACGCTGATCACCTTGTGGTAATGATTGATATCACGCTAAAATCTCGTCCAAAAGCTGATAAGCCGTTGCTCAAAACGACGAGATACTACAAGCAGGCTGATTTTGATTCCATCAGAGATCACATCAGAGACGCCCGAGGGAGTGAAACTTTTTCTCTCCATGCTGATCAGTGTGCAAATGAGGTAACTGAATGGGTCAAAGCGAAAATTCTACAGCAAGCTCCACTCTCCACAATGGTTTACCTCGAAATGTGCAGCTGCTATTGCTCAAAGGCAGCAAGCATTCCGACATAAATAAGTCAACTATTGTTGGTAGAGGAATGCCAATATGGTGGCATGCAATCCCAATGCTCAGGGTCCATATTTATTTGGGGGTCCCACGTGGTCTTGTTCGTTTACAATAGAAGGGCCTTGATTTCGTAGAGGTTTTTATCCTTATATTATTGGGATGACTATTGCTATTCGGGTCACAGATTATTTTAAGGGAAATACTTTTAAGAATTTTTAATTGGGGTTTACTTAGCAATTTGTGACCAATTTGTGTTACGCACAGAATATTAAATATGGAATTATTAATCGACCACGTGGGGAACCAAAATGTCTAAGACATTTAAATCAACAAAGGGAAACAAACAAAGGAAAGAAACATTATTATAATAACAACATTTATATAACTAATTTTACATTTGAGAGGAGATTTAAAGATCAGTTTGAGTGAAGAAAGTGTTCATTTTTCGTTTAGGTAACTTGTGGTTTTAGTAGAGAAAGTTCGTTGAGTGTACCAGAGTTTTGAGGAATGTCTGTATATATTTCCTAGTGTGTATATGCGTGTGAGAGATACAGAAATTGTGTTTATATGAATGCGAGCGTGGAAAGTTTCGTTTGTTTATTTGTGGCAATGTAATATGTGTGTGTGTTTGGATGTGAGTTCTTTGTTTAGTGAGGAGAAATAAAAGATGTTACATACTTTATGCCTCCCCCCTTTCTTGCTCAAGCCACGAGGAAGGGGGAGGTAAACAGTGACCTGTGTGTGTGTGTGTGTGTGTGTGTGTGTGTGTGTGTGTGGGTGTGCTGTCGTCTGGAACGGAAAAGGGAAGAGAGAGCGAGAAGGCTACTGCTGCTGCTTTTATAAGGGCTAAAATCTTGCGTTGGTCACTGGCGTGTCGTTCCTTGATTGGCTGAAGTTTTCAGCCAGTGTGTTTCCACAAGATTTCCTCTTCTTCTATGTCAGAGACGAAGAAAGGGTATCGGTCAACACAGAGAAAAAAAGGAGTTTAAATGAACGGCATTTGCTTTCTCATGTTGCCTTTTTGAGTTCACTACATGATCATCTACTTCCAGACTAGATAGCATTTTTAAGGACATATAACCAAATATTTTTTTAAAAGGAAATAATACATGGTTGCCCGTCCGTTGACCCAGGACTCATCTTATGGAAAGGAAAAAAAAAGACATGGCCCGTAGAGATTAAAGTGAATAGATGTACCAACCCATGCGATTTGGGTCTGGATGGGTAGTGTTGAGTTGGTAGCTTGACAAGGGATGCAGTTGCACACTGTCTCCTCCACCAGCTTGTCAATTCCATGGAACCAGACCTTTTCCCTCATTAGCTGCTTCGTCTTAACAATGCCCTGGTGTGTGCAGTGGGCTATATCTACGTTTTTTTTCTGCAGGGTGGACGGGACCACCAGGCGGTGACCTCGAAGGATGAGACCATCATATGCAGATAGTTCATCTTTGACATGTGTGAGACTGGATAACTGCGGGTCGTTCCATTTTCCATCTGAAAGTGCAATCATCACTTTCTGTAGCAAGGGGTCTTTTTCCGTGGCTAGCTTCACCTCTTCGAGGGTGATGGACTTAGGTATGGCATGGTGAGCCACGTATCTTATATATGCCTCAGCCGAATTGTCTCTCTCGGGTTTGTGGTGAGGATGTCGGCTGAGGTAGTCGGTGGAGTTCTGGTCATCTTTTCCCGGCCGGTATACCAAGCTATACTCATATTGCACGAGGCGTAGGCGCCAGCGTTCGATTCTGGACGTAGCTGGTTTGAGACTTTTTACAATACCGAGAAGTGGTTTGTGGTCAGTGGTGATGGTGAACCGTGACCCATAAAAAAAAAGATGAAAATGCTCAGCAGCGTATACAACGGCTAGCATTTCTCTCTCCGTCTGCGAGTATCGCTGTTCCACATCTGTGAGAGCACGGCTGGCATAACACAAGACTTTCCCGTCTTGTGTAAGCATTGCCCCTAGTCCAATGGGGCTTGCGTCTACCAGGATATTTGTCTCCTTGTTTTGATCGAAGTAGACCATAACTCCAGCTCCAGTCAGGGCCTTTTTTAATTTTATCACTGCCCTCTCTTCTGTCTCGGACAACCTCCATTCTCTGTCTTTTCTTGTGAGTTGTCGGAGTGGCTCGGTGACAGTGGCATAGTGCGGGATGAACCTGGTCACATATTGGACCATGCCCAGGAATGAGCGCACTTCTCCAACGTTGGTGGACGATTTGCAGTTTGCAATTGCTGCAATTTTGTCTGGGTCTGGTCACACCCCTTTTTCGCTGAAGGTATGTCCAAAAAAAGTGATCTGTTTCACAGAGAAAAGGCACTTTTTCCTGTTTAGCCTAGCCCCGGCATTTTGTAGTCGTTCCAGCGTGGACCTCAAACTGGCATCATGTGAGGCTTGGTTACGTCCGTAGACGATGATGTCGTCTAAGAGGTTTTTGACTCCTGGAATGCCCCTCAAAAGATCCGAAATGGCCTTTTGAAATATTTCAGAGGCTGCATTTACTCCGAACAAAAGTCTCTTGTATCGGAATAGTCCAGCATGTCTTGTGAACGTGGTGATGTATCTGCTGGACACCCCAGCTCTAATTGGTGGTACGCGCTCAACATGTCTAGCTTGCTGAACACCTTTGAGTGGTTTAAATCTGCAAACAAGTCATCCACGGTCGGCATTGGATTTTTGACTTTTTGAATAGCTTTGTTTGCTTTTCGCATATCTATGCAGATTCGCATGCCACTCGGTTTTTTGGGGATTATCACCACGGGACTTACCCAGGGGGTAGGTCCAGTAACATCCTCAATCACGTCCATCTCCTTGAGGCGTTTGAGTTCTGACTCAACGTCCTTCCTCACGTGGAATGGTATTCTCCGTTGTCTCTGTGTCACCGGTGGGACCGAAGTATCAATGTGCAGCTTAACAGTGGGTCCAGAAATCTTTCCCATCTTTCCGTCGAATAATGAGGGGAATTCATCTGGGATAGAGGTTGTCACATTAAACGTAAAATTAAAGGATATCATATCCAGTGCCTCAGCAGAGTGGGCACCGAGTAGATTTTGTAAATTGTGTCCGAACGAGGGGTTTTAATTGTCGATGACGAACATTTTTGCTTTGCAGCGTTTTCCTTTAAATTCGATGGGGGTAGTGATGAATCCACGGACTGGCATGGCTTTCCTGGACCGATAGGCAAATATCTGTGTAGCAGTGCTGTGTATTTTCGGCCTGTACTGAAGACCGTCGTACGTGCGTCCAGACATTATATTTACACTGGCACCGGTATCCAAAACAACGGTCACTGGGGAGTCATTAACGAGGATGGTGGCTGTGGGTGTTTTTGTCGATGTGGAAGTTTTTATTGTGTAGACAGACTCATCACTCGACGTAGAAAGGGATTCAATATCATTTCGATATGAGTAAGAAATTTGTCTTACCGGTTTTGAATTGCACACTTTTGCGAAGTGGTTCTTTTTCCTGCAGTTCCTACATTCTTGTCCCTTAGCCGGAAACCTCCCATGTGTTGCTGAGTATCCACAGTAGTGGCAGACATGTCCGGCGTCTTTGCCACGTGGCTTGGTCCTCGGAGTAAACTGGCGATTACTGCCTTGTGTGTGTCCGTAGTTGCGTTTTTCGGCGGTATTTTTTTTTTCTTTTTCTCTGTGTGTGTACTGCCTGCGGTCTCGTTTATTGTTATGGGACGACAGGGCAGTAACCACCTCTTGTCTTTCGATGTCTGCGGCTCGTGTGTGAGCTAATTCAATTGCTCTGGTCTCATCTAACACTTGTTTGAGTGTGGAGTCATCTCGTAGTGCCCTTCGTCTGACCTTAGAGGATGAACAGCCTTGGACGATCTGTGCGAGTATGTCCTCAATCTCACATGAAATGAGTCTAGATTTTCGTCAACATTCTGCGATGCGCGTCAAAATTTGAAGATCTCATAAGACATATTTCTTTGCGGTGTGAAATAGTCGGTCAGTGACTTCTTTGCTACTTCGTAGTGTTTGATATTTTTTATCCATCCGATTCGACGGTTGCACCGACGCCTTTTTGTATCTCCGTAAAATTGTGGAAAATATCAAAAACTTTGTCACCGGCAAGATGAAGTAGGCACGCCTTCTTCTTACCGTCACCTCGAATATCAAAAGCCACGAACAGATTCTCAAGTTTGTCCAACCACTTTTGTCAACGATTACCGTTAGTACTCGGATTTTCGTGGACGCTAAAACTTGGAAAATGCATTGGACCGTTGTGTGACATTCTGTTTTTTTTTTTTTTTTAATAAAAAAAAACGTGGATATTTCTTCGTTTTTTTTCTTTTTGAATAAAAAACGTTAGCTCGTATGTTCGAACACTTTGTGAGTTTTTTTTTTCGTTTAAATTCTCGTCGCCAGTTGCTATGATGTGGTTATTCACTGAAAATAAGAAGTAAAATAAGAAGTGGACAGAGGTAAAAAAGGACACAAACACGATGTTACTTGGTCGGTCGCCCGGTGCGTAAGAACGATACTTGTAAAAACGCATGTTTATATACATCAGAAAGAACAAGGGAGATAATTACAGATTACAAATAATTACAGTGCAAGGGAAATAACCGTTGTCATTCCCAAAATGTACGATTAAATATTACAGGTAGTAATTCTGGCAGAGCTTCGAGGGTAGAATATTGGCCACTATTTATTCATAATATGGGTCCATAAGAAAAACACACACAAAAAAGAAGCAATTATTTTATTTATAACATTTTTTTATGTATTTTTTCAGCAAGAAAAAAAAAAATTAAGAAAATGACCAAAAAAAATTGTTACATGTCCTTAAAAACACTATCTGGTCCGGAAGAGGGTGATCATTTAAATTTATATGAGAAAGTAATACCTCACTCTAAAGTCTAAAATAGTTTTTCTTTATTACATATTAACAACATAAAAAGTTGGCGATAAAAAAAACATGTTAACATGTAATCGCCTATAAAATAAAAAAGTAGAATGTAATGCGAGGGGGGGGGTAGCATAAGCTGCAGGACTCCAATAATACCTAATTTAAATCATAGTTCAGTTGTTTTAATTTTAATTTCGTTTACAGTGTAAATTAGTTTCTTGGTTAGTTTAAAGAACTACATGGATTAACTCCCTTATCGGAAGTTCGCTTAATTTGGACGTTTGTCAAACCGGAAGTGCGCGAAATTCAAATTATTTTGCTAAATGTTGTGGAAAATTAAAATCATTTTACCCTTTTTAAACATCTGATGTTAAAAAAAAGAAATCGTGCAGGTTCGTCCTTTTGTTTATATACGTCTTATCATCACCACCGTACATTTAAGGACACATTTAACCAATGAAAAGCTGAGTTAAAGTTTGTCTTTGTGTATAAAATATTTTTTCATTTAAAAAAAAAATATCTATATCAAAAAAAAAAAAAAATGTTGAGATCTAAAAGTTCATTCGATTATTTTATCGTTTGTATTTCTTCCTATATTGCCGGACTTTTTAGTATCATTTTTATTTTATACAACAAGGTTATTATTAATGTTATTTTGACATTTTTCATAACATTTTTTTGTTTTGTTATTAACCATAAGTTTAACAACTTAGTGGGACATTTTTAACAAGAGCCCAAAACATAAAAAATGAGATGCTTATCCAGAAGCACGGAGACATTCGAAGAAAAAAACTGATGAATATGTTTGATGTACGTACCTTTCACGGGCTGAATATATTCGATACCAAAAATCACGTCAATTAATCAAGTAGTTTTTATTTTATAAATAAAAATAAAATTTTACCGATAAACGAATGACGAGGAAATACGGCCGCCATTACAGCATGTTCAAGGGAGATAACGGGTATATGTTACGAGACTCAGCAGAGGCGCGAACGGGGTCCAAAAAAGAACGAGGAAGGGTTTAAAAACATAAATTTGCAACAAGTGAAGTTGACCTACGACGAGAATAGATATTTTTCTACTTACCTATGTAATTTGTTTTTATTTTTACGTATTATAAATGGGTTTTCATTAGATGTAAAAAAAAAATGTCTTGTTTTTTTTTTCCAACGTTTTCACAAAAACAATATGGTCGCTCCTAGTGATTTCGTTAGTAATCCCCCCCCAAATCGGCCATGTTGTTTTTCGAAATTACGCTGTCAAAACTATTGATTTCTAATAAATAGCACTTCAAACTGGTTTAAAATACAAACAAATATCACATGCAAGTTTGAAACTAACTTTTACAGCTTACAGTTACTTTTATTTGTTGTAATTTGTTTTTTTTTGCGTTTTTACTCTGCTGAGTCTCGTAAAAGATTCCCGAGATAACCCTAACTATTACATACGGGGTTGATTTGGGCATCGTTTCTGGCGGTATTGGGGCAAAGGCATGGCCAGAGCGCGTACATTCATTCGTTTATCGGTAAAATTTAATTTTTATTTATAAAATAAAAACTACTTGATTTTACATGATTTTTGGTATAGGATATATTCAGCCTGTGACAGGTACGTACATCAAACAGATATTCCTCAGTTTGTTTTATTTTTATGTATTTTTTTCGAATGTCTCCGTGCTTCTAGATAAGCACCAAAATACACTAGTTGTGCATTAAACTAAAAACGCTTTAAAATAAGTAAAAACAACTCTTCTGCATTTTAGCCATCACTTACTGTGGTCAGAAATCGTAATTGAAGAGTTCCATTCATTCAACCCAGTCAACCGGAAGTGCCAGACTAAATTCTTTTTCTCCCAAAATGGATCTGAATAACCTCAATCTACGAGATATTGGTAGTTTAGCAAGCGAGCCTCAGAAAACAATAGACTTTTTGCAGGCACACACACAAAAAATCAAACATCCCAAATTGTAAATTATATATATCTATTTTGGACCCCGTCCGCGACTGTACTGATCATTCTTAAACAAACCCGTGACCCCCCCCCCAAATCGGCCATGTTTTTTTCCCAAGTTGCGGTAACAAAACTATTGATTTCTAATAAATAGCACTTCAAACGGGTTTAAAATACAAACAAATAGCACATGCAAGTTTGAAACTAACTTTTACAGCTTACAGTTACTTTTATTTGTTGTATATTTGTTTTTTTAGCGTTTTTACTCTGCTGAGTCTCGTAAAAGATGCCCATATATATATATATATATATATATATATATATATATAACAATGTTGACTGTTTGTTGGATTTTCGTTTTAAAAGATCACTGTTGACTATTTTGATAAAATACAATAAAAAAAATCACTAAAATCATTGACTATTCATTTAAATGATAAATTTTCGTTTTAAAAATAACTGTTGACTATTTTGAGAAAGTTTTAATTCATACAGTAAAAAAAAACACATTTTTATTATTTTTATAAATTTTTAAATTATTAAATAAAATATTTTCATATTCAATAACGATACATTGTTCGCTGTTATTATTGTGGTTTTGGATAATATCTAATTCTGTTACTTCCGGTTGGTTGTCTGCCCTTGCCTTCAAAAGAGGAAAGCAAAAAGTCCGAGTGACGGCTAAAATGCAGAAGTGCCGTAAAAACAAACAAAAACTTATCCATGTAGGTAGAAGAGTAACTTATCTTGCCTTTAGTAACATTTTTTGTTGTATATTTCTTTTTGTTGTTTTTCCCCCTTTTTTTTGTTTTGTTGGCTCTTGTTAAAACTGCCCCCTTTTTATGTATTTTATGTATTTATTATTTTTAATCTTATTATTTTTAAAGATTTGTACGGTTTTTATAAGTCATAAAATGGCGCTTTTGCAGTTTCACAATGGCATGTTAAGCCTCTCGTTAAAAACATAGCTAAAGAAATGTATAAACTTTGTTATTATATTTCTGAATTTTTGAGATGAGGATTGATAATTTGTATAATTTTGATTATTCGGACTACTGTTCTCATCTTGAGTGTTATCACAACGTTTCGGCCGCTGTAGCCTCCATCCTTCTTCAGGTGTATCTGTTCGAACCTTGGAATCTGGACGGAATTTCGAAATATTCCCGAATTCGAAAAGATACACTTGAAGAAGGCCGGAGGTTACAGCGGCCGAAATGTTGTGATGATAACACTCAAGATGAGAACAGTAGTCCTAATAATCAAAATTAGGTACTACTCCAGGGTGTGCGCCTAATTTCCGTGACTGCTTGGCAGCAGCGATCCGACAGCTCACGAAAGAGTCCGAGACCTGCCGAGTCGAAAACGAGGCTGTAAACAAAACTGGACAAAAAAAAAAAAATGTCTGTCGCGCAATCCTAACCGGCGACTCAGAGGCCCAGGGCATACAATGGAAATAGATGAGTCTCTATTCAACCGTCGGAAGAAAAAAAACAATGCTGGTCGTGTTTTCTCCAGCCGCTCTGGGTCTTCGGGGGGGATACGACCCCGCAGAGAAGGAGGGGTTTCCTGGTGACAGTGCCTAACCCTCCTTCCAATAATGAAGCCAGTACCTGAGACGACGGTAGTATCCGATTGCTGGAGGGCGTATAACAGTCTTTTGCTCAGCCTAACAAAACAAGCGGCAGCAAAAGTAGCAATAAACCCTGAACATCTACGAGAAAATATACGTAATTTCCCCCTCACCCCCCAAAAAAATATATATATATAAAAGAACTTGCCTAATTGTAAAATTGACTTATTTGCTTTACGTAACACGAAACACATAAAAAAAAAAACATAAAAATGTTTCATTTTGCCCACGAAAACAATAAAAAAAAAAAGTTTATTTATAGTTCTTCAGCTATAGGTTTTTAAATTTCTTTCATTTTTTTTTTTTTTTTATAAAAATATATGCATTTTTTTCTTTCCGTATATTCATCATCTTATATTGTCGTCTGCCAACCTTCCATTTTTTTTTTTTTTTTTTTGCACGATTTTTCGGTTTTGTTTATACAGCGTCGCTTTCGTCTCGACAGCCTCGTTTTCGACTCGGCAAGTCTCGGACACTTCCGCGACCTGTCGGATCGATGCGGCCGAGCAGTCACGGAAATTAGGCGCAAACCCTGGAGTAGTACCCAAAATTATACAAACTTTATGTACTTATGTGGTAGTTTCTTCTTCTTTCGTGTGAATCAGATGATTCTGGTGTTGGCATTAGTTTCCCCGATGTTTTTTCCAGTTGGAAATCTTTCTGTAAAGACATCAGGTACTTACGGGAAGGACCATGAGAAGGTTGCCAACATCCCTAAGTGAAAGTGGTACTGTGGAACCGACTGGATTCGAACATGAAACACCCGGGTCTTCAGTCCGTGTTGTTATCCACTTAACCACCATCACCTCCCACGTGGTAGCTGAAAAGAAGACTGTATACCAAAAATTATGCAAATTCATTTCAGTATGATTTTTTTTGTGTTGTAGTGTTAGAGAATTAAGTTTATGGTTGATGAAAAAAATATTTTATCAGGCAATACCCAGAAGAGGACCCAGCAGCAGTTGGGGGGGGGGGGGTCAAAAATAAATACTCGTTTAGCGACCCACCTCAACAGGGTCTACTAACAACACATAATGGGGTAAAGAACGGATTTCTCTGCTGGAGCAAGGTCCAACGTCTCGTCTATGCTGAGTTAAGGAATGCACTACCTCCAGGGTATTTAATTCCCTCCCACCGCAGGAATATGTGACACGAGGTCGGAAAGTGGGGGAAGAGTCAAGCCAGCGCCCCTAAAGAAGGAGCACTCTGGCCTAGCAAAAATAGCCTGGGCAGCCCCGTCGGCATTCCCCGGTCAGGGCGCCTCAGGCAGTAAGCAATAAACTTACTCCACCCCAAAGAGGGGAGGCAAGACCTGGGAGAGTGCACCTCCTAGGACAACCACCCAGGACAGTATACCTCAGCCCGGCAGATAAAAGGCCACCGAAATGGCCCAATTCCTGCCAGTTTCCTAGGAGGATGGTAGAAATTGAATATGTAGGTTTCATAACTAACTACCACCCCCATTCCCCCCCCCCCCCAGTGTGAACCCACAATCAGGGAGTACCACCTTTTTTTTTTTTTTCACACACAAAAACAAAAAGCAAAAAAAAGTCAGCAGAATGGAAAGAAAAAATAAAGGTATCTGAAACCCTTAATAGATATTTGGAGGCACCCTTTTTAGGATACCAATTTTTTTTTGGGGGGGGGGGGGGGGGATTTTGGGAAGAACCAGTTTTATAGAAACATTTTAAAGAAAACAGTCTTAAGTAACATTCAAATGTGTGAGAGAGCGAGAGAAATGTTATATGATCAACAAACCATATAAAAAGTACAAAAGCATAAATTCACAAAAGAGATATTTTATATATGTTTAAAATGGAAGTCTACATAGATAAAAAAACATACAATAATTGTTCATACTTGAGTGTCCTTGAAGAACAAGGGGGATTCGTTAGTTGAGATATCGAGAAAGCCTGAGTGAAAATGTTGACAACGTACCTGAGCTGGATCATAGATGTGGAAATGTAGAACTGTCAAATATCAGCGTTACAGTAGGGGTGGGACGTAATGGGTGAACATTTCAGATTCATGCGAGTAGTATTTTTTTGTGTTCATTTATACATAAATAACACTAAACAATCAATCATTTTGAAAATTTTGCAAAATTCAGAAGGTGCAGGCCACTAGTTTTTGGCTATTTTACATTCATGAAAACCCTTTCACAGCCTGAAAATGGTCCTAAATTAAAGTACTATATCAGATTTAACCATCTATATCCATTCATAGCGTTTGAGGATGTTTTAGGACCTGCAATGTCGCATGAAACCACTTTTTCACCGAAAAATGATGGATTTTGAGTCCCGTGGAGCCCTAACGACTATTTTTGGCTTGCACCTTCTGAATTTTGCAAAATTTTCAAAATGTTTGATTGTTTAGTGTTATTTATGTATAAGTGGACACAAAAAAATACTACTCGCATGAATCTGAAATTTTCACCCATTACGTCCCACCCCTATTATTATTTAGAAACCCCTCTCTTAGAGGGTGCGGGCTCTCTGTACCTTCACCATTGGGTACGCAGCTTTCATAATAGCAAAGTAAAAGAGTACGGAAAAATGTCTGAAGAGCATCGAGCGATAATGATTGACATCACTAAATGTCTACACACCCCTAATTGAGGTTCCTTTGGTGTTTTCAATAGTTCCTTAAAACATGAACTTCGCATAGAGGTAGATAATGCGACCGATTCAAATGCGCAACTGTATGTATTACAATAGAAGTGCACTCGCATCTGTTGGGCCTACTTAAAATACCTCCAGTCTTATTGCCAGTGTACAACTGATGCTTCAGGTCATATTGTCCACTGGTGATACCAGATCAGGCTGCCCTGTGGCTCCCTGAGACGAAATTCACCTACATTGACGTTTTTTGTTTTTTTTGTTTTTTTTTGTTTTTTTTTTGTAAAACTTAATTATGTTCTACAAAACCAAAAACAAAAACAACAGCCCCTCTCCCTTTCTCCCTCCCCTTTTTTATTTTATTTTTAGAACTTGAAGCATAAATCATTTACTATAATGACCGGATTCAGCATTAGATGGCCCGAAAAGGGTTGATATGCCGTAAAACAAAACTACCAAACCAAAAACGATGATTAAACATTTGAAGATATAAAGAACTTGAAGCATAAAAACTTTTACTATAATGACCAGATTCGGCATTAAATAACCCAAAAAGGGTTGATATGCCGTAAAACAAAACTACCAAACCAAAAACGATGATTAAGCATTTGACGATATAAAGAACTTGAAGCATAAAAACTTTTACTATAATGACCAGATTCGGCATTAAATAACCCAAAAAGGGTTGATATGCCGTAAAACAAAACTACCAAACCAAAAACGATGATTAAACATTTGAAGATATAAAGAACTTGAAGCATAAAAACTTTTACTATAATGACCAGATTCGGCATTAAATAACCCAAAAAGGGTTGATATGCCGTAAAACAAAACTACCAAACCAAAAACGATGATTAAACATTTGAAGATATAAAGAACTTGAAGAATAAAAACTTTTACTATAATGACCAGATTCGGCATTAAATAACCCAAAAAGGGTTGATATGCCGTAAAACAAAACTACCAAACCAAAAACGATGATTAAACATTTGAAGATATAAAGAACTTGAAGCATAAAAACTTTTACTATAATGACCAGATTCGGCATTAAATAACCCAAAAAGGGTTGATATGCCGTAAAACAAAACTACCAAACCAAAAACGATGATTAAACATTTGAAGATATAAAGAACTTGAAGCATAAAAACTTTTACTATAATGACCAGATTCGGCATTAAATAACCCAAAAAGGGTTGATATGCCGTAAAACAAAACTACCAAACCAAAAACGATGATTAAACATTTGAAGATATAAAGAACTTGAAGCATAAAAACTTTTACTATAATGACCAGATTCAGCATTAAATAACCCAAAAAGGGTTGATATGCCGTAAAACAAAACTACCAAACCAAAAACGATGATTAAACATTTGAAGATATAAAGAACTTGAAGCATAAAAACTTTTACTATAATGACCAGATTCGGCATTAAATAACCCAAAAAGGGTTGATATGCCGTAAAACAAAACTACCAAACCAAAAACGATGATTAAGCATTTGACGATATAAAGAACTTGAAGCATAAAAACTTTTACTATAATGACCAGATTCGGCATTAAATAACCCAAAAAGGGTTGATATGCCGTAAAACAAAACTACCAAACCAAAAACGATGATTAAACATTTGAAGATATAAAGAACTTGAAGCATAAAAACTTTTACTATAATGACCAGATTCGGCATTAAATAACCCAAAAAGGGTTGATATGCCGTAAAACAAAACTACCAAACCAAAAACGATGATTAAACATTTGAAGATATAAAGAACTTGAAGAATAAAAACTTTTACTATAATGACCAGATTCGGCATTAAATAACCCAAAAAGGGTTGATATGCCGTAAAACAAAACTACCAAACCAAAAACGATGATTAAACATTTGAAGATATAAAGAACTTGAAGCATAAAAACTTTTACTATAATGACCAGATTCGGCATTAAATAACCCAAAAAGGGTTGATATGCCGTAAAACAAAACTACCAAACCAAAAACGATGATTAAACATTTGAAGATATAAAGAACTTGAAGCATAAAAACTTTTACTATAATGACCAGATTCGGCATTAAATAACCCAAAAAGGGTTGATATGCCGTAAAACAAAACTACCAAACCAAAAACGATGATTAAACATTTGAAGATATAAAGAACTTGAAGCATAAAAACTTTTACTATAATGACCAGATTCGGCATTAAATAACCCAAAAAGGGTTGATATGCCGTAAAACAAAACTACCAAACCAAAAACGATGATTAAACATTTGAAGATATAAAGAACTTGAAGCATAAAAACTTTTACTATAATGACCAGATTCGGCATTAAATAACCCAAAAAGGGTTGATATGCCGTAAAACAAAACTACCAAACCAAAAACGATGATTAAACATTTGAAGATATAAAGAACTTGAAGCATAAAAACTTTTACTATAATGACCAGATTCGGCATTAAATAACCCAAAAAGGGTTGATATGCCGTAAAACAAAACTACCAAACCAAAAACGATGATTAAACATTTGAAGATATAAAGAACTTGAAGAATAAAAACTTTTACTATAATGACCAGATTCGGCATTAAATAACCCAAAAAGGGTTGATATGCCGTAAAACAAAACTACCAAACCATACCTCATATTGTCCAATTATTTTACACGTTACGAACGGTTAAATCCCGCATCATATTCCAGTGAATTGAAGAGACTTCTATAAAAGTGAAATACTGGAAAGATGTCAGTTCACGTGTAATCTTCATTTCTACACTAAAAAAAACGTTTGGGATTTTTAGTAATCAGACGACCGAATGGCTTACAAACCCGATGCCACAAGCATCATCACTATATGACCCAGCAGTAAAAAAAATCCACACATCCAAGACGGCTAAACTATAGAACTTGTACAAGCGTGGACCATAGCTTAGTAAGATATTGTCTTAGAGAATATGCTAAGATCCACACATACATTTAATTTGTAAAAGACTCCATTTTGTAGAGACGTGCGGACCACATAGTGAGAATGAAATTGCGTTATATATTTGTGAAATGCGTAAACAGGGAAAAACATGAAATGGTTGAATGAAGGATAAGGCATGCATATAGTTGAAGGAAGAATAAAATGTAGTTTAAAAGTAACACAAAATATTTGTAGATGTACAAAATCTTACGTGGTGGTAAAATGTTAGTTTGAAATGTTCGTTGGAAGTCAGTTCCGAGAATAGTAGTAAGCACATGCGTGCGACCATGTTTGTGTGTGTATGTTGCATGCGATAGATAAGGTGTGTGTGTGTGTGTCGCTCTGTGTCCGTTGCGTGGGGAAATATGTGTGTCACAGTGTGCATGTGAGTGTAGAGTTAATAAGTCATTTAGGCATTTGTATGCGTGTGCGCGTTTGTCAGCAATGTGTGCTCGCATGCGTTGAAGAATGGTAGGAGCGTAGGCCTGTGTGTGTTTGTCAGCAGTGTGTGGTTGCGTGCGTTGAAGAATGGTAGGAACATAGGCCTGTGTGTGTGTGTTAGCAGTATGTGGTTGTGTGCGTTGAAGAATCATAGAAGCGTAAGCCTTTGTGTGTGTGTCTGTGTTTGTCAGCAGTGTGTGGTTGCGTGCGTTGAAGAATCATAGAAGCGTAAGCCTTTGTGTGTGTGTCTGTGTTTGTCAGCAGTGTGTGGTTGTGTGCGTTGAAGAATCATAGAAGCGTAAGCCTTTGTGTGTGTGTCTGTGTTTGTCAGCAGTGTGTGGTTGTGTGCGTTGAAGAATCATAGAAGCGTAAGCCTTTGTGTGTGTGTCTGTGTTTGTCAGCAGTGTGTGGTTGTGTGCGTTGAAGAATCATAGAAGCGTAAGCCTTTGTGTGTGTGTCTGTGTTTGTCAGCAGTGTGTGGTTGTGTGCGTTGAAGAATCATAGAAGCGTAAGCCTTTGTGTGTGTGTCTGTGTTTGTCAGCAGTGTGTGGTTGTGTGCGTTGAAGAATCATAGAAGCGTAAGCCTTTGTGTGTGTGTGTCTGTGTTTGTCAGCAGTGTGTGGTTGTGTGCGTTGAAGAATCATAGAAGCGTAAGCCTTTGTGTGTGTGTCTGTGTTTGTCAGCAGTGTGTGGTTGTGTGCGTTGAAGAATCATAGAAGCGTAAGCCTTTGTGTGTGTGCGTGTTCGTCAGCAGTGTGTGGTTGCGTGCGTTGAAGAATCATAGAAGCGTAAGCCTTTGTGTGTGTGCGTGTTTGTCAGCAGTGTGTGGTTGCGTGCGTTGAAGAATCATAGAAGCGTAAGCCTTTTTGTGTGTGTGCGTGTGTTTGTCAGCAGTGTGTGGTTGTGTGTGTTGAAGAATCATAGAAGCGTAAGCCTTTGTGTGTGTGTGTGTGTTTGTCAGCAGTGTGTGGTTGCGTGCATTCAAGAATAATAGGAGCATAGGCCTGTGTGTGTGTTTAGTAGTCAGTCGCGGCGTCCCTTGCCCAAAGGTAAGGGGTGGTCGGATTTGTACTCTCTGTTAAGCGTCCTAGAAGAGGCAGAGAGAAGAGAAAAGAGAGAGTTTGGTGCTGTGTGATGCATTATTTATTGGCCGTGCGGACGTTTTTATGAGCAACCCACGTGATCAACATTTTTAGCTTTTTGCGCCTTTTTGTTAGACTGGTCTCTGGGAGCCGATTTTTATGGCTCCAGTTTTGAGCGTTTTGTTGTTGAAGTGAATTTGGTATTGCTTTGTTTTTCTGTTCACGCCGATATGATAAAATATTAGGATGTCAATCCTATAAACGTATTAATATAATGGAGAGCTACTAAATTACATGGTTATTAAAACTTTAAGACACAGGATCACCTATGTTAACAGTAATAAAGAGTGAAGTCAGGTGTCTATAAGAAAAGGGTAATCATTGAATATATTAGGAAATACATTTCTAAAGTAGCCATTATATTTTTTTTAATAGATTTAGTTCATTAAAGTACGATTTCTCTATCATATTCAGTTGTAATTTTAAAAGTTTAGAAAACTAAGTTTCGGAATAAGGTTGACAAAAAGAATCAGTCAAAATAAAAAAAAACGACGTCAAAATCAAATCTTGGTTCCGAAGCATTACATTATATTTAATCTTACTGAGAACCATTTTTTTTACTACCACTGAGTACAATGTAGACAATTTAAAATAGCCAACAGGTGCGGCCTCACATTTAGTAAATTGTATGATTCTTCTAACAAGCATGGGTAAAGTTTAGGCTTAAGTTAACATGTTAGAACCATCATTTTCGTAAAAACAATCGTCCGGTATAAGTGCTGAAAGTGAGACAGCTGGACTTACAGCGGTGCATAGACATCTGTAAATTGTCGAAAAATGACGCACAACACTCCAGAGCTTTATGACCGGAGACGGTGAACAGAGTTAACATGAGGCTCAAGGGAAAAAGGTCAATACAGATAAAACTGGGGGAGTGCAAGTCATGTACATTCCGATATGAACCCGAACGAGAGTTGTACCCGGCACATGGAAAAACCTGTTATAAATAGAAAGGAACCGTTTCGCGGTGAGATGTTAAGTCAGTGAAGAAAAATCAGGTTCAGTGAGTGGAGACACGTCAATATGGCAGCGGCAGTAGTTCGGAACAGGAAGATGTGAGCGGTGTTAAAGTAAAAGAGAGGGTTAATAGAGTTATGCCGGAAATGATCAAGGGAGAAATGCTGATAGGAAAGAAACCAATTGCTTTTCAGTTGGATAGTAGAGTTTCAGTCAATATACTGAATGTGGAGCATGTGAAAAAGGAAACTGGTGATATGGAATGGTGCAGAAGTAAAACCATTGGGGGGAGTGTCGAGTTAAAATGAGAAACCCCAAGAATGGAAAGAAATATGGTGTCAGGTGTGTAGTAGTACAGTAGTAGTAGTAGTACGGAGCAACTGCAATCCGACAGATGAGACTCGTTACTGTTGACGAGGATCAGTTCAGGATGGTTGCTAAAATATCGCAAGTAGATAAATTGAACACTCAGCAACCTGATGAGATCTTGGGTCGATTCAAAGATGTATTTGAGGATGAGTTAGGTCGACTACTGGGGAAAAGTACATTTAGAGGTTGATCCAAACATAACACCTCATGTGACAGCAGCAAGAAGAGTATCTGTAGCTCTAAAAAAGAAACTGAAGACAGAACTTGACAGACTAGTGGACAAGAAGGTGATTGAGCCAATCAGTGAACCAACACCATGGGTGAGTGCATTAGCACTAGTAGTCAAGAAAAATGGAAAACTGCGAGTCTGTATAGACCCAAGACCATTAAATAAGGCGTTGAAACGGGAACATTTCAAGCTACCTGTGCCGGAGGATCTACTATCAGAACTGTCTGACAGTAAAGTTTACTCTACCTTGGATCTAAGGGATGGATTTTGGCACCTGGAATTGGGCGAAGGAAGCAGCTATTTGACAACATTTGCCACTCCTTGGCCAGTTCCGATGGAAGAGGCTACCATTTGGAATATCACCAGCCCCGGAGATTTTCTAAAAGAATCTGTACAACAATGTTTCTGACCTGGAAGGGGTGGTCAACAAAACAGATGATCTTCCTGTGGTAGGGAAAGGTAAAACTACGGAGGAAACCAGGGCAGATCATGAGAAAAAGCTGAGGACGCTTTTGCAGAGATGTCGCGAACGTGGCATACGGTTGAATGCTTAAAAATTGGAGTTACGAGAAACTACTCTTTCATGGGACATATTGTATCCAGTGATGGCCGTCACCCTGATCCAGAGAAGGTAAAGGCCATAATGGAGATGCCGTGTCCAATAGATGTAAAGGGAGTACAGCATTTAAGCGGCTTAGTGAATTAACTAGCAAAATTCCTGCCACGCATTTCAGACGTGATGGCTCGCATCCGCAACTTAATCAAGACAGATGTACCCTGAACTTGAAGATGCTTTTGAGAAGATCAAGAAAATGGTGAGTGAGACACCGGTAGTCGTCCAGTGTGATGCAAGTGAAAAGGATTTGGGAGAGGCACTGCTCCAGGTAGGAAAACCCCTGGCCTATATTAGTCGAGTCCTTACAGACGCGGAAACTCGGTATGTTCAAATTGAGAAAAAACTACTTGCTGTAGTCTACGCATGTGAGAGGTTTCACTAATATACATTCGGTCAGCCCATCACGGTGTTAAGTGATCATAGACCCTTGGAAGCAATAATGAAGAAAGACTTGGGAAAGTGCCCAAAGCGACTGCAGAATATGCTGATGCGATTGCAAAGGTATGATGCCACGGTTCTGTATTATCCAGACAAGAAGATGTATCTTGTGGATACATTGTCAAGGGCATTTGTTAACAGAGTGAGTTATGAACATGATGAAGAGGAGGACGTCAGAGAAGTCAAGCATGTTCCTGTTACAGAAACAAGGTTGCTCAAACTGCGATCGGTCACAAAGGAAGATAGGTGATTGCAGCAGTTACAGAAGTCATATGAGAGGATTGGCCAGATGAAAAGATACATCTCGATCCAGAGGTGAGACCGTACTTCACCTTTCGAAGTGAAATGACAGTGCAAGATGGGATGATTGTTAGGGAAACCCATGTGGTGGTACTCACAAGTCAGCAGAGGCTCTTGAAAGAAAAAATACATTTCTCACACATGGGAGTAGAAGGATGCTGCAGAAGAGCCAGAGAATGTTTATACTGGCCGAACATGAACAACATTAGGGACTATGTGGCAAAATGCTCCACATGCAGTAAGTATAATGTGGCTAACCCTTAATGGTTCACAAAGTCCCCGAAAAACTATGGGGTGGATTTGTTCATGTTTGCTGGTAAAGACTATGCACAGTGAACTATATGAGCGATTTCTGGGAGATTGATTATCTTCCAGACACACAGACGAAGACAATAATTACAAAGCTCAAGCACCACTGTGCAAGATATGGAATACCGGACCAGATTGTAACAGACAATGGGCCACAATTCAGTAGTCAAGACTTTGCCACTTTTCTACAGAAATGGTGTTTTACACACACACTAGTCAGTCCCTACAACAGCAAAGTGAATGGCAAAGCAGAATCAGCAGTAAAAACTGCAAAGACTTTGTTCCGGAAAGCCAGGGAGGATAGGGCTGATCCATATCTAGCAATGCTGGATCACAGAAACACACCAGCTAAAGGTCTCTTGTCGCCATCACAGAAGCTGATGTCAAGGAAAATAAAAACACTCCTTTCAACCCAGGAAGATTTGTCGAAGCCGGACATCCAAAATAATTTTTAAAAAGTGGTAAAGAATGATAGAATGAGGTAGGAGAGGTACTTCAATAAGAAGTTGAAATGCCTTCAACCTTTACAGCTTGGGTGATGTGGTACAGGTCAAACCTAATGTGAAAGGGCACAAGGAGTGGAAAAAAGCGACTGTGTTGGAAAAGCTGGATGCTAGATCATATCACATTGATATTGAAGGGGGGATACGTCGACGGAATAGAATAGACCTGAGGAAAACAGCAGAAGCACCTCTAACAGCATTAAGGAATAGCCAGCTATATCAAGAAAATAGTGAGACACCAGCAATCACAGAATTGGGCAAAGAGGTGACCGCTACTCCACAAATGCCTCAAGATGACAGTATAGTGAGAGATAGGGCTAGTCCGAGAGATGACTCCGAGATACCTCCAGATGAGATTGGGGTGAGGAGAACACGATCTGGGAGAATAATCAAAGCGACAGTCAGACCGAGGGACGACAGCGTTTAAAAGATTCTATGTAAAAGTGGAAGGGCAGGATAATCCCTGTTAGGCGGGAGGGTAGAATATCCAATGGATGCCTAGGCCACTGAGAAAATTCTTTGATGTCTTTTGTCACGAGAGAGAAGATGTTACATGAGGTACTAAGCTGAGGCTTCACCATTTACGAGTAAACGGTATCATCATGCGCATTGAATGAACAAGCAAAATAAAGATGGCTTCTAATAGATCTACGTTCTGTCTTCGTGTTATTTGTATCCACACACATCAATGAAGCATGCAACAGCAAAGCAGGAACTGGTGAAAGGTCTTCAAGAGAAAGAACCATTCTCAGGCGCAGCCGTGTGCTTGACAGAAGAAAAAGCTCAACGTAAATTCACTAGACTAACTTGACAATCTCATTCATTCACTGTGGAGGTCCCCAGATGCCAGAGAGCCTTCTACTCAAATAGCTTCTTTCCTCGTGCTGCTGGCCTCTGGAACTCCCTCCCTGTCCCGTTTCCCTGACAGTACTGACATGCAGAAATTTAAAACTAATGTAAACAGACATCTCGCTGCGCAGATCCCAATTTAGGTTGACCCCCCCCCCCCCCCTCAACCGTCTCCCCTTTTCTTTTTTCTCAGTAGCCCCTTACGTCTACAGTAGCGGCCTGTCTTGTTTGGGGTGAACTATGTTGAAAAAATTTTTTTTTTTTAAAGTCCGAGAAGAGATATAGTAACTGTGGAATTTCTTCAGAGTTTCTCCTTTAAGAGCTGTTGTCCGCTCGTCCTGATGACATGACTTGCTGTCAAATACGTTCATCCTATCCATGCAACTGAGACTCATTGCTCCGGTCAGTGTCCCTTGCTCAGCGTGATTAGCCATACCAACAATACAGTCGAACTTCTTACTGATGTAGACACAGAAATTGGAATACTCCATTAGCTGCTCGGTTTTGATCCGCAAAAAAGATGAAACCTATTTACTTCTTTTTGCAATATGATGAAAAAATATTTTTTCAGCCGATACCCAGAAGGGGGCCCAGCAGCAGTCGGGAGTAGGGCTTGCAAAAAGAAATATTCCTTTAGCGACCCACCCCAACAGGGTCTAGTAACAACACATAATAGGGCAGAGAACTGATTTCTCTGCTGGAGCAAGATCCAACGTCTCATCTATGCTGAGTCAAGAAATGCACTACCTCCAGTTCCCTAGGAGGATGAGAGAAATTGAATATATAGGTTTTGTAACTACCTACCACCCCCATTCCCGACCATAAACCCATCGTCTATCTTCGCTCATCGTGACGTAACAGATAAAGTACTAAGTAAAATTCAGTTCTAGATGCAGTATTCTGAAGGTTGAAGGTTCAATCCTTGGTGCGGGCGATACTAGGAATTGCTAATTACTGAAGACTTCTACCCGGCCCTGGCTGATGGAACGAGAGTATGCTACTACCCTCATCGATTAAATAAAGGGTTCTGTTCGAAATTCCGTGCAGATTCTTAAGTTCGACAAGATACACCTGAAGAAGGTCAGAGGTTACATCGGCCGAAACGTTGTGAAAATAACACTCAAGATGAGAACAGTAGTCCGAATAATCCAAATTATACACAAATAGCTATGTCTCATTTTCCTCACCATGTATTACTTTCACATAACTCAAGAGCTTTCTGTCCTTTTTTCCTTACCAACAGATACTTTACTTGACTCTTTGCTGTATCAGATTCATACATAACAAGATGGTTTTCCCTGTTTTCTTAAAAACAGCATTTGCAACCGCCATGTCCATAGCAAGGCCAAATTCTAAGATTCTTTTATCTTGTATTCCCATCATCATCATCATCATCATCATCACCACCACCATCATTATTATTATGATGATGATGATGATGATGGTGGTTTTTGATCACTCATGGAGGAGGAACCCCTCCCTGGTTTCCTTCCACCTTGTTATGTCCCTAGCTCGGCGTGGACCCATTTGACTGTCAAGGTCATCTCTATACCATGTTTTTGGCCTTCCTCTTGGTCTTTTCAATAGCTTTGGGGTCAATTCTGTCACTCTAGATGTTCATCTGTTGTCTGTAGATCTCGAAAGATGACCTGTCCATCTATGTTTTGCTGTTCATATGATGGTGATGATGTCGTTTACTCCAATTTGCTGTCTGATCCAGGTGTTTCTTTTTCTTTCATGTAGACTAATGCCGAGCATAATGCGTTACATTTTGCATTGTGCCCCTCTCAGCTTTTCTATTGCTGCATTATTAAGTGCCCATGTTTCGCTACCATATGTCATAACAGGCATGATGTATTCCTATCACTATATTAATTTCCTTCATAAACACCCTCAAAACCACCAGATGTTTTTCGAACGTGACCCTTTAAATCTCTTACCATAGCAAGTACTTCTTTCTCATCAACCTTACTAGTTGCTGTCAAACTTCTGTCATAAAACTCATCTTTCGCATCTTCACTCAAATCGTATTGCGGTGCATAAACATGTTGCGGTGAAAATTTTCTGTGGCGGAATTGATGATCTTGAGCCAGAATCGAGCGGTGGAGGTGGCCCGAACTTAGTTCTTCCCCGCAGTAAGAGGGTCCGCCTTTGCCTGGCTTGCAGATGGAAAGGGAAATAAGTTTTGGCTTACTAGTTTTCTAGTGAGGATTGAACTTGCAACCTCGAAGTAACAAATCTACTGGTTGCTGCACAATAATAATAGATTTAATTATCATGACAAATAGTGAGCCAGCGGATTATGTTTTTTCTGATTGGTGAAGCGGAATTAACTGAGGGAAAATCTGCTAATAAAAAGACAGGAAAATCAGAAGAAAGGAAAAGGAGAAACGTGAGTGTCGAGTGAGATTCTACGGTGAGCCGAATTGTTTTCGTTCATTGGAGCTCGAAGTTACACAGGGTTTTTGTGCTTCTACAGGAATTGAACCGAACTGAGTTTTTTTTTTTTTTGTTTGTTAAATGTTTGATTTGAAGTCTAGTCATAGACTTCTGAATTCGTTACCAATTTATATTTTCTCACCAACTATCACTTACATAATTAACTTCAATAACTTTATTGATCTGTTTCTCTGCAATAAAAATACAAACCCCACCTTTTTATTTCCAATCTGATACAGCATTCTTTACCACAATAATTGTGGGAGATTTACCTCTCCAAGTGTCTTGGATACAATATAGGTCAACAATCTCTCCTGATCTTTCTCGAAAGCTTCCAACATTCAAACGGCACAGCCTGAAATTCGACAAATTTATTTTTGAAGACATTTCATTAATCGAGTTAAACTTTTTATCGGCCTACCTGATGCCCACCAAAGCAAAACAGTGCTTTTGTGTAGTGACGGCTTGGAAGGAGACAGTCGTAACACCGAGGTGCGAACCCACGCCCATTAAATTACGAGACTGAGAGGGTTGCATTATGCAAATTAGGTGTAGCAAAAAGACTACATAAAAGGCGGTGTCTTTTGGATCGGTGGCAGTCGAGTAGAGAACGTCGCGAAGATCGGATACGTTGGGAGAAGACGGAGGAAAAAGAAGGAAAAACGCGTTGCACGGTTAAAGGAACACAATTCACAAAATACTATTACAAGCTATTCCGGCTTTTTTGCTATGGCGAAGGTACGCATACACAGTGACATGGTAAAGCCATTTACTGGCGAGGGAGACGTGGTAGCATGGCTTAAGAAACTGAGACTGGTGGCGAGACTTCAGAAGATGGATGATGTGGCGAGCCTGCTCCCATTATATCTGGAGGGGGACGCGTTGGCCCTGTACTTGGAGATGGACGAGAGCGACCAACTGGACGTAGAGCAGATAGAGGCCCGGTTAAAGGAGGCGTTTACGGACGGCGCATTCACAGCCTATAGGAAGTTGACCATGGTTAGATGGGCTGGCGAGCAGGTGGATGTTTACGCCAATAACATCAGACGGTTGGTCGGACTAGCAGGTTTCGATGGCGTCGGACTTGAGAAGTTTGTCAAACTGGTTTTTGTCACGGGATTCCCTGAGGCCATCTCTATTGGACTCCAACAAGCGCCAAACATTGAGACTCTAACCATGGGAGACCTAATAGCGAGAGCAAGGGTACTAACAACAGTTAGGGACCAAAGCCAACATGTGATTGCAGCCGTGTATCCACCTGGCAGTAAAACAGCAGTTCCCAAGAGCTGCCACAACACTGGTATAACCTGCTACAGATGCAGCGGCAGGGGTCACATAGCAAGAGACTGCCGAAGACGTGAAACACGTTGCTACCAATGCGGCAAGGTTGGACACTGGGCCCGGAACTGTTCGGGAAACGAGCCAGGGGACGAAGCATCAGCGCCAGCCTTCTCCCCCACCAGGATGTAAACAGGGTGCTCCCGGAGGTTATTATCCATGTTGATGGGATGCAGTGTTCGGCGTTAGTTGACACGGGATGTGCACAAACAATAGTGGATGCGAGCAGATGCCGATCCTGGAAGACGGCGAAGGTGGACATCGTGACCGTTGGAGGCGCGTCCGGTGCATGCTGCGGCAGTGGTGCGGTCACCATTGCCACAGACGAAGGCAATGCTGTCAGGATAGATGTTCTGGTGGTGCGTGGTAGACCACTGGGATTTGATCTATTATTGGGGATCGATGCGATTAAAGCGTTGGGAGGTGTCACTGTGGGACCGACAGGAGCGGTTCGGATCGGCGACAGGAAAGTTTCTACGTGTGCGGCTATCTCCATCAACGAACCCGACTTTACTGCTACTTTCGACAGTCAAAGACGATCATGGACCGCGGCGTGGAAGTGGGCAGATAACTGCGCACCTGAAGAGCTGCGTAATAAAGTATCCGAGTATCGGGTGGCTGCGGAAATTCGACCAGAATATGATCAGGAGCTCCGCACGTGGATGAATAAGGGTTGGCTCGTGCCATACCCGGAAGAAAGGCTGGGACCTCCAAAGGGTTTGATTCCGTTGATGGCCGTGGTACAGCGGAATAAGGCAAAGGTGCGCCCAGTGATGGACTATCGCGAACTTAACGATCATGTGGACATATTCACGGCAAACGCTGATGTTTGCGCTGCTAAGATGCGTGAATGGCGCCAGAAAGGAGCTAACGCGTCTCTGCTGGACCTCAGGAGAGCGTACCTCCAAGTACGAATCCACGAGACACTGTGGCCGTACCAGACTGTGGAGATCGATGGAAAGAGGTACTGTCTGACGCGTCTAGGATTTGGATTGAATGTGGCTCCCCTTGTCATGAAGGCCATCGTCAGCACGGTTCTATCGCAGGAGGAAGCCATGGACCGCGCAACATCGGCTTACATCGATGATATCCTGGTCGACGAAGATGTTATGCCCGCGTCTTGTGTCAGGGAACATTTGGCTCGGTTCGGACTGGAATGTAAGGACCCGGAGCGGTTGGGGGATGGCACATGCGTGCTGGGATTAATGGTCTGGAGGGAGCGCGGCGTCTTGCGCTGGAAGCGAGGACACACAGTTCAAGAAGTTCCCGACATCGTCACACGACGAACTGTGTTCTCCTTATGTGGAAGGCTTGTTGGGCACTTCCCGGTGTGTGCATGGCTTCGTGTTGCATGCGGAGTGATTAAGAGGAGAGTCAGTTCGATCACAAAAGGCTGGGATGACAAAGTGACTGACCCCCTCCTCCGGAATATGATATGCGAGACTATGGATGCAGTGAAGCGGAGTGATCCAGCTTGTGGAGACTGGTGCGTGAACGGCCGGGAAGTGAATGTATGGGTCGATGCCAGCTCGCTAGCAACTGGGGTAGCATTGGAAAGACAGGGGACAGTGTTGGAGGATGCTTGTTGGCTGCGACCTGAGAACGATGCCCAGCATATTAATTTAGCCGAACTGGACGCCGTGTTGAAGGGCATCAACTTGGCTCTGCAGTGGCAGAGCAAGGTATTGCATATAAAGACCGACTCTGCATGTGTGTACCACTGGGTGTCGGACACTCTAACTGAGAAAACACGAGTTCGCACCAAGGCAGCCAGTGAGATGCTAATTAGGAGACGGTTGAGCACACTCAAGGAGCTTGTGATGGAGTACAAGCTCTCGGTGGACGTAACGTTGGTTGCATCGATTCAAAACGTGGCAGACCAACTGACTCGCGTGCCACAGCGGTGGTTTGACGCAATGAAAAGGGAAAAGGGGCCCGAGCCCCTGATAGGTGCTGTACACGTAGATGAACTGGACGCGGCCCAGATCATGGATATTCACAAACGCAGTGGACACCCAGGAGTGCGACGCACAACTTATTTCGCCAGAAGAGTTTGTCCTGCAACGACGAAAGCAACGGTTAAGTCGGCTATACAAACCTGCGTAGAATGCCAATCAATAGATCCAGCGCCGGTCCACTGGGAGAAGGGAAAACTGGAGGTGAGCAGCAATTGGCAGAGGTTGGGGATGGACATTACACATTACGGTGGTTATCATTTCCTAACTATCACAGATTGTGGCCCGTCGCGGTTTTCTGTGTGGAGGCAGTTGGCACGACAGGACTCGGCAAGCGTGATTGGTCAACTGAGAGTTGTCTTTTTTGAGCGTGGCCCACCGCGGGAACTACTCACCGATAACGACACAGCCTTTCGCAGCAGGGAATTTAGGATTTTCGCAGATGAATGGGGCGTCAACCTGAGATTCCGTTGTGCATATGCCCCAGCCGGGAACGGAATTGCAGAGCGGTGCCACCGTACCGTAAAACGGATTGCGGCTAGAATGAGCTGCTCCATACAAGAGGCTGTCTACTGGCATAACGTCACACCAAAAGACGATGAGTCACATTTGACCGCACCAGCCAATGCGATCTACCGTTACGAAGTGAGGGTAAAAGGGGTTGACGTGGTGCCATCATCAGCAGGTCCTGAACACGGTCCTTACCAGGTTGGAGACTGCGTGTGGGTGAAGTCACCGGAGAATCGCTGCACCACGAGTTTTGGCCAAGGTCGGGTAACAGAACTAATCAGTCCACAATCTGTCGCGGTGAATGGAATGCCCAGACATGTGAAGGACCTGCGCCCACGCTACAGTATACTCTCGTTAGAGGAAGATTCTGACAGCGCAACATCTTCAGAGAGTCTGATAACTGACGACGACACGGAGTCGGATGATTTACCCGAGACAAAAGTAGAAGCCCGCAATCCTGAAGAGTCCCACACCCCCGAAGAAGCCCACGCCTCTGAAGAAGCCCCACTTTTGCGAAGGAGCACCCGGCAAAGACGACCGCCGAGGTGTCATCTTTGTGATCATGAGATCAGGGGGGAGTGTAGTGACGGCTTGGAAGGAGACAGTCGTAACACCGAGGTGCGAACCCACGCCCATTAAATTACGAGACTGAGAGGGTTGCATTATGCAAATTAGGTGCAGCAAAAAGACTACATAAAAGGCGGTGTCTTTTGGATCGGTGGCAGTCGAGTAGAGAACGTCGCGAAGATCGGATACGTTGGGAGAAGACGGAGGAAAAAGAAGGAAAAACGCGTTGCACGGTTAAAGGAACACAATTCACAAAATACTATTACATTTTGTTTGTTTTTTATACAAATGGGGAGTTCCAATCGCCTTGGTTAAGACAGGATACACAATCAATATATTCGCACCATGTACAGTTTTGAGTCATCGCTAGTTTCGAATTTAGTACCCCAAAACTAAAATATAGTAAAATGAAGCGTGATTAAGCGTTTGGTATTTCCTGTTTCTGTCACTTTAAAAAAATTATTTTGTCTGGCACCTTTTATCTTTGATTTTTATATTTTTTCCTTTTCTTAATTGAACAAATAAAGTTTTTTATTTAAAAGAAAAATTTTCTTTTTAATTTTTTTTTTTTTTTCAATTTTTTTTTGGGGGGTTTTTCATTTTTTTTTCTTTTTCGTTTTTTCAATATTTCGTTTCCTTTTTTCTTTTTTCCATTTAAAATAAAAATCTTTTGTATTTTCAGATCATGGAGAAAGGGCCGGATAAATTAATGAAGACCTATGGTCGACACAAAAATCGTGTTATCAAGACGGACGTTTGGGACTCCAAATTTAATATCTGCCGTGAGAACATCTTCAATCTTTCCAATTCGTTTGGCGATGACGGTGACTTTGTCGAAGTAAAAAAGACGTAAGCCAATATTTGCGCTTTTTAACGCTAACTCAAATCAAGGTGGGGGAGGTAAAGACTAGGAGTAGAGAAGTTTGAAGCTTTTGCAAAAATCGGAATCAAAGTCTTTTTTATCAAAAACTACCTTTCTCCAGGGTTAAGATTTCTTGACTTGAGTCATCCATCAATTGACGGGAACATGTTTTATCTAATAGTTGATTGTATATCCAGCACGCCAAACCTGTATATAGTTCATAGTACTCCACTAAGTTGATCATTTATGCTTTCCATTGTCAAACATATATGAAGCTATTCTGTTCTCAAAACCTGATCATCAATTTGTCAATGAATGCAACTTGAACTAACCCTAACCCGTGGAATAGCAGGATTTGTGGTCAACGTTCACTCCTCTAGATCAGCCATATTGTTGCATACCCCAACTTTCCCCCCATCTGTTGTAGAGGGTTGTGTGTCGTCTAGTGGATGAATTCTTTCTTCCTGCCGTGAACCACGCCGTCCGTTGTCTGCAACAAAAGCCTCATGACGCACTCCGAAGACAAACTCTTCTTTAAATTTAATTCATTTTATTACAAGCGTTGTTATTTCAACTAGGAGTCATTCACTACGTCGAGAGAGAGGGAGAGAGCGAATCACTACTTTATCGTAGTTAGTTAACAATTATTTTCTTAACATTTCGTAGAGAAAGGGGGAAAGGATTTCTCTTCGCTTGTAATTTTCTTAGGGGAAATATTTCCCTTATCTGTTGTAAATTACATTTTAACAATCACGTCTCATCGGTTTGCTTCCATTTACCCAGACTGGCGAAACTCGCTTCTCATGAAGAACGAGTGACGTCACGGATCCCTCCGTTTCCCATGCAAGGCCTGTGAGGTCACAGAGCCTCTCGCAGGTGCAGACTGATCCTTGATCCGGGGTCTCGTCACACGGTGACCCTGTCACGTCCGTTAGCTCTGATTGTGAGAACAGGCCCCAGTCTGCACTCGACTGCACCCGCGTTAATTTGCGCAAGTCAAACCAACGATTCCCAACAGATACGTCCATTCCCATCGGGCCATTATCCAACAGTATTTTGTCTATACCCAAGGTAACCTTGAAGAGGATATGGCTCCTCACCACGCACGGATGATCATTAACTATGAAGAGGCTATATTTTGCGCATCACGTAGTGCTGGGATGTCTTAAGATCAGATGAGGACACCCTTGGAGGCCAACTCAAGAAAGTCATGCTGTTCTCAGAACTAGATACTCAGTTTGTTATTGAGTGGAACTAATGAAACCCGGGGCATCATAGGATTTGTAGTGAAAGTTTACTCTTCTAGATCAGCCGTGTTCTGTCTATGCTCATGCATATTAACAGGGTAACCTCGAGAAGGATGTGGCTCCACACGATGCACGGACAGTCATTCTTTCTTGGACTTGTAAAACAGCATCCCCTCCCACCTCCGGGGTAGGTTGAGTCATCACGATCCATCTTCATCACTGCATCCCACAAGAAGGCCGACCAAGCCTGACAATTTGAAGTCAACGATTGGATGATCTCAAGCGATTTACTGTTCCAATGATGAACTCTGTAAACGCGGGGTTCCAAGTCCGTCCACTTTAACCGTCATCAGCCAGGTTTTTCGTTGGTCACCCCATCGCGTTTTCCAATCCTGTAGGAGAGCTGAGATAATTACTTTGTGGATGAACTCTCCCAGTTGACCGAGGAGGACATAACTCGGCCAGCGCAGATGTCTCGTGAGGATAAGTTGTCGGAGGGAGTTTTTTTTATCATAGTTCGCCCAAAACAAGGAAGCTGCCAATGTAGACATAAAAGGCTACTGAGAATTAGGGTGAAAGTTTTGGGGGTCATCCTAAGTTCGGAGCTGTGCAGCGAGATGTCTGTTCACATTAGTTTTAAATTTCTGCATGTCAGTACAGTCACGGAAAAAGGAAGCAGGGCGGGAGTTCCAGAGGTCAGCAGCATGAGGAAAGAAGCTATTGAAGTAGAAAACTCTCCGGCATCTGGGGACCTCTACAGTGAATGTATAGGACTTAGCTGATTGTCAGGTTGTTCTAGTTTATTTACGTCGAGGGGACACTAGAGCAGCAAGTTCATCGGAGCACAATCCATTGAAGTACTTGTAAAACAGGCACAAGGGTGCAAGATTGCGGCGATGTGGCTTGGTGGATAGTGAAGGACCTATTAAATTAGCGGCTCTTTTTTTTAACCTTGTCTAAGAGGGAGAGACTAGTGGATGGTTAGGGTTAGAGAGAGACTAGTGGATGGTGCACCAGTCCAGATGTTACAACAATACAATTGATTTTGTAGGACAGTCATTCATTATGGAGAGGCTATATTTTGCACATCACATAATGCTGGGATGCATGGACACCGGTCGAGGACACTTCTGAAGGTCGACTCGGAACGGTAGAATATCTCTGCAAACCTTTACCTCATCAAAGATATCATAGTAGATTACATGGCGTATATAGTAACTTAGATCGGTAGAGACCATTATAGTTTTAAGCTATTATAATAAGTAATGTAAGTAGTAAATAATGGCGGAGGAAAAAAATTATGCTTCGTCAGTGTTCATACTAATGTTCGTATAAAATCATAGGATTACGTCAGTAATTTAATTTTTTATATATAAATTATCATTTCTGATAACTTTAAAAAAAAAAACACCTACCGAATTCTTTCTTTCCAAATTCATAGTATAGTATCTGTTCTGATACTACACTTCATCTTTTCTGTTCTCGGTCAGTGAAGGAGAAATCTTTCTAGACAGAGGCAATTTAAAATATTGTCCCAATCCAAAGTACCCGTTTGTGGAGAGCTGGAGTTTTTTCCAAATTACAAACTGACCTTGTGTCTAACTCTGTCCACATGAGGAGGCAGGTAAATATGGACTTGCTATTTTCTTTTTTGCACCCCCTCACCACTTGATATGGGTTTGTCCGGGATATTTGTGCGACGGGACATATTTATTTATTTATATAACATTGCTAATTTAGTATAGTGAAAGATGTATCCCTTTTGTGTGTAACACTAAGGGAGGTAATTGCTATATATATAAATTTAAGTATGTTTATATATTTATATGTACAGGATAATCTCCTAAATTAATGAACTGATCATTATGAATTTTGGAATATATATTCTTGGTAACATGGTGAGTAATATGGGCACATTATTATATTTTAATTTTAACATTTAGGGGGTGCATGTGTATTAAGTTAGGTATATATATATGTATATATATATATATATATATATATATATATATATATATATACAGGGTGGGCCAAAATAAGGGTCCTATCTTTAAATTTGAATAACTTGAATTGGAATAACTTCCACAAAATAAAAGTTAAACTCACCAAACTGTATGTGTGTGTAGACTGACCCTTCCGAGATTTTTTGAAATAAACAAAACAAATTTTAGCCGAAAAACACTTCTTAAAACTTACAAAAACTAAAGTATTGTTTTTTACACTGTTTTGAGTTTTTTAAGCAAAAATAATGTTTTCTAAATGAGGGTACGTTCCTTAGGGCTAATACGGCTCATGCTTGCTTCGGAAGGGGTCCTTTACTTATTCTAAAAAAAAAAATTTAAAAAAATCAATAAATAAAAAAGTTATGAATTTTAAAAAATAGGACCCTTATTTTTGCCCACCCTGTATATATGTATATATATAGGTGTGTGACCTCATTTCAGTACGCTGGCATTTCCCTTGGGTATAAACTGTTTAAAATGTGAAAAGTCAACCCATCTGGATGAAACCGCGGTACGATTCTGAAATATATAACATAGAGTTTTCAAATAAATTATTATATATATATATATAGATATATATATATTTTTTTATTAATTTCATACATACATACTTTTACTTTTATGTACGTATGAAATTAATAAAAATATATATTAACGAAAAATACGTCCTATAAAGTTAAGGGCGACTAATAATGCAATTTTCTGCATTTTAATCACTTAGGAAGTGAGACAATCGAAGTAGTAGTAGGCAAAAAACAACGAACACTGCAATCACCAATACAAATAATTACATAAAAAAATCCAGCTTTCTTCAGCTTCTGTTGTCATCTGTTTTGGAAATGTGAAGTCACGTGTCACTCTCGTTTGGACGCGTTATTTGCTTAGAGTGTTGTGTATGTTTGTTTAAATTTAGTGTAAGGAAGGTTTAATAAGGTTTGAAAAAAAGGGGAAGGGTGAAAAGTAACAGTTGAGATTTAAACTGGAGGAGATTTAAAGAGATATATAAAAAATATAAAAAATATAAAAAATAAAAAAATAAGAAAATAAAAAAAAGTATTTCTATATAATTCCCGCGAGTCAATATTATGAGTTTCGTATATTTGGCCGTTACTGTTTTGGGGTTTGATGATGTGTCTTCTAAAGGAATTAGGGAGAGAGAATGGGTTTAAGGATTAAAGGGGTTTAAAAGGAACAACATTAATTAATTTTGTGTTTAAATCCTGGATTAAAGGACTTTAAATCAATCTCGAAGGAATTTAAATAAAGGTATCATCCGGGTGGTCTAAGGACAGTAACTCTGTAGGGGTTTTAACTCTGTATATATATATATATATATATATATATATATATATGAAGCAATCCAACAAAAGATATAAGCGTCAACTAATATCTTATAATTAGTGAAACATCCGGATAAAAAACTGAAGCTCAATATACTGGATAGAGCATTAATATTATAATATAAAATGAAGTAATAAAATAAGGTGTCAATCAAATTTTATTAGAATTCAAAGTTCATGCAAAGCATCCTTAAGTCCTTAGCTCATGAGCTAAGGACTTAAGGATGCTTTGCATGAACTTTGAATTCTAATAAAATTTGATTGACACCTTATTTTATTACTTCATTTTATATTATAATATATATATATATATATATATACTTGATTTCTATATGAGATACATAAATATCCAAGTGTTCAATCAAGCTTCTCCTCTGTCTCTCAAACGTTGATTTAATAAAACAGTGAAGAACACTAATTTTCCTCTCCCAAATCGACCACTTAATGTTATAGTTTATATTTATTTGTTTTTTTAAATTTTACTGGATTCTGGGACAAGAATTCATCTAGTCTGGTGGAGTATCCAGCTAAGTGCTGTTACTTAAGCTAACATCACTAGGACAAGATGCACAATTCCTTGTATGAGCCAGTGTACTGCTGTGTCGATTGAATCTTATTTGGGCTTCAAAGACTGTGTTATTTTGGATATTTGGTAAGAGTTTACTTGTAGGGTGAAGTATCTTCATGTCAGGTTGTCCTGACAAACCTCTGTACAGAGAAACTTAAGACACTCGAAGATGGTATCTAGTAGGTAATTCAAAATTTCCAAGAGGTAATCCAAACAAATATATACATATTTCGTTATATATGATAAACCCCTAAACTAATGAACCGATCATTATGATTTTGGAATATATGTTCTCAGCAACACAGTGAGTATCATCAGGCACACGATTCTTTTTTTTGTAAACTTGAACATTTAGGGGGTGCATGTATATAAAGGTATGTGTATATCTTTATATATTTCTATGTATCGGATTCACTCCTAAACTAATTAACCAATCATTATGAATTTTGGAACACGGCTTCTAATTAATTCAGTTTTATGTAAAGAGGGGGGTGGTAGTTCTTTGTAAATTCAGATACCTCAGATTTTTTTTAAATTTGAACAATAGGTATTAGACATCAATTAATAAATATTCCTTAAATTTCAATTTCTGTAAAGTATTTTAATGGGCATAATATGGTCATATAAAATTCAAATATTTCAGATTTGCATTTTATAAAATCTGGTTCGAGTCTTAGTCTGGCAAAAATTTCAGTTTTTAGGGGGCATAATATGGACACAACCTCCCATTTGAAAATTCAAATATTTCAGATTTGCATTGAATTCCTATATAGAACTTTTCTTCTGGATTTTCTGCTGTGTATATTTTTGCGCAATATATTACTGAGGTAGTTAAGCAATTGTTCTGTAAGGGACATTCATTCGGTCTTTGACAATTACAGTTATTAGTGGTTCTATTACTGTTAATACCGTTATTTGTGTCATTTATTTTACGTATTTTGTTGTTGTGTTTTTTAATGATTCTCTCAAGTTTGTCAGTGCAACTATTACTTAATTTTAATGTATTTCTATGAAATAACCTATGCGCAAAAATATAAACAGCAGAAAATCCAGAAGAAAAGAAGTTCTATATAAGAAGCCCGTCAAGGAGTTTTAAAGATAGGTTTTACGTACACACATTATCATTCAGACATGAAATATACAAGAACACTTCGCTGTTCTGATATTTCTGGAAATTAATCGAGGATGGAAAAACCCCAATAATTAGATGGAATATTATCAGAAAAGCCAGAACCTGTGGATCACTTAACTCACGCTGTTTTTTTGTGCCTTGGTGAGAAACTGGAAATTATAAGGTTTAAAGACAGGGAAAAATTACTAAATGTTAGACAAGAAATAGCTCTGAATTGCAGACATTTCACTGAGCAGATTTTGAATTACAAACATTGCTGTCCATTAATAGCTGAAATTACTCTGCTCCCAACCCTACTATTAAACTATTTTTGGTTTTATTTTATTATTTCATGTTACTATATCTTACTTTAGTGTAGGTTCTGATTTTGGCTATTTTTCTCTTTATTTTTCTTTGTTTCCTATGTTATATTTAACCTTTGTTTATATTCCATGAAAATGCCAGTATACTGAAATCATATGCCCTTAATAGGGTTAAGATGAAAATTCATATACACTAAATGTACAAAAGCAAGGAAATTCCCAAATTTTTACACTTTTATTGTCATTAAGGGTATGCGAGCACAACAGGGCTATGTATTTTACTGGTAGGAATTTTTCTTCAGCGCACCTCACACACTTCATCCACTCATGCATAGATATTTATACTGTAGTTATGTGATAATTAAATGGTTTGGTTGATATGTAGTCATACCCTTAATGACAATAAAAGTATAAAAATTTGAGAATTTCCTTGCTTTTGTACATTTAGTGTATATGAATTTTCATCTTAACCCTATTAAGGGCATATGATTTCAGTATACTGGCATTTTTCATGGAATGTCACTACTTTTGTAAAGGCTATGCCTCAATACAATGCCTTCTCATAAGGTTTTTTTGAATTTTCTGGAAAACTAAGGTATATGGTAAACTGAAATTAAAATGCCATCAACTAGACCCTAGAACCTCTATCTCTGCCAAAAATCAGCTGAATCCATCAAATAGTTGATGATAAACAGGGTGGCACATACGTACGTACACACAGATAACATGATTTCATGATTGAACTTTCTGGATCTCTGGGTTGCCTTGACTAATGATGCTGCAATTCTACACACTTATAGAACCTATCATATAAAAATTTTGTGCAAAGTTTTAACTAATTTGGTTTATTGGTTTTTGAGTTATGATTGATCAAAGAAATGGGATTTCCAACATAGGCCATTCGTGGAGTCTATTAAGGGATAGAGCGCTCTCGCGCCTCCCTTGATTTAACCATCGTTTATATTCAACCTGTATTTTAGTTTATTTAATGCTAGGTTGTGTGTATTCACCCTAGACATATTCACTGTATAGTACACTCATGTTTTGGGTTTTATTTTATTTGTTTGCTTTGTGTTTGTTCTTTGAATTAATGTTAGCGCCGGTGCAAATCTAAACAAATTGAATTAGGATTATTGGATAAGATGGGGGATACTGAGGCAGAGAATGTTATGATTTTGTGCCTGTAGGCTGTATGATACCTATAAGATTATGAAATCATAACATGCGGAGCGGTATAGAAATAGAATGACATGTATGAGCGTATATATAAATAAATTTACAGGATGAATCCTTTTTTTTTTTTTTTCCAATCCTTATTTTTTTTTTAAATCTTTATTTTTTAAAATCATTATTTTTTAAAAATATTTTTTTTAATCTTTTTTTCTTTTAATATTTTTACTTTAATATGGTTGGATTCAATCTTTTTTTAATCTTTTTTTTTTTTTAATCTTTTTTTTTTTTTAAATCTTTAGTTTTTTTTAAATCTTTACTTTTTTAAATCTTTAGTTTTTAAATATTTATATTTTTTAAGTCTTTATATGTTTTCAATCCTTTTTTTTTTTTTTTCAATCTTTATTTTTTTTAAATCTTTATTTTTTAAAATCATTATTTTAAAAAATCTTTTTAAAAATCTTTTTTTCTTTTAATATTTTTACTTTAATATGGTTGGATTCAATCTTTTTTTAATCTTTATTTTTTTTAATCTTTTTTTTTTTTAAATCTTTAGTTTTTTTTTAATTTTTTCTTTTTTAAATCTTTAGTTTTTAAATATTTATTTTTTTAAGTCTTTATATTTTTAAATCTTTATATTTTTTAAGTCTTTATATGTTTTCAATCTTTATTTTTTTTTTCAATCTTTATTTTTTTTTAATCTTGATTTTAAAACATTTTTATTTTAAAAATCTTTTTTTCTTTTAATATTTTTACTTTAATATGGTTGGATTCAATCTTTTTTTAATCTTTTTTTTTTAAATCTTTAGTTTTTAAATATTTATCTTTTTAAGTCTTTATATTTTTAAATCTTTATATTTTTTAAGTTTTTATATTTTTTAAGTCTTTATATTTTTTAAGTCTTTATATGTTTTCAATCCTTATTTTTTTTCAATCCTTATTTTTTTTTTCAATCTTTATTTTTTTTTTAATCTTTATTTTTAAACATTTTTATTCTAAAAATCTTTTTAAAAATCTTTTTTTCTTTTAATATTTTTACTTTAATATGGTTGGATTGCATGGGTGACATAATGTAGTGTCACCCTGTATAACTGACTTTTCATGTAACAATCATATTTCTACCAAATTTTATTTTGTTTACTTTTTAGAAGGAATGGTTTCAAGAGGAAGAAAACTAAAGATGAAAATAAAGAGAATAAAATAACAAAAGCAAAATTGAGGAAAAAAAAGACGATCGATGACAACTTGTTCTCAGAAAAGGTATGTTTCGCACGACGACATCTATATAAATAAACGCAAGATTTCACGAATATTTATACATAGCTAGAAGAATACCTGTCCCAGGACGAGGAATTTATTTTACACATTTAATCAAGATATAATGCTACTAAACCTTATGTCTAGAATCCTTATTCCAATTTTGATCAAAATCCATTACATGATTTTGATTCTAGAAAAATGTCTCAAATTTAAGACTTAAGCTTAAGGGAGCGTAAGCAGTAATTGAAATTCAGGGAATCTTTCTTAATTTGTGTCTAATGACTATGGATTAAATTTAATGCAAATCTGAAATATTTTAATTTTTAAATGGGAGTTTGTACCCATATTATACCCTCTAAACCCCTTTGGAGTCTTTTAAAGAAACTGAAATTTAGGGAATATTTATTAATTGATGCCTAATAACTCATCATCATATTCGGTTTAATGTCCGTTTTACATGCTGGCATGCGTTGGACGGCTTTTAGAAATTGATTTCCAAATTAACCTATCTCTGAACAGGTTTTTATTCATCCCTCTTTCTCTCACGTCCACTTCCTTCCATATTTTCCTTGACCTTTTCGTGTGAACCGAAACTGCTACTTCAACTGTTCTACATCTATTAACCCAAGAACTCTCATCCATTCTATCAACGTGGCCATCGAAATCTGTTCTGCACAAAGCTCTCCAGACTATTAAAATTTAATCTTCCTCTGAGGTCATCAGATCTAAGCCTGTCTTTACGACTCGCATTACACATCATTCTCATATAATTTCTTTCCATGCAACACATCTCCTCAACCCTCACTGGCCAGGTTTCACTTCCATACATCATTACACTGTATACACATCCCTGATAGATTCTTCCCTTGTCAACAGTGGTGATGCTCTGCTGGTTCGTGTCTTTCTCCAGAAGGGTATTAATTATAATACTAGAGGGACCCGTGTAAATTACACGAAATGATGTTTTTAATACTAATTATCTTGTTCCTAATCTATACATGTTTGAATAAAATATGATAAGATTTGGACTTGTATATTTATTTTTTTTAAATGAACAATACATGAAGCAATTTACAAAACTTCTTTATATACAATATTTCTAGTGAAGGTAATATTTCAACGACTAAACCTTACTTTGTAAATGTTTTCGATTAAATTAAATTTGTCTCCAATTTATGAATATTTATTTACTCCTCTCCAGGAGTTAGACACAAGGCCAGTTTTATCTTACTCCCACAAGTAAGATGTGACCCAAGGTCGGGTCGGGAAAGTGGGGTTTGAAAAGCCAGCACTCGAGAAGGTGAGCACTCTGGCCATTAAAAATTGCCTGGGCAGCCCCGTTGGCATTCCCCGGTAGGGGCGCCTCAGACAGTAAGCAATAAACTTACTCCTCCCCAAAGAGGGGAGGCAAAGCCTGGGAGGGTGCACCTCCTAGAACTGCACAGGACCGGCAAAAGATTCGGAAGGTCGTTGCTTTTGATGTAAGCATGACACCCAAAATCACACACGCTATTGTATTAATATGTGTCTTCCCGGTCATCCCCTCCCTACCTCTCTTCCCCTTCCCCTCGAAATGTAGAAAAAAAATCTTAGAGGTTGGTTGGGATTTAACTATAAACCAGTCGGGCCGAAGTCAAAAATACTACGTTGCTAACCGTTGCGCCAAAGGAAAATACTTGAAAATGTTTCGAAAATTAGGCGAGTTGAATGTTTTTCAAAATCTAGGTGCGGCACGCATGCGCAGAGCTTTTGCCGGAAGCGTGACACACGAACACACACGCTATCGTATTAATATATAGATGAGGCCTCCCAGCCCGTCGTTTGACTTCTAGGGTCCACAGAAGCACTTTTCCAGCAGATTTATTTTGTCGGGATATATGTCCAGTCAGCGTCAAAAGTCGGCATTGAACAACTGCAGATATGTGCGGAAGGCAACGATACAGCATTTTGTTTGTTACATGTTATATGTTGCAGAGGACGTGTAGCAAGTTTCTCCATGCAACGCATGTCCTCAACCCTCACTGGCAAGGTTTCTGTAACGGAGAGTGGCCGACTGACGTAAATGCCGACACTTGTCGGCGCCGTTCAAAGAGGCCGCGTTTGGTATGCTGTGTGTGGGGGGGGGCGAACCCGAAAACGCTCGCTGATGACAAAAAAGAAAGAGTGGGAGGAGAAAGGCATCAGAAAGTCAAATAAGGTTTTTATTTGAAGATCCGGGCAGCAGCGTCGAGAGAGAGAGATTTATGTAAATTAAGTTGGTTTGCATGCGTCGCATTTTTTTTTTAATAAGAGAACGGAAAATGAAGATTCGGTGGGAGATGTGGATATCGTTCTGAACGTGGGATCGTAAAGCGAACTAAATGAGAGAATAGTGCTGGGTTTTTTTTATGTTGGACTGAATAAACGTTTTTTTTTTGTTTTTACACTGGAGAGAGATATTAACATTCATTTGGACTTGATCTTGGCGACACCTCTGTTTAACTGTTCCGATACTATTTCTTTATTTTATCTACAGTTTCACTTCCATACATTATCACACTGCGTGCACATGTCTGATAGAGTCTTCCTTTGGTCAAAAATGGTAATGCTCTGCTGGTTAGTAATGGCAGAAGTTCCCTGAACTTACTCCATCCACTCCTAACTCTTGCAATAACACTAGCACCTGCTCCACCCTGTGCTCCAATGGTATCATCAAGGTAATAAAACTTCTGAACACCCTCACTAGCTTCGCCATCCAGATATACTTTCTTCACATCTGAATTCTTATCTATCTCCATTGTTATACACTTCTTGCACACAAACTGATTATCCTCTTTCAATCTACCAGTAATTCCACATACGTATTGTTAAAATTTCACAAAAATCAGAGGTATCTGTCTTTTCACAAAGGGCTTCCACTCTCTTTTTGCTCACTTTGTATAAAACTAAATTAAACTAAATATAGTCCATATTACTCACCTTTACGCCTAGCAGCTGTGTTCCAAAATTCATAATGATTGGTTAATTAGTTAAGTAAGCGCCTAACTATATACAACTAACTGTCCCTACCTGGCATTGCCCGATAGTGTATTTATCTGCAATTCCACTCTTCTCTTTTTAAACTGTCAGATTTTTTTTCCAAAATATTTTTTGTTCCAACTAAAAAAAAGTAACTTTGTCTGTTTTTTTAATTTTGTTTAAGATAACAGCCATTTGAATATAATTCCGGTTCAGACAAAGTATTTACTTAAAGGAACTAAATCGAATTGCATTATATTCTTAAAATCTGCAACAATCCACAAGCAAAACTAATGCATCAGAATCAAATATTGATTTTGTAGGAAGAAAGAAACAAAAAAAAACCTGATATGTTCAAGGATGTGAGTTCTCCACTTTTTAGCGGGATTCCGCCTTTTTTTTTTTTAAATCCAGAAAAGTGGGTTTCCACTTAAACTGCTTATGCCTCCTAATGGATGTGAGTTCTCTGCTGTTTGGTGAAAATCCGCTTTTTTTAAATAAGAAAAGACTGTTTTCTGCTAAATCACTAGAGCCTTATGTCCTTATTTTTTTCATCGATATTTGACTGGATTTTATTTCTCTTTCTCTTTCTTCCTCTCGCTTTCTCTTTTTTCTCTTTTCCTCTTCCTCTCTCTATCTTGCCAGCATTTTCCCTCTGATGATAGTTTTCTCTAAAAATGTAAAATGTTAATTTTGCTGTGAGGGCTAAGACTTAATACAATTCTTCATAAAGAGGTAGCAGGACGAGGTGGGTGGGAGGTGTAGATGACTTTGTTTCATCAAAGAATGACTGCCTGTTCCCCCCCCCCTCCTCCCTACCCATGCACATTGGTGTTTTTTCTCTTGTAATTTTGATATTCTAAGTTGAGACTTATTTGAGCTGTTTAGGAAACAAGTTGTTTTGGGGCTGCCCTCTCAACACACACACACGTGGGGTAGGGTCAACTTGGGAATTTCATCTTGATTTCAGTTTTTCTTTTTTGCCATTGGCTACCCATCTCCCTCAGATTAGATTTAATCCTATGCATATTTAAATTAATTTTGAATTTTAATTTTTTTTTTATATGATAGCATTTGAATGACGTGTAACCATTTTAGTTAAGTATTAGATGTAACCATGTTCTTGTTTTCCTTGGGGGGTGGGGGGGGGGGCTGTTGCCACCCAGACTTAGTGTCTGGGTGGCAGTTTTCGTGTTACAAATTTTATCCAATCTTATTTTTTCCCAGTATATTATGGAGCAAATATATACAGAATCTTACTGTGAAACACTGCAACTAACCTGCCGCAACCTTGCTGAAAGAATCATTTTAGTGCACAAATCTCCCCAGATTTGTGAAGGATGGAAGCCCATATCCATGTAGAAAGATGGCTACTTAATAATGCAGCGACAGAAAAGCTAAGAGTGGCACAATGCAAAATGGAACACATTATGCTCAGTATCAGTTGGCGTGAGAGAAAAAGAAACACCTGGATCAGACAGCAAACTGAAGTAAATGACGTCATCACCACCATACAAACGGCAAAACATAGATGTAGTATTACAAGTTGATTTTTTCTTTTTAACTAATTGTTATTTTATCAATTTGGATGAATAGAGCTGCGTAAAAGAAGCTCAAAACCGTTTGATTTATGTAAATAGCATCAGTGGTTCAAAACTTATAAGAATTTAAAGTGCCAAAATTTGTGTTTCATTCGACAATTTTCTTTAATAATCCTTGAAAAAAATAGGCCAAACTATGGACCTCATCATTGCAAGAAATTGAATAATTTCTCCACCATTTATTTATTTTTTAAGCTATTCTCATGAAACCACCATCATGTGGCCGAAATGAAAGGCCCCCTGGGAAATACTCCATGTAAACATCTGTGGGCTTTTCCTAAGTGGGTATTATGTCATCAGAATAGTCGATGCAGGATCAAGATGGCCTGAGGCATTTGTTACCAAATTCACTAGGGCGAATATAATCATATCTACAATCCAAAAGTGTTTCTACACACATGGCATCCCAGCGATTATCGTTTCAGATAACAGACCCCAGTTTAGGTCCTCTAAGTTTAATCACTTCTGTAAAAAATGGGGTATCAAACACCGAAGGGTAACACCTTATCATCCTCAAGCTAATGGAGAAACTGAGCAGTTATTCACAACCATGCTGAAAGCCATTTGGGCGATGAACACAGAAGGGAAGTACCGGGGAAGACATCTAGGAAAATTCCTAATGTATTAGCAAAATAGCCCACACGTCATGACAGGAGAGACTCCGGCTAAACTACTTATGAGTAGAAAAGTGAACATAAACATACCAGAATTACAAAAGAGACCTGAAAACAAAACTTGGAGAATGGTGCGGCAAAACGACCAAAAGGAAAAAGACAGATTAAAAAATTGCACGGATCAAAAAAATAAAGCCAAATGACTAATATAGGACTGGGAGATATCATATTACTTAGATAAAGCCAACATAACAAGCTAACACCAGTTTACCACCCAACACCATGGAGAGTAAAAGAATGGAGAGGTGGGTCCGCTATTATAACGAAAGGAGACAAATTTATTTTAAGACACACATTGCAAATAGAAAGAATCCCTGAGGAGAGGACTCGCCAACAATTAAGGGATAACGACTTCCCCTTCAACGACAACTTGGGGGGGGGGGGGGGCGAACATGAGAGAGAAAGCTATGAGGAGAAGGAAGAAGCAGATGAACAAAATGCCACATAAGAAAACCCCGAAGGTATGCAGCAGCTGTTCAGAAGAAGAGAAAAGTAATTTGCATACAGGGGAGAGGGCAGATGTGATGTCTGCTATATAGAGTATAAATAGTACCCGTTCGGTCGAGTGAGGAACTCTTCAGCGAGAGGGAGGAAGAGACAGTAAACTACCAGAGTTGTATATTTGAGATCTACGGCAGAGCCTATCAAGTTTAAAATCTCTAGACACACTTACTCCTTTAGGACGAAGCCTTTGGAGAAACTCACATCCCTTGCTTTCCATATCTGGTCTGTAAAGAATAACTACACTCCTTATGCCCTTAATTGGCAAATAATTAAAAGGGTTATGTCCTATAAACCTATGGATAGATACTGAAAACTGTGTAGGGAGGAAGCCTTATCCATTATTAAATACAATGGCCTCTTACTAAACAAGAGAGAGGAGGTATTGTCCCTGTGTATACATAAGATCTGGTACAAATATAACCACTTTAAAGTTCCTTAGCCCCTACACTTTTAATCAAATCCATCCACCGTCACCCATTGATTGCTGTAGGTTCGTGTAAATCCCTACAATATGTTTCCTTGGGGAGCTAGGTTAGAGCCTCTAATTTATTTCTCCTCCCTTCCTTCTGCTACCTTTCTCCCAACCTTTCCTTCTCAACATCTTATTCCTCCTTCTGTATCTTTAGTTAATCTAACAACACTGTGTCTATCTAATGCATGTCCTTTCCTGTCTGTCCCGAAACTCTAAAAACTTCTAACTGTAATAGTTTTAGTCCACCTCTACGGTATGGGCATCAGTTAATTTTAGAAATAATATCAACTCATCCCCTAACCTTGCACTCAAGAGAAGTGAATTGTGTCCAATTAGTGAAACCCTGCCCTGTCCTGAACATAACCGAGAGGAAATCAGACAACACAGCCGTTCGACTGTCGTCTCTTAAATCATTAATGAATGTATTGACTTCACATCAAAGGGCAAAGTATCGTCGCCTTTTAACTCTTATTTCCAGTTAGCAACCCCCTCTCCCCATCCTAAACCCGTAGCCAAAAAGAAGACAAATGTCGGCCAAACATCAGTGTAATGTACCGTCACCAGGTAACTCAAAGAAATCCTTCACACACCCACCTTCCTTGCTTACGCATATTGGCGGAGAAGATATAAAAAGCAAGTTGGTGAATCGAACAGAGAGTTCCTGTCAGCCAAAGAGTAAGCTGTTTCAAGTTGAGTAACCCGTACCTACCAGCGTATGCACTGTGAGCTATGAAGAGGAAGAAGAAAAAGAATCAGACTCCATACCCGGGCGGATTGTCCCAAGATTTTCTTCCAAGCTGAAGGCTAATTTAACGAAAACAAAGGCTTTTTGAAATTGCATCATCCAACCTGCCATTGATTCATTCCAAGTATATCACACTACCGCCGAGATGACGAATACATACTCTATGTGGAGATTGCATAGCGCCAGTGAGACTTCCACGATTATACTCGCATATATGATTTCTGAACACTAGCTCCTTGAATTCTGCTGATGACTTTTCCATCCAAAGATCAGTGTGGATCTTGGATGAGTGTGACTTGTGACATTCCTGGACAATTGAACTTTTCAACTTCCGTGGGGAGTCTTGTAACAACCTTACACATTCTGTGAGTGAGTAATCCTTTTTCTTCCCTGATTTGTATAGGACACTATTTTGTTCATAGGTTTGGCTCGCCCTTAGTTAACGTTAAACATTATCCTTCTCCCCTAATAAAGTACTTTGTTTTTCTTGTTGTGTGTGTTTATATATGTTTATCTCTTCTCTTACTATTCTATAAATAAATATTGTTTCAAGCCTAACTTGATTTTTGAATCGTCTTTTATCTGCTCATTATTCTTCCTTGTTTTCTATGTGATGTCTTGAATTGGAGAATCTCCTTCCCCCTGTATTCTGTTGATAATATTGAGACCAAGGGACCTACGAGCTACTTCCGGACACTTTTACCTTTTATTTTTATTTATCATTGTCACGCGCTCGCCGCCGTGGTCCCGACAAAAGCTGTGTGTGACAAGAAATATATATATATATGATAATTTTTATTTACACAGACATGTAAAAAATCTGCGGCACTGGCATGTCGATGTTAGCGATCAACAGTTACTATAAACTGAGATCTCATCAGGCAGAGTTAGAATCCGATCTTAACCTCAGATCGTTCTCTCCAAATATGATCTGAGGTTAAGATCGGATTCTAACTCTGCCTGATGAGATCTCAGTTTATAGTAACTGTTGATCGATAACATCGACATGCCAGTGTCGCAGATTTTGTACATGTCTGTGTAAATAAAAATTATCATATATAAAGCTCTATTTTGATATTGAGCACTCTTTATAAACCCGGTTGAAATTCTTTGGATTACCACCCTGTGGATGTTTTTACCTGGATTATTACCATTATATATATATATATATATATATATATATATATATATATATATATATATATATATATATATATTGTGTTTATTTTTTGACAATCTCCTGAAATATCAAATGATTTTCAATCATCCGGACACGTTTATTATGTTAAATTGAGAAGAATATATTTATAATTGTAATATCTTAACTTCGATTGTTTACTTTGGTTCTTTCCGGCTCTCTGCATTGCCTTCTTAATACTTATTGTAATTCCCAGCAATGCTTCAAGCAAACTTCTATTCTCTCATATATATAAGATATATATATAGAACTGGCCTATCGGTTAGCGATGTTGGATTGGGTTGAAAAATACTTGTAATCCAGAGTTTCGAATCGTGTGACCGGTGGTGAATAGTCGTACTTCTATGCTGATGAGTCTTGATTGAAAAGAGACGAAACGTATACGTCCATAGATAAATAAATAAACAATAACAAATATTTATATATATATATATATATATATATATATATATATATATATATTTATTTATCTACGGACGATGTCGTTTCAGACTTCAGCCTTCATCAGTGCAGAAAGTGGTGGTTTCAGGCAGTCAGACAGGTCCGACAGCAGTTCGTAGATTCAGAAAAGAATCACGATCCTACGCTCCAATCCATTAGGCCAAAAGAAATCACCAGACATTACTGAAATTAAGATACAATATATATATATATATATATATATATATATATATATGAGAAGCAATCCAACAAAAGATATAAGCGTCAACTAATATCTTATAATTAGTGAAACATCCGGATAAAAAACTGAAGCTCAATATACTGGATAGAGCATTAATATTATAATATAAAATGAAAACTCATGAGCTAAGGACTTAAGGATACTTTGCTTGAACTTTGAATTCTAATAAAATTTGATTGACACCTTATTTTATTACTTCATTTTATATTATAATATATATATATATATATATATATATATATATATATATTAGACAAACTATCTAGACCCGGAGGTCCTAATATACTATTCCATGCACAGTGGATGACGTTATTCATTAGAATAGGTGGGGATAACACATGCGCCATGAATGAGATCACAAAATGATGACGTCATCCATCTATCCAGAAAGGAGGGGTGAGATAGTTTATGAAATTTTATCTAGAAATAAGTTAAAATACAAAAAAACTTATCCAGGTAGGTACAAGAGTAACTTATCTTGCCTTTGGTAACATTTATTTGTGTCATATTTGTTTTTTTGATAATATAGCTAAAATTTAATTCACTAAAGTTTTCAACTTTGATTTGTTTTGTGAAAGATAACTTAAAACGCTATATTAATACCACCATATTGAAGAGTTCACTCTTGTTCTTTAAGATGGAACTGTTTTTATACGCATAGAGATACACAATATTGTGTGCGTGAAATTCGAAAACACCAAGATTCAACTTCCTGACCAAAAATGCACCAAACATTGATGTTATTGGGATTTTTTTTACTGTTCGTTTTGCAAAACTCAGTCATTTTTCTGCAACACCAAACACAAAAACAACAATTTTCTCATACAAAACAACCAAACAAAAACCAAACCAAACCAAAACAAAACAAAACAAAACAAAACAAAACAAAACAAAACAAAACAAAACCAAAACAAAACAAAACAAAACAAAACAAAACAAAACAAAAAACAAAACAAAACATGAATAAATACTTAAACATATAATGAGCTTGAAGAAGCATTAAAACTTTTACCAAAATGACCAGATTCGGCATTAAATAACCCGAAAAAGGTTGATATGCAACAAAACAACCAAACAAACAATCAAACCAAACACAAAAAATGATATTAAAATATAAATATTAAAAAAAAAATGATATTAAAATATAAATATTTAAAAAAAATGATATTAAAATATAAATATTTAAAAAAAATGATATTAAAATATAAATATTTAAAAAAATGATATTAAAATATAAATATTTTAAAAAAATGATATTAAAATATAAATATTAAAAAAAAATGATATTAAAATATAAATATTAAAAAAAAATGATATTAAAATATAAATCTTAAAAAAAATGATATCAAAATATAAATATTTAAAAAAAATGATATTAAAATATAAATATTTAAAAAAAATGATATTAAAATATAAATATTTTAAAAAAATGATATTAAAATATAAATATTTAAAAAAAATGATCTTCAAATAAACATTAAAAAAAAAATTATATAAAAATACATAAACATTAAAAACCAATGTGTCGGCATTAAATGACCCATAAGAGGTTGATATGTCGTAAAACAAACCCAAGATTAAAAAATAAAATCGCCCGTCACTGAAAATAGTAACTTAACTTGAAATAACCTGAAGAAGAAAAACTATTTCTGACACAATAGAAAGATTCGTACATTTTTAGCGAGGAAAGATTAAATTTTGTTTACATCTAAATTTTATCGAAATAACCCCCAAAATAAATAAGTTACCAAAAGTTGAAATTGAAGAGAATTTTGCTATCTTTACCCATTTTCGCCAACTAAACTGGCTGGTTTGTGATAACTAATTTTAATATAACATTTTTTTTTTTTTTGGTCTTAGGAAACTGTATCCTGTTTTACTGATTGTGAAGGAGGCGGTCCGCTGAAAAATTTACTGCTGCAGAATGTTCCAGCTTTTATAAATAAGAGTCGGCTTGATAATCGCACTAAATTACACTTTGAAGAATCGCAACTTCCAACTAATTCCAAAGAAAAAAACATGACAATGAGTTTCAGCGAATTTGACAGCTACAACCTTTGCATCTCGGACTCGCCCGTGCAGGCCCAGGCTAAAACAACGGAAGCGTCAACACCAAAGGAAGCGTCAACACCAAAGGAATCTGACAACATGGGCAAAGTGCTATCGCCAGAGATCTTTTTACAGAATAAAAAGCCTTTTACACAGGTAAATAGCTTTGAACCACTCACCCAGAAGAACAGTATTTTACCCAAACCTCAAAAAGCAGGCATTACAACGAGTACCCCATTAGTGGCTTTCGTAGCACTTTCTCGGTTGCCAAACAACATTAAAACTTATCGAAATCCCGATGATTGTTCCCTTTTCGAACAGAGCCGTGCTGACTCCTCTCAAGACTCTCGGTCAAGCTTCAGCGATCGAGATGAGTCTATCCGATTTAGCAATCAAACCAAAATGGCCTCCTCCACGCAGAAAATGAAGGACAGTACAACTAAAAGTGACAACATGGACTTATCCGTGCACAGTTTTGATGATTCTGCTCTCCGGTTAAACCCGGATCTGGAGACTGAGAAACACGAAAATATTTTTGACGACACCATCAATTTATCTTGGTGCAGCTTTGATGACTCTGCTCTCCGGTTGAACCGTAATCTGAAAAATGGGGATTCTTTGGATTCAAGTCAGCGTTTTGAGCAGATTGTATCTTTGGAATCCAAAGGGATGCAATCTAGCTCTGGAAAAAAGCCAGTATCTCGTAAGACTGATAAGGATTGGGATGACGATAAAGATGTTACTGAAAATAAAAGTAACCGATCTCACATGGAATTTTCTTTCTGTGCTAATTGCTCTCTTGGCCATCCGTGCGGAGACAATTGCGTATACGTGGATGTCAAGCTTAATCCGTATGTCTGTTTGCAGAAGCTGGAAAACTTTTTCGGAAACTTGGTGAAGGACGAAGGATCCGGGGATCTGGAGCTGAGTTCAGTGAATTTTGATGCATCTCGAGATCTCATGGAGTCGTATTCGCAAGCTTTGTCGTTGAATCGCAGTATGGAAGAGCAGCTTCATCATGATGATGATGATGTAGATGACGAGGTCGGAACGATTTCTGACATCAGAGGAGATTTAAAGTTGGAAAAGATCAACAGAAGGATGAGTTCCATGTTTTTGAGCGACGTTGAGGAGGAAGACGAGAAACTGGAAGAAGATCCGGTTAGTTGTAACGCTAGTGATGACGAAACAGACGACGATCTGGCTAGCTCCAGCTCTGAGGGTAACGCTCTTCTGTCTCTACGTGGAAGCAACTCCTCTCTTACCCAAAATTGCACCAGTCCCATTCACACCATTGAGGAAGTGGAGCTTAGAGATGAAAGCAGTATGCATTTGCGGAGCTATCATCGCAGTCCATACATGACGCGTTGTTCCAAGTTGCAGATATCCGTTGAGGACAGCAAGGTAGAGGCCTTACCTTGTACCCCGGATAACAAAAATAAGACAGGTGATAATAATGTTGAGCACTCTTCGCGGGTATCACCTGCGATTAATGGTTCGACCCCAAGGAAAAGCTTAATTGTAAGTATGCATTTATTTTATCTTTTTATTTAATTACGAGCAGGGTTACCCGGCGTTGCCCGGGGCCATAAAAAAACAAAATGGAAGAGGTTAAAAAGTGTGTGTAACATTTTTATATTAAAACTTCTATCTCTCTACCGCTCTCAATCTGTCTTTCTCTCTTTCCCTTTTCCCTCAGTTTCCACATTACCCCCCCCCCCACCCCTCTTTCACCTCCTCCCAACTCATTCCTCTGAATGTATTGAAAATAGTAATAATGTAAGTCATTCACCGCTCTTTTATATAATAGATAACATTAGAAATGGCTGAAAAACCGACCTGACGAAACCTAGCTCAGTTGACACCCAAAGAATGAAAAAAAATTTTTTAAATTTTTGATATTATTTAACCAGGGCAACGCTGATCAAGAATATACCAACTTTGTGGGTGTTTGTTGTGTAGCTTTTACTTTTAGCTGAACCCACACACACACTTTATATATTATAATAACACAAAATATATGTTAAAATATTCTTCAGTTTTAGTATTTAGTTATGATTGAAAAAAATCAGTTTTGATTGTTCTAATTAGTTTCTGCACATGACGTCTGTCACTGTCAGTCGAACTGTGAATGTTTTAAGAAAGCTGTTGGCTTAGGAATGAATTTAGGTTGGCTTCGGTAGTTCCTGAATCAATAAATTAAGATAAGTGGAAAATAAAATATATTTTAAAATTAATTTTTCTGTATTTTTCTTCTTTTTCTTTATTTCATCCAAAACAAGTCCTATTGCCACCGAGACGTAAGGGGTTACTGTAGTTATGGGTCAGGTGTAGAGGAGTCATCCTAAGTAGGGAGTTGTGCAGCAAGATGTTTGTTCACATTACATTTAAATTTCTGCATGTCTATACCAACTTTGTGGGTGTTTTGTAGTTTTTGACTTTTAGCTGGGCATACGCACATGCGCACACACACACACACACACACACACACAAGTACCCTTTATATAATAGAAGATGAGGGTGGTTAAAAAAAATTTACACACTTTTAGAAGTTAATATTGCAAAACACTTTGCACAGTATTGTCACATATTACAACAAATATTTACAGGAATGTGAGTTCTTCGCTTTTTAATAGAATTCCGCTTTTTTTTATTCCAGAAAAGGTGAATTTCTACTTGAATCGATAGAGCTTCTTATGAATGTGAAGTTCTCCACTTTCTGGTCAAAATCCACTTTTGGTGCTTCTTGAAAGACATACACACGTGAAATATGGAAGTTCAAAATAAATCAGCAGGAAAATTCTCTGGTATACTTATGTATCAGGCAAAACTATTTGTGTACACCAAAAATTATGGAAAATTACCAAGTAAAATTTTTATAAAAAATATAAATTCTTTTACTATTCGTAGTCAGTGAACTCCGAAGGACAAGACCTCATGGCGTCTTTATATTAGAAGAAGGGAGATAATTTTCTACGATGCGTTGGCTTACAGACACATTATTGAAATATGAGTAAAAAAAATTAATTTTATTTATTACTAAAGTTTCCCTAATTTTTCATATAGATATTTATTTTTGCCTAATACGTAAGTATATCAAAGAGTTTTCCTCTTAATTTATTTTGAACTGTCCCATTTCACTTTCACACCCCATGGATAATCTTTTTCTCTCCCTGCTGATCAATGCGCAAATGAGGTAATGTGCAGCTGCTATTGCTCAGAGGCAGCAAGCATTCCGACATAGGTCTACTACGAATGGACAGAAATTTATAGCATCAAGAAAAAATTGTAAGACTGTGATAAGTGAAGCAAAGAGAAGGTTTACAGAAGTGACCAGAAACCGCATTCAGTCTCAGAAACTAGGTACTCGTAATTTCTGGAAAATCTTCAATAGTGTGGTGAACAATGAGCAATCAACAATTCCCCCACTATCCAACCACAATGATGTCGTTTGCACAGCAACTGACAAGGCTGAACTACTTGCTTAGCGTTTTGCCTTAAACTCCATTTTATACTCCGCAAAGCACTCCCTCCCAAATTTTCCATTGCGGACTGAAGCCGCACTTGATGACCTGGTCATCACCCTATCTCATGTCAGACACATCATAAAAAACCTTGACACCTGCAAAGCATATGGACCTTATCGTATACCAGTAATAAAGAACTGCTCGGCTGAACTGGCCTCTGTCCTCTCAAAACTCTACAACAAATGCCTTGCCAAATCTTGCTTCCATGGTAACTGGAAAATTGCCTCTGTTGTACCAGTCTTCAAGAATTCTGGAGATAGAACTGACCCTTAGAATTATCGCCTCATCAGTCTACTCTTAGCCAAAATCTTTGAATCCTTAATCAATCTAGCAATAGTCTGTCACTTAGTGCTAAACTTCTTTTTGACCATCAGTATTGATTTAGGCAAGCACAGGCTACTGCAGATATCCTAACGGTCATCTCTGAACGCATATACCATACACTAGACAAGGCAGGTGAAGCTAGGGCGATAGCGTTTGATATATCCAAAGCCTTTGACAAGGTCTGGCATAAAAGTCTTCTCATAAAAATACACTCATATGGTATTACTGGACAAATATTTAATATAATTAGATCCTTCCTAACCAAAAAATAAAAATAAAGGTTGTACTCGATGGTTGTTTATCCAAACAACATAATATTAATGCTGGTGTACCCCAGGGATCAATCCTTGGACCTTTATTGTTCCTGATTTTCATAAATGACCTCCCTGATGTCATTGTATCTGAGATGGGTATATTTGCTGATGACATCACACTCTACTCTCATCATGTGGGCAAAACGGATGTGCACATATCCAAGACAATGGCTGAATACTTAGAATGTGACCTCCAGTCTGTAATAGAATTTGGGTCATAAATGAATGGTAACATTTAATGCTGCTAAGACAAATCTCTTTTCTTTCAACAACTACAAGCTCTTGAACCACCGATTGCCATGGCAAATAACACCCTACCTGAGAGTGTAATCTTAAAACTCCTCGGTCTAACATTCACAGGTAGCATGAATTGGAACAAATACATAGAAGACATTGCCAAGGCTGCTGCAAAGAAAGTGGGCTTCCTCTATCATGCTAGAAAACTTCTCAACCTGACAGTATACTATATCTCTACAAAGCCACTATATGGAGTATTGTTGCCACATCTGAGATGGTGCACCATCCACTAGTCTCTCCATCTTAGACAAGGTCCTAAAAAGAGTCGCTAATCTAATAGGTCCCTCACTATCTACCAAGCTCCTGCCCCTGCCCCATCGCCGCAATGTTGCATCCTTGTGCTTGTTTTACAAGTACTTCAATGCAATGTGCTCCGATGAACTTGCTGCTCTGGTGCCCCCTCGATGTAAATACACTCGACCAATCCAATAATCAGCTAAATCCCATCCATCCACCCTAGAGGTTCCCAGATGACAGAGAGCCTCCTACTCCAATAGCTTCTTTCCTCGTGCTGCCGACCTCTGGAACTTCCTCCCTGCTTCCTGTTTCCGCGACTGTACCGACATGCAGAAATTAAAAACTAATGTGAACAAACACCTCGCTGCACAGCTCTCGATTTAGGATGATCCCCAAAACTGTTACCCTAATTCTAAGTAGTCCCTTACATCTACAGTGGCGACTTGCCTTGTTTGGGGTGAACTATGTTAAAAAAAAAATTTATTTCTAATAAAAATAAAATAATAAAATAATAAAATAATAATAATAAAAAGAAGCACCCTACTTTTTACTTTTAAATGAGTAAAAGCTGATTTCTGCCAAATTGCTAGAGCCTTACCTCCTTATTTTTCCATTGCTATTTAGTTGGATTTTCTTTCTCTTTCTCTCTGCATCTTGTCTTGCCTTACCTTCCTTTTCCTTATGACAGTTTCTCTGAAAATGTTAATTTTTCCGTGACGGTTAAGATTACAAACAATTCAATATGAAGTAGGGGAGTTAGATAACTTTTTTTCATTAAAGTTTGTTTTGTTTTGTTTCTTATGTCATATCAACCCATTTAGATTATTTGATACCGGTTTCATTAAAGAATGACTTCCTGTCTCCTTCCTCCACATGTGCACTCAGTGTTTTCCTCTTAAGCTGATTTTAGTTGTTTTTTGTGCTGCACTCTCTAGACACACATGCACACATAGAAGCAACATAAAATATATTTGTACCATTAACATAGCGGAAGAAAAAACGAAAAAAATAGACTAGTCTGAATCAAGTAACAATATGCCAGATAGATTACTATTTGGGTCTGACTTTAAAAAAATGCCACAAGATAGCTGTATATGTTAGATAACTTTATGTATATACTAGCAAAACCTACCTGCCCTCCAGGCAGCAATTAATTGGAAGAAAGGCGTATAGTTAAATGTTTTTACTCAGGGAATTCCACTATTTTTACAACAAACTTTAGAAAATTTGTAGATTAACACCTTCAGCTAAATTACAACCCCCTCTTAAAAAAAATGAGATTCTACTTTTTAAGTTCATTCTAAGTTATTAGAGCAGTTAAGTAATATATTTTCTAACACTGACCCTAAGTTCGACTGGCAAGGTAGCAAAACTATACCTAATCGTCTATAAAAGCGCCCCCCCCCCAAAAAAAAAAATAATGCACAGAATACATCTCCAATAGCAAACATAAAAAATGGTAAACTGCGATAAAACCTTAGAATGGCCCGGAAATAGTGGATCATTTTACGTTGAATTTATATGCGAAACTGATCCCCGCTTTAAATTCCCAAATAATTCTGTTGTTGTTTTCTCTTTCGACCAGGTTTGTCAGGGTATTCGTACTTAATGTTAATGTACAATAATACCCAAACTTTAAACATTTTTATTTATACCTCAAAAATAAGGTATTTAATTAGTTAGATAATTTGAAAGTTATTTATTTAATGTTCACGGGAAAGGTAAAAACAACTAAAATCAATTGCTTCAAATTAAAATGAAACCAAGGAACCCATAGTTAAAAAAGTATAAAATAAAATATAGGTAAATCCCTGCCCCACCAAAAAATGAGATTATTAAGGAAGTTAATCAAATTTTTTACCACTAACCCTAAGTCTGAGTTACAAGGTCAGAAAAACACGTAATCGCCTAAAAAGTAGACCCTCCCCCCTCAAAAAAAATAATATAGCGGATTTAGCTCCCATACCAAAAAAGAAATTAGTTAATTACCCTAAAACTGGCTTGGAAATGGGGACTCATTTTAAATTGAATTTATATACAAAAATTTTCCCCTACTTTAAATTCTAAAATAATCGTTTTTTTTTCTTTTCTTTCTGTTAAGTTTGTCAGGGTGTTCACGCGTAATCGCCTAAAAAAGGTAGAATCTAATTTGGGGTGGTTGCAAGATGGGGTGATTTAGCAGAGAATGTTTTTTTTTTCGTAATTTGGACAGATCAGTGCTACTAAACCTTTGTTTCAATTTGTCAATGAGAATAGTGAAAAGTTGTTTGTAAACATTAAACAATTGTTAAGTTTGTTGTTAAACTTTAAGATATAGCATTTAATTAGCTAATTAAAAAAGTTATTTATTTTTTCACAAAAAATGTAAAAACTGCAAAACAGAACGAGAGAGGTGGGGAGAGAAAGTGAGCAAGACAGCCACACTCTCCCGCTCCTCCTCTATCTTTTTCACTTATGCTTGGTTCGTAGCGAGCAATGATAGTATAAACTTAATGTGTTTTAGTCATTTATCCGATTTATTTATTAAATCATTTTAATTAATTAGTGTTAATATCGACAAAACTATTGCATATAGATAGTAACAATAAACCAATGCAATTTCAAATTAATAATACCAAACATTAATTATTAACTGTTTAAAAAATAGTTATGCAAATTAGGTATCCAAATCTGCAGTTAGTTTAGCTCTTAGATCAACCGTTTAACTGTGATGCCGCAACACACATACACACAACTTTACTTTATAAATATTTATGACAATTCAGTTTTTTTATAAATTTTCGTAACACAACTTCCATACCTGAACTTGTAAATAGTCCGATTCCAACCTAAGAGACACTCGAGTCTGATTCTTACACCTGAAATATTAAAAGGTCCAACTCCTTGGCTCTGACCTTACCGCCGTGACTTTTTATCAGACAAGTTTAAGGGACAGCACACCTCATTCCCATTTGTATTAATCTTTTTTTATTTATTTTCTAGGCAATTCTTAGCCCCCAAATATCACGCCTCTCTCCCAGGTTAAAAGTCTTGCAACAGTGTGAACAAGATGACTTTATTTCTTTTAAAGAATGCATCACGTACAGGTAAGTAGCCATAATTTTATTTGCATGACGATCGGCAGAGAAGGACGTTTGTTTTTTTTTTACTCTCGACCATCGCACGAGTATATTTCAAAAGGATTCTTTATTTTGATTAATTCAACAGAAGCGTTGTTTTCCTTCTTTCGCCAGGTAAAAAAAATATTTAACGACATTTCGGGCACGTCTACTTCACTTATGTGTCACTATTTTGTTCATACAAGTGGAATTCTTGTTTTATACTTCACCAATAACATCTTTATAAGCAACTCACAGGTAATGTATGACATTTGTACATGCTTAAGTGGAAACGACATCAGCCCTAGTTAGATGGGAACGGTGGAGGTCTTGGACTGCCAAAAGTGTTCAAGTTGGTAAAGGATAGGCATCCAGCCGTAAAATTGCCTTAAATACAATGTCTAGTCGAAATACAGCAGGAAAAAAAAAGGCAGTGCCAGTAGCACTAATGCTGCTGGTAGTGTCTTGGGCTTCGTAGATCCCAGGATGTGTGGATCTTCAGGGCCTGGCTATGGCAAATCATACGAACATCCAGAACCTTTTCGCATTGGATCTCTGAATGTTGGAACCATGCGAGGAAAGGCAAATGAGGTGGTGGAGACAATATCCAGAAAGAAGATTGACTTGTGTTGTTTACAAGAGACGAGATGGAGAAATGAAGGTGTGAGAAAAATAGTCGGGAGGGATACCAACTGCAAGTTCTACTGGTCTGAGAATGATTAATTGTGGCCTGATTCAACAAATAAACCGGATGGTGATGGTGATGACAGGTAAGTAGCATTGTGTACTCTCATTTTGACATTTAATGTGCCAGATGAAACTTCCTTTGTTCCGTTTGTGGAAAGAAAGTTGGGTGCGACTCAAATTTTTGTGGTACTTATAAGCCTTGGGTCCATAAGTGCAGTGATGGTCCTGTTCAGTCTCAGGAGGTCCACCCTCCCAGGCTTTACTTTCTCTTTGAGAAGGGGTTAGTTTCGCCTGAGACGCCCCTACGAGGGAATGCTGGCGGGGCTGCTCAGGCATTTTTTGTAAGTCAGAGTGTGCTAATCCTAGTGCACTGGCTTTTTAACTTAACACCTGACTTTGTGTAAACAAAATATGTGCAATGGTATTATTGGTAGCCGGGATATGAGTTCTCCACTTTTTAGTGAAAATTCTGATTTGTAATTCAGAAAAGGCGGAATTCCACTTTTTTTTTTTTTTTTTTTTTTTCTAATAAGAAAAGACCATTTTTTCCATTTGGCTCGATTTTATTTCTATTTCTTCCTTTCTCTCTCTCTCTCTTTCTTTCTCTCTCTCTCTCCATATATATATATCTCTATCTATCTCTCTTTATCTTTCTTTTCCTGTTTTTTTCTCTCTTCCTCTTCCCGTCAGATTTTGTCTTGTTTTGCTTCACCTCCCTTTTCCCCTCTCTCTGAAAATGTTAATTTTGCCATACTTCAACCGATTCATGGGTCGGAGAGGTAGAACACTGGTTTCTTCCTGTCTCTTTTAAAACATATCAGTCAATACTTTCAGTGTGAAAAAGAAAACAAAAATAATTGTAGATTAACATTCTTCACTAAATGAACTTAAAAAAGAAAACATTCTACTTTTTTTAGGCGATTATGAGTTAACATCCTGGCCCCCTAGGTTGGGAAATTCATCTTGATTTCAGATTTTTGGGGGTATTGGCCAGTCACATCCCTGTGGTAGGTTGAAAGAGGATAACCAGTCTGTGTGCAAGAAGTGTAAGACAATGGAGATGGATGAGAAGTCAGATGTGAAGAAAGTATATTTGGATGGCGAAGCTATTGAGATTGTTAAGAAGTTCTGTTACTTTGGTGATACCATTGAAGCACAGGGTTAAGCAGATGCTAGTGTGATTGCAAGAGTTAGGAGTGAATGGAGTAAATTCAAGAAACTTCTGCCATTACTAACCAGCAGAGTGTTACCACTGTTGACCAAGAGAAGTGTCAGGCATGTGTATTGTATATGATGATGTATGGAAGTGAAACTTGGCCAGTGAGTTTGAGGACATGCGTTGCATGAAGAGAAATGATATGATGGATGTGTAATGTGATTTTTAAAAACAGGTTTAGATCTGATGACCTCAGAGGAAAATTAAATCTGGACAGTATAAGAAGATGTGTGCAGAACAGTAGACTTCGATGATATGGCCACGTTGAAAGAATGGATGAGAGTTCTTGGGTTAGTAGGTGTAGAACAGTTGAGATAGCAAGTTTAGTTCATAAAGGAAGGCCTAGGGAAACAGGAGATGGAGTGATAAGAATGGACTTGAGAGGGATAAGTGGTCAAAGATAGGTTAATTTGGAAGTCAGTTTCTAAAAGAAAAAAAGATTTCTAACAGATGTTAACAAAATATGACGACGACGATGATGATGATGAATTCTAACACAACTTTGAGCATTTCTGTACATTGTTTGAACAACCTTCACCGACAACTCGTTTGCCCCCAATTTACACAATGGCCACCAGACAACATCTCTTCGCACTGTGCAAAAAGCTTTCTCCAAATTCACCAAACCAAAATACAAGTTATTCTTCTTACCAAGATACTTATTTCAGTTATCTCAGGATAAATATAGTTTGCCCTGGCAGATAAACCAAATTGCATTTCATCTATGCTTATCCGATGTCTTATTTGCTGTCTAATTATTCTCTGTCATTTTCGGGATCTGATCCATCAACTTTCGGGATCTGATCCATCAACTTTCGGGATCTGATCCATCAACTTTCGGGATCTGGTCCATCAACTTTCAGGATCTGGTCCATCAACTTTCGGGATCTGGTCCATCAACTTTCGGGATCTGGTCCATCAACTTTCGGGATCTGGTCCATCAACTTTCGGGATCTGGTCCATCAACTTTCGGGATCTGGTCCATCAACTTTCGGGATCTGGTCCATCAACTTTCGGGATCTGGTCCATCAACTTTCGGGATCTGGTCCATCAACTTTCGGGATCTGGTCCATCAACTTTCGGGATCTGGTCCATCAACTTTCGGGATCTGGTCCATCAACTTTCGGGATCTGATCCATCAACTTTCGGGATCTGATCCATCAACTTTAAGCCTCTATAATGATCTCTATCATAAAGCTCCTTCATTATATTTGTAACAATTCACACTTGTACTAAGATCCCACTGGTGATACCAGATCAGGCTGCCCTGTGGCTCCCTGAGACGAAATTCACCTACATTGACGTTTTTTGTTTTTTTTTTTTGTTTTTTTTGTAAAACTTAATTATGTTCTACAAAACCAAAAACAAAAACAATAGCCCCTCTCCCTTTCTCCCTCCCCTTTTTTATTTTATTTTTAAAACTTGAAGCATAAATCTTTTACTATAATGACCAGATTCGGCATTAAATAACCCAAAAAGGGTTGATATGCCGTAAAACAAAACTACCAAACCAAAAACGATGATTAAACATTTGAAGATATAAAGAACTTGAAGCATAAAAACTTTTACTATAATGACCAGATTCGGCATTAAATAACCCAAAAAGGGTTGATATGCCGTAAAACAAAACTACCAAACCAAAAACGATGATTAAACATTTGAAGATATAAAGAACTTGAAGCATAAAAACTTTCACCAAAATGACCAGATTCGGCATTAAATAACCCAAAAAGGGTTGATATGCCGTAAAACAAAACTACCAAACCAAACCAAACCTAAGATCCCACTCTTCTGGAACAACCTATTCTTTTATGACCTGATTTGTCAAGTTTGAATAATTCGAATTCTTGTATCACCTGTAGCGTTCAGCATTTCTGCAACAACACCTTACACTTCTTCATCTTACTCACAGCTTCCCATAACATTTATTTCTCAATTCTTATAACTAGACCATATACTGCTTCTGCAACTTCTAGATTTGTTTTCAGCTCCATGAAAACTCTGTATTCAACAATCTCTCATAATAGCATTTCTAAGAATCTCTCTTGTCCTGTTCATTTTTTACTAACACTCCATTGTCATTTCAAATGCATTTTACTCCAACAATATCCATAATTGACTCTGCCATCTGTTTAGCAATCCTGAATACTTTATTCTCCTGGTCATCCCTTCGTAGTTTATCTAAAAACCTAGCTTGTTCAGCTTCCATCTTGGCTTTGTATATTGCTCTTTTTACTGTCCTCTTTGCCACCAGATACGTATCCTTATTCACTAAACCTTTTCCCCACTTGCTCCATAATTTCCGCTTGTCTTTGATACACTTTTCAGCTACCTCATTCCACCACCATGTCACCCTATGTCTTAGAGGCCCTTTTCTTCCACCAAAGTCTGGTCTGTTAGCCTCCAACCTACAACTTTTTCCACTTCTACAATTCCTCACCCAAAATGCACCAAACATTGATGTTTTATTGTTTTTTATTTTCCGTTTTGCAAAACTCAATCATATTCTGCAAAATCCAAAACAAAATACAACAATTTCCCTTCCCTCCCCCTTTCCCTCCTCCTTCCCTCTCTCCCTCCCTTCCCCCTTTCACTCAACCAAATACCATGAATAAATACTTGAACAGATAAAGAACTTGAAGCATAAAAACTTTCAACAAAATGACCGGATTCAGCATTAAACAACCCGAGGAGGGTTGATATGCCGCAAAACAAAACACCATGAATAAATACTTGAACATATAAAAAAAACTTGAAGCAAAAAAACTGTTACCAAAATGACTGGATTCAGCATTAAATAACCCAAAAAATGTTGATATGCCGTAAAACAACAAACCACAATTCCTGAAGTGGATCTGGTAACCGAATGCTCAATAACTTGGTCTCTAAACTCGTGTTTCACATGTTCTTTATTCAACCTCCACGCCTTTTTCTTGGGGATAAACTTCCTCTTTATCTCATGAGGTTTCTTCAACTTAAATCACAAATAGCTGTGTCACAATTTTTTCACCAAGTTACAGTAGGCTATTTGGCCTATATACTGTCCATTCGGGTTATATGTTCATTTTACCAATCATTTTCACATAAAAATCATATTCTGGAGTTAGTGATACCATGTATAATTACATATTAAATCATTATTCATCATATGAGGGGTTTATAAGTGATAAATTAAAAAATTTGGTCCCATAAATGACTGCACTCCCAAGTCCATATATTTGCTGTATCATCCGGGCATGGGTGAATACCAGCTATGTGCAAGAACAGTAATACTAGTGAATAAATCTTAATTTTAGGTGAATTATAAAAACTCAGAAATACTAATATGTGTCAGATATTAACTTTTCTTTGAATTATCTGATGCATATTGACATCAAATTATGAGGTTTACTCTTGTAAAAAAATAAGTTATTTTGTTCAAATACTGAACAATATTGCAATGTACAATGTAATATCTTCTTTTAAATTTACAGCAAAACTACTGATTCAGTTGGACTAATAAAAAGCTTTAGAATTCATACATATCATGATTTTAAGGAATCCATAAATAAATTCTTGTTCACTGTCGCTTAGTAAGTTGATAGCTTGAAAACCAGGCTAGTCCACATACCAAACTTGTAGTGAAAAGCATGTCAAATTATCTTTTAGAAAATACTATGGTTTGGTATGTGAACTACAGAGGTTTTGGAGATATTTAGCGGTAAATATGATATTTCTAGGCAAAATTTATGCAAAAATAGGCATTTTTTGGTCAAATTGTAACAAAACTTTGTGTTCAAAACACTAAAAACAGTATGAAAACTGAGAAAATAGTGTTAGATGATGTATTTGCGGTTGATAGAATGATGACTCACAAAAAAATGCACAAACTAATTCAGCAAACCCTAAAAAAAAATTTTTTAAGTATTTTTAAGGAAAATGTGTTTTTTTTTTTTAATATTTCCAGATAAATACCTGAGATTTTGGAACCTTTTGCTGAATTTCCGTAATTTCAAATTGCCATATTTATTTTTTATGAATAAAAATATAGACCTGAATTTTTGCAAAATACTCAGAATTTTATCTGTTTCACAATAGTTTAATGGATTTTGATGACTATTGAAAAAATTAAAATTGCTTTATACAATTTTTCTTTGATAAATGTAAAGATTCTTTTTTTATGGAAACGTCAAAAATGAATAACGTCAAAAATTGTGTCTTCTTTTGTAGTATGATGAAAAATTGCGTCAAAATTGGAGAAGGGGCGTATGGCGAAGTTTTCCGAACAAAACAGGAAGGACGGTCAGTAGCATTAAAAGTAAGTCCTTTTAACTGACTCTAATTCAATCTTTCTCCACTTTTTCTTTTACGTTAGTCCCGATCTACGGCAGAGTCCGCAGTAATAGATTTTTCTCTCCACTTGGAACGATCACAGGCTTAGTCCGGGTGAAGGCCAGTTTTACAAAGATACGTGTGTTTGTCACCTGCCCATCTCATCATTGTATTCCCGCCGACTTCTAATTTAAGAGCAACTTTCTCAACAGTGTCGCCGTCAGCCTTCAACACATGTCCAAACCGTCTGAGCCGCCATTCCCTAAATTTACTCTCGATTGGAGTGATTCCGTAGCGCCTTTGGATGTCTGCATTGCCGGCCTCTGGAACTCCCTCCCTGCCCTCTGTTTCCTCGACAGTACTGACATGCAGAAATTTAAAATCAATGTAAACAAACATCTCGCTGCGCAGATCCCAGTTTAGGCTGACCCCCCCCCCCCCCAACCTTCTCCCATTTTCTTTCTTCTCAGTAGCCCCTTACGTCTACAGTGGCAGCCTGCCTTGTTTGGGGTGAACTACGTTAAAAAAAAAAAAAAGTTATGCCTAGTACCTACATCGTGTAGACAAACTCAGTATATTGGAAATGTGAAGTTCTTGTGTTTTATGTATGAAAAAAGTGTTTTAATCCCACTGTCTTTGCGATAAACCGCCCAACTTTATAAGTAGAGATATAACAAATGCTATTTCAAACTGAGAAAACCTTGGTAAATGTGAAGTTTCTCGACGTGATAATTTTATCGGAAAAACAATATGCCATAGCTCAAAAATTTTATGTTTAAGATTATGACATGCTGAACGTATTTGGGTTAAAATCAATTTACATCAAATTTAGTTGGCTTTAAAATCAACTTTAAAATTTTTGTATCGTCTAGTTTTACAGAGCAGCCATATTGGAAATATGCCAGTTTTTTAAATAAAACGAAAAAAGTATAGCTAATTAACTGTTAATAAAAGTTATTTTTAAATAAAATGAAGAAAGTATACCTAATTAACTGTTAATAAAAGTTTTTTTATATAAAACGAAGAAAGTATAGCTAAACAACTGTTAATAAAAGTTTTTTATATAAAACGAAGAAAGTATAGCTAAACAACTGTTAATAAAAGTTTTTTATATAAAACGAAGAAAGTATACCTAATTAACTGTCAATAAAAGTTTTTTATATAAAACGAAGAAAGTATAGCTAAACAACTGTTAATAAAAGTTTTTTATATAAAACAAAGAAAGTATACCTAATTAACTGTTAATAAAAGTTTTTTATATAAAACGAAGAAAGTATAGCTAAACAACTGTTAATAAAAGTTTTTTTATATAAAACGAAGAAAGTATACCTAATTAACTGTTAATAAAAGTTTTTTATATAAAACGAAGAAAGTATAGCTAAACAACTGTTAATAAAAGTTTTTTATATAAAACGAAGAAAGTATACCTAATTAACTGTTAATAAAAGTTTTTTTATATAAAACGAAGAAAGTATACCTAATTAACTGTTAATAAAAGTTTTTTTTTATATAAAACGAAGAAAGTATACCTAATTAACTGTTGATAAAAGTTTTTTTATATAAAACGAAGAAAGTATACCTAATTAACTGTTAATAAAAGTTTTTTATATAAAATGAAGAAAGTATAGCTAAACAACTGTTAATAGATGTTTTTTTTTAAATAAAACGAAAAAAGTATACCTAATTAACTGTTAATAAAAGTTTTTTTAAATAAAACGAAGAAAGTATACCTAATTAACTGTAAATAATTATTTTTTTTGATAAAAGTTTCCAATATATTAATTTCAGTACCTTAGCCAGCTTCATTTTTGCTTGAAAAAAAGAATGTATCTTTCCTTACAGATGTGCACGCTCTGCAGTTGGTATTTGTGCATCTCCATGCATATTTGTCCGTCAGCTTGCTCCTTGGGTTTAACCTGCACATATATTCGCAGTTTCTGAATTTTTGATAAATGTTTCTTCATTTACTCAATATTGAGATTTCTTTAAAATTGGTTGTTTGCTGACAGCTGATTGGCTAATTTGTTTTAGCGGTTGCGATATGATGCACCTGAAGAAAGTCGGAGGTTACATCGGCCGAAACGTTGTGAGAATAACATCCAAGATGAGAACAGTAGTCAGAATAATCCAATACTACAAAACTACCTTCTTTCACTCGGAACATTCCTTGGATGCTTTGAACTCTCATTCTTCACAAGCTCTTTATTTTTCGTTGTCTTAACAAGTTGTCAAGTGAAAGTGATTACTTTTGTATGGATAGACTTTGTCATTGTTTCATTTGATAATGTCCTATCTTCAGCACTCCCTTAAAAAGGAGGTAATGCCTGGAAGTATGGCCTCCTGAGACAGAGTAGATACTACACTTTTATCCTGGCCCAACTTCCAAAGAAAATCAGTCGCATTTATATAGTTTAAATGTGGGAAGCTTGCGTAAAAGATCTGGTAAAATTGTTGAGTTTATTGAGAGAAAGAGGGATAAATAAAGACCTAGCCAGAGATAGGTTAGTTTGGAAGTCGATTTCTAAAAGCCGTCCAACTCATGTAAAACGGACGTTAAACCGAATATGATGATGATTCTTTACAGATTATCCCGATTGAAGGAGACTTTGAAGTGAACGAATGTCCGCAGAAGAACTTCCTGGAAATATTCCCAGAAATTGTCATCTCAAAGTAAGTATTGACAATAAAAATGGCTAAAATTTGCCAAAGGTTCAGTAATTTTGTAATTAATACTTTGATATATTTTTGTTAATGTTGGATTATTTATTCATTAAAAGTGAATTTTCTGTTAATCTTTCTTCTGTTAAGCTACAAATCGAATATATAAAAAGTCAGTCAGGTTTTTGACGCAAATTGCTTCCAACCTAAAACACAGATGTGTATTCTCTGCTCTTTAGCAGAATTTGGTGCAACTTTAGAATTCGACCGACATGAAAGAAAAAAATTTGGTGCTTGTGCATATCAACCCTGACATTGAAATATTTAAAGAATGTATAAACTTTATTATGTACTTACGTGTTAGCTGAAAATAAAATGGTGCAGAAAAAATTACGCAAATTCATCCAGTAGTTATTAAATTATGAGAAAAAGAGAAAAAATGATTTTACGTACATTTTGACATTTTTGTAAACAATGGAGACCCCAAACCCCGAAATCGTGAAAATATGAGTTATCGTCCTTGCCCACTGGAAAATCTAAGATACAAAATGGTGGAAATATCTACCGAGTGATAAAATCGTTTTTTATTTATAATTAAATAAATACTGGATGAATTTGCATAATTTTTGGTGTACAGTCTTTTTTTCATCTACCACGTAAGTACATAACAAAGTTTATACATTTCTTTAGCTATTTTATTTTTAAGAGCGGTCTAACATGTCAGGGTTGATATGCACAAGCACCCAAAATATTTTTTAAATATTTGAATGATGTATATACCTGTAACGGAAAGCATATATTGTATACCAAAAATCACGTAAATTGATAGTTTTTTTTTTTTTTACATAAGAAAATCAAATTTTATGATGAAATGAAGATTGACGATCCTAATTGGGCATTGTGTTTGCCGGTCAAGGGAGATAACTCCAACTTGGTCAGCAAACAAAATGCCCAATATGGCGTCGATATATTGACGATCCTCGTTTACCCATAAAATTTGATTTTCTTTTGTAAAAAAAAAACTACTTGATCAATTTACATGATTTTTGGTGTATGATATATGCTTTCTGTCACATGTACGTACATCATAAAGATATTTTTTTCATGTCGGTAAAATTCTAAACTTGTACCAAGAATTCTTTTTTTAATCCAGAAAAAGCGGATTTCTGCTTAAGTCGCTAGAGCCTCTCATGGATGGTGAGTTCTTGCACTTTTTGGTTGAAATCCGCTTTTTTTTTAATAAGAAAAAGCTCATTTCTGCCAAATCGCTATAGCCTTACCTCCTTATTTTTTTGTCATTATTTAGCTGGATTTTATTTCTTTTTCTTCCTCTCTCTCTTGTTTTATCTTTTCTCTTCTCTTGTCTTTTCTCTCTTTCTCTCTCCCTTTTCAGACAGTTCTCTCTGAAAACTGAAAATGTTAATTTTGTTGTGAAGGTTAAAACTTCAAACGATTCATGAAGGGGGAGTGGAGTTAGATTACTTTTGATTCTTAAAGGAATGACTTCCTGTCTCTTTCCCCCCACATGCGCACTTGGTGTTTTTCTCAAAATTTTTACTTTCTCAGATGAAAAATTGTTTTTTAAACTGCCTTCTACACACACACAGGGAGGGGCGGGAGCGTGGTTATTAAAAAAAAAATCTAATTAAAACTTGGACAATATTGGTGTCCCTTCTTCTCCTCTTGTTGGGTAACAATGACTTACTAAGAAGACCTAGTATAGAATTTAATACAATATGGGAACCATTAATTATAAATAATAGATAAGGTTTATATATATATATATATATATATATATATATACAGTAATATGTAATAATAAAAGTACTGATATATAGTGATCAGTAGTAAGATTACACATAGAAAAAACAAGAAGAGATTTAAGGCTCCCAAAATTCATACTGTCTGCAAGGATCCGTGGCGCAATGGATATAGTATTAAATTCAGTTCTAAGTGATAGTCATCAGAAGGTTGAAGGTTCAATACGAAGAATTGCGAATGACTGACGGAACAAGTGCATGCTACCCCTGTGGATTAAATAAAGGGTTCCGTTCGAAATGCCGTCCAGATTCCCAAGTTTGACAGAAATATTCCTGAGTTTTAAGAGATACACCTGAAGAAGGCCGGAGGTTACAGCGTCCGAAACGTTGTGATGATAACACTCAAGATGAGAAATGTAATCCGAATAACAAAAATTATACAAAGTTAATTTTGTACTCTGTCAAGGCAAAAAAAAGTGCTTTGAGCGACACCTCCCTAGATGTGGCAACAGCACTCTATCTTAAGGCGTATCTGATACTTATATAGGTAGAGTATTGCATCAGGAATTGGGTATTTTTTTGAATGATAGAATTGTTTTTAATATGACGTGTAACTTTGTTTTGTTTTGTTTATTTGTGGCTTAACTTATTTTTCTCTTTTTATAGAAAACTGAGCGACCTGCGAAATGAAATTGATGACAACACACCAAATTTTGTTTCTGTGAACAGGTAAGAAATGATATTTTTTATAAAACTAGCAAATATATGCTCCCTCTGGTCACATATTTTTGCTAGGCAGGGAGTATTATGACAGTTCTCTCTGAAAACTGAAAATGTTTATGAAGGCTAAGATGTCAAACGATTCATGAAGGGGGTAGAAGAGTTAGATGGCTTTTGTTTTATCGAAGAATGACTTCCTGTCTCCTTCCTTCATCATGCACACTCTGTATCTCTTTCTTAATCTTGACTTTCTTAGTTGAAACTGATTGCCGAAAATAATTGATTGAACTATAAATGAAACTAATTGCGGCAAATTTAGATAAAAAATTATTTAAAATTATTTTTAATAGTTATCACTATCAAATCAACTCTTTAGCCAGGAACAAAGTGCAGTATCTGTTCCGATGGATACTACTACACCCTATAGACCGGTATCGTCTTGGCCTTCGGAGCTTGATTTCCGCCGGTCTGTGGGTTTGTCTTGTGCAGTTCTAGGAGGTCCACCCTCCCAGGCTTTGCCTCCTCTCTTTGGGGAGGAGTAAGTTTATTGCTTACTACCTGAGGCGCCCCTACCAGGGAATGCTGACGGGGCTGCCCAGGCATTTTTTGTAGGCCAGAGTGCTCACCTTCTCGGGCGCTGGCTTTTCAAATCCCACTTTCCTGACCTTGTGTCACATCTTACCTTGTGGGATGAAGATAAATAAAATCACTAACAAATCATCCAATTTTTTTAGTTGTTCTTGTTTTGTACTGCCCTCTACGCACACGGGGAGGGAGGTAGGTTGGGAAATTCGGTGCTTCTACAGAATACGAACAAGTAGATGGGTCAATATAAGCACAAGCCATCGTCTAACAATCAATTAGTACTGAATTAAATAACTTTTCTCTGAGGATTTTTTTTTTTTTTTGATCATTTAGAAAAGAAAAACACCTCAACGTATTTTTCTTCATGAAGAACAGTTTATTTCGGACGATGGTAAACAATGAAACAACTTTTCCATCTTTTACATTGTTTCCGGCTGATTCCAGAAATCTGATTCAGTGAGAGTCGGTTTAGTTTGGTTCGTATTCTGTAAAAGTACTGGGAATTCAAGGAGAGTAGAAAGTGACTAACTTGGATTTACTTTCGGCAGCCTCGTAACTCTCGCTTCCCTTATTTTGTCTTTTAGTCCTCACATTCCATGAGCGATGTTTCTAATAAAGATGGAAGAATTGCTGTTTTCTGAGTCAGAATCTATCCATCTAACACTTATCGTTGGCTAGTTTTTTATCTTGAAGTAGTATTTTTTTTATTTTTAGCTCCTTACATCAAGTGGCTTCATGCCGTGTCTGGAGCGATTTCCATAAAAAAACAAAATATTCATCTTGATTTCAACTCTTTTTGTGAATGGCTTCTCACATCTCTCTCAGTACATCCAAATATATATTTTTATCTTTTTTAATTTTGTTTTTAGCGTCAGTTGTCTGAAGGGTGTCTATCCTGCTCCACTGATGAGAGAATGGGACATTTTCCACAAACAGAAGCGATCAGAAAACGATCGGCCAGGTAAACATTTTTGATTTTTTTAAAATTCCCTGCAATTTAAGATCTTTCAACATGCTAATACCTGAAACAGTAAGTAATAAAAAGAAAAGTATTACCCACAAATACCAAAAGTGTAGTATCTGTTCTGATGCTGCTTCGGAATCTTTTAGATGAGGATTGATAACTTGTATTATTTGGACTACTGTTCTCATCTTGGATATTATTCTCACAACGTTTCGGCCGATGTAACCTCCGACCTTCATCAGATATGTCTTATCGAATTCAGGAATCTGTACAGAATTTTGAACGGAACCCATTATGTAATCCATGGAAGTAACTTGCTCTTGTTCCATCAGCCATGACTACGTAGAAGTCTTCAGTAATTCGTAATTTTAATCTTAGTATCGCCCGCACTAAGGATTGAACCTTCAACCTTCAGAAGACTGTCACTTAGAACTAATTATAACTAAGCACTTTTATCCGTTATGCGGACAATTCTACTATCAATTTTGGGAGTTTTAAACCTATTCTTGTATTTTTAGATATGTAATCTTACTACTTATTACTATATATATTTTATTTTTTATAATATATTCTAATCTATTATTTATAATTATGGTTCCCATATTGTTTTAAATTCTATACTAGGTTTACTTAGGAGGCCATTGTCGTCCAACATATGTGCTGCTTTTTTGAGTCGTCCTACCAAGGGAAGAGTCTATCAGGCATGTGTACGCAGTGTGATGATATATGGAAGTGAAACCTGGCCAGTGAGGGTTGAGAACATGCGTTCCATGGAGCGAAATGATCTGAGAATGATACAATGGATATGTAATGTGAGTCTTAAAGACTGGCTTAGTTCTGATGACCTCAGAGGAAGATTAAATCTGGGAGATGTGTGCAGAAGAGTAGACTTTGATAGTATGGCCACATTGAAAGAATGAATGAGAATTCTTGAGCTAGTAGACGTAGAACAGTTGAGATAGCAAGTTCAGCTTACAAGGAAAGGCCAAAGAAAACATGAGAAAAAGTGATAAAAATGGACTTTCACTGCTGAAGTGACCGTTGTCGGTTCTGAGTGAGCGTGAATTTCAACATGCAAATGTGAGTAAATAAACAAAGATAGGAGAAATAATTTGAATGAGGAAACTCAGTATGGCTTAGAAATAATTATTTATTTACTTTTTATGATATGAAAGATAGGATTTACTAATTTAATTACAGTTATAGTGGGAGTTGAAACGACATACGTTTTTACAAATATGTCTCTCAGTAGGAAGTCAAGGGGCATAACTCTTGCAAGGGGACATAACTCTAACAAGTTATCTCCCTTTAAATATGTCTTTTCTAAATGTCATTATTTTCTTAGCTAGAAATGTTTCGAACTAACAACTGTGAAATGTATTTCTAGAAGTAATGTTTTCTAAGAGTACTGAGTTCTTAGAATAATGTTCCCATTCTCACTGTAAAATGTTCTTCTGCTAGTAATGTTTTCTGAGAATAATATTTTCTAGAGAGTAGTGTTTTCTTGGAGTAATGTTCTCTGAGAGTAGTATTTTCTGAAAGTAGCGTTGGATCTTCTCATATAGCCAAGTGTTTCTAATTTTCCTTGGCCATTGCATACGCAGTACTCTCTCGCCAATGACATTTTCTGTGGATGCAGTCCATTTTTTTGGCTGAGTTTGGTGGTCAGTTCATAATTCACTATTGTAGACGAAAGTACTCCCCCCATTTGATCATTTAAAGAACCTCAAATGCAAGATCATAGTCTTTTAAGAAACGATTTAAGGGGTATATAACTTTAATGTAAATTATCACCCAATTGTGAGTCAGTAATCAGTAATGATCACCCGCTTCCAGACCAGATAGCATCTTTAAAGACATATAACCAAATTTTTATATATAGGCATTTGTAAAAAATTTTGGAGGGTGCAATGAGATTAAAAAGTGTAAAACCGAGAGGAAAAAATATAATTAATAATCAATATAAGCCGGCTTTCGTCCACACTCATCAGAGCAAATACGTGGAAATAATTCATGCACTACGATTAAAAACTTAAAATAGTGAAATGAAGACCAGTGACAAGTTTAGGGGGGTAAAAAAAAAAATGGGGGAGCGGGGGATTCACAAGTGGATCACATTGAGTCCTAGAAGCCAAATTTTTATATTTTTTTAAGGGAGATAAATTTTATGTGTTAACAAATCTTGGGCATTTTTTCGTATGCTTTAAAAAGTTAACAGGTAATAACCCCCCCCCCCCCCTTACTTTTAATCACTTAAAAATGTAGGTACTATTGCCATTTTACCCAAAGGAAACTAAGAAAAACTTAAAGCGATAGTATTTATGAATTTTTGAGATGAGGATTGATAATTTGTATAATTTTGGTTATTCGGACTACATTTCTCATCTTGCGTGTTATCATCACAACGTTTCAGACACTGTAATCTCCGGCCTTCTTCAGGTGTATCTCTTCAAACTCGGGAATATTTCTGTCGAACTCAGGAATCTGGACAAAATTTCAAACGGAACTCTTTATTTAATCCACGGGAGTAGCTTGCTCTCGTTCAGTCAGCCATGACCGGGTAGAAGTCTTCAGTAATTCGCAATTCTTTGTATCGTCCGCACCGAGGATTGAACCTTCAACCTTCAGATGACTATCACTTAGAACTGAATTTAACTTAGTACTATATCCACTGCACCATGGGTTTGAGTTCGAAGAGATACACCTGAAGAAAGCCGCAGGTTACAGCGGCCGAAACGTTGTGATAACACTCAAGATGAGAAGTGTAATCCGAATAACCAAAATTATACAAATTAAAGTAATAGGTTTTTTTTTTTGGTCGCCCGATCCATTGAATTTCTCTGAAATTTTGCATGAAGTTGTAACTTTGGTCAGGTTAGAAAGTGACATTCTCCAATTTTTGAAAAAAAATCTGGTTAGCCCCCCAGGGGGTCAAAAGGCCCTGAAATGGCAAAAAATGACATTTTTTGCCCTATAACTTTTCATCCATCCATTCAATTTCTCTGAAACTTGATCAAAATGTAGAGGCAATTGTTCCTAATAGAAAATAAGTATCGCTGACCTTGGAAAAAATCTGGTTCGCGCCCCCAGGGCGTCAAAAGCCCCCAAAATGGCAAAGATAACCCTTTTCTCCCATAACGTTTGATCCATCCATTTAATTTTTCTGAAACTTGGCCAAAATGTAGAGGCAATTGTTCTGGATATAAAATGAGCATCCTTGACCTCAGAAAAATTCTGGTTCGCACCCCACGGGGTCAAAGGGGGGGTCAAAAATGCCCCAAATTGCTCAAATTTATTGCATTTTACACTTGCCACATCGAGTCACATACAGAGGGGGACCACGCACGCACGGCTTGTTTTCATTGTATGGGGACATGCATGTCGAGGCTAAGGTTTTGGCTGAAATCTGATTTTGAAATAGATTCAAACCAAAATAAGGTTTAATTTTAATTTTGTCATAAAAAACCTTACCACTTACCCTAAGTCCAACTGGCAATGCAAAAAATAATTTTTTTAAAAAGACAGAAAAGGTTTGCACGGCGTGAGTCTCATGGAATTGTTAAAACTCAGTTTTGATTTTTTTTTAAAAGTAATTATTTTATTTATAGCAGTTTTAATGTATATCTTAAGCAGAAAAAAAATCCCTTCCAAACGAACACGCACCCACAATTTATTTCTAAGAAATTAAGGAAATGGCTAAGATTTTTAAAAAAAAAGTTACATGTCCTTAAAAACGCTATCTAGTCTGGAAGTGGGTGATAAGTTTACCTTAAAATTTATAATTCAGTGTAGATAATTTGTATATGGTCCAAGGGAGATCACTCTTAATAATTTTGAGCCAACAATGTTATCCCTCCACCAGGCACATAGTGCTACCAGATCAGGCTGTCTGAAGATGCCGGCTTCCTGACTGAAAATGCACCAAACATTGATGTTATTGTTTTTTTATTTCCTTTCCCTTTGCGCAACTCGATCATGTTCTGCAAAGCTAAAAACAAAAACATTTTTCCTCTACAAAACAACCGAACCAATTAACATAAATAAATACTTGAAGCATAAAAACTTTTATTAAAATGACCTGGTTCAGCATTAAATAACCCGAAAATGGTTGGTATGCCATAAACAAAACCACCAAACCATCCTAATGCCATGTAGTCTCATTAGTGTTTATTAAATTCTCTAAAACCAAGCTTCTCTTGTTTCAACACCAATGCTCAGATCCACGTTTTGCCTCAGTTGAAATAAATAGCTCTCTCTTTTGTGCTTGTTTTACAAATACTTCAATGGATTATGCTCCGATTAATTGGCTACTCTGGTGCTCCCTCGACATAAATTCACTAGACCAACTCGACAATCAACTAAATCCCATCCATTCACTGTGGAGGTCCTCAGATGCCGGAGAGCTTTCTACTCCAAAAAATATACCTGACTTTTGATGCGATCCTCTACCTCAGGGGCGGGCAACCTTTTCAGAGTGAAGGCCAGATGAGACTTTAGGAAGGAGATCGCGGGCCGGAGTGAAAAACGAAATCTCAGAATTACTATATTTTGTTTACATGAATAAATTGTACAAAAATTGCATTGAACACTCTACAAATCTGATATTTTTTCTCAAGAGACTTCTGTATGTGATGTTATAAAAGGCACCGACGAAGAGCCATTTTGGAATCATAAAAAATAATGACGGTGGAAATAGCAAGTTGATCCAGCATTCGTGTTGACACACCTCACATAAGTTCTCTGATTCATGCCCTTTCCTCGTCTCTCGTTTCCTCTTTGCCTCTCTCTTTCTCTTTCTCTTTTTCTATTTTTATCTCGGGCCAAGGATTTGAAATTAATAGTTAAAGAAAAATGAAATATACATGCATCATCGCTCGCTGATATTTATACATTTTTATCCCACTGTAAATCTTAATTGAAACCTACTTTTACGTCTATGTCACAAAATGATATTAGTTTTACTGGGAGGTCCGTGGGCCGGATTGCAATAATAAAGCATAGCAGGGTGGCGGGCCAGATGCTAAGCCTTCACGGGCCGGATGTGGCCTGCGGGCCGGATGTTGCCCACCCGTCCTCTACCTATATAAGAGTCGGATACACCCTAAGGTCGAGTATTGCTGCCGCATGTGGGGAGGTGCTGCTCAAAGTACCTTGTCTTGCCTTGACAGATTACAAAATCGACTTTGCAATTTAGTTGGGAGATGATCTCTTCAGCCTCAGAAAGCCTTTTGGCCAAGATCAAAGTGTAGTATCTGTTCCGATGGATACTGCACCCCATAGACAGGTATTGTCTTGGCCTTCGGGGCTTGATTTACGCCGGTCTATGGGTCTGTCCTGTGCAGTTCTAGGAGGTCCACTCTCCCAGGCTTTGCCTCCCCTCTTTGAGGAGGAGTAAGTTTATTGCTTACTGCCTGAGGCACCCATACCGGGGAATGCCGACGGGGCATCCCAGGCATTTTTTGTAGGCCAGAGTGCTCAAATTCTCGGGCACTGGCTTTTCAAATCCCACTTTCCGACCTTGTGTCACATCTTACCGCTGTGGGAGGAAGATAAATAAATAGTCTTTGTTTACTCTATCGCTATTTTCATGGAACGTGCTCGACTGAGCTCCTATCTTTTGTTCCCCATGTAAAACATTCACAGCAAGAACTCTACTTATTATCGCCACTGCAAAAAACATTACTTTCTACCTTTCATCATCATCATCATCATCGGTTCAATGTCTGTTTTACATGCTGGCATGTATTAGACAGCTTTTAGAAATTGACTTCCAAACTAACTTATCTCTGACCAAATCTTTATTTATCCCAGTTTCTCTCAAGTCCATTCTCATCACCTCCTATCATGTTTCCTTTTGAACTGAACCAGCTACCTAATATTTTCTACATCTACTAACCCAAGAACTCACATCCATTCTTTCAATGTGGCCATACTATCAGAGTCTCCTGTTCTGCACACATCTCTCTACACTGTCCAGATTTAATCTTCCTCTGGGGTCATCAGATCTAAGCCTGTCTTTAGGACTAACATTACACATCCATCGTATCATTCTCATATCATTTCTCTCTATGCAACGCATGTCCTCAACCCTCACTGGCCAGGTTTCACTTCCATACATCATCACACTGCATACACATGCTTGATAGACTCTGCCTTTGGTCAACAGTATAACACTCTACGTACGTCAAATTAAATAGAGTTTCTATAAACAAAATGTATTTCTAAGAACCTTCCATCCGTTGAACATGTTGCCGTGGGAATACTTCCCTGCAGACTACAACATGATCGCCTTCAAGTCTAATATCAACAAATACATGTCGTAATCAAATTTGACCCTCTCATAGTATAAAAATGTCGAGATAGTTGACAACTATATCTACTTAGGGAAGATGGTGAGCAGCAACACTGATATCATGCCTAGAAATCAAACAGCGACTTGTGCTTGGATGGATCGGCTTTTCCAAAGGAGACAACATCATGAAGAAATTCACCTACATTGACGTTTTTTTTTTTTTTTTTTTTTTTGTAAAACTTAATTATGTTCTACAAAACCAAAAACAAAAACAACAGCCCCTCTCCCTTTCTCCCTCCCCTTTTTTATTTTATTTTTCCTACCCTACTCCCGGTCCTGGATATGACCTTAAACTACATCCAATGGTGAGATCCGGCTTACGGACTTTGGGGAATGTGGAGCCTCCTCTTAATTACCATTGCTCCCAGGTCCACCCTGACCCGGAGTGGTAGTACCTGTTAGGGTCCCAACTATGGGTTAAATAGAAACAGATATTAAAAGGGGAAAGAAACAAAAAAGAGAAGAAAACAAATATACTTTAACAACCAAACCAAACACCATCAATAAATATTTGAAGATATAAAGAACTTGAAGCATAAAAACTTTCACCAAAATGACTGCATTCGGCATTAAATAACCTGAAAAGGGTTGATATGCCGTAAAACAAAACAACCAAACAACCAACATCATGAAAAATAGAAAGTCAACTATGAACATTAAACGGTAAACGTTTAATGAATACATCATGCCTGTTATGACATATGGTAGCGAAACATGGGATCTTAATAATGCAGCAAACGAGAGACTAAGAGTGGCACAATGCAAAATGGAATGCATTATGCTCGGCATCAGTCTACGAGAAAGAAAGGGAAACACTTTGATCAGACAGCAAATTGGCGTGAACGACATCATCATCATCACCATATGAGCAGCTAAACAGCAGATCACTTTTCGAGATATGCAGACAACAGTTGGACACTTAGAGCGACAGAATGGACCTCCGAGGCTATGGAAAAGACCAGGAGGAAGACCAAAAATCCATTGGAGAGACGACTTCATCAGCCAACAGGGTCTGATATAGCTACTTAGCTCAGGACAAAACAAGGTGAAAGGAAACCAGAAAGGGGTTCCTCCTCCAGGAGTGATAAAAAAAAAACCCTAATGATGATGATGATGATGATGATGACATACACACATACATAGAAATTTGGAAAATGAAAAAGGAAAGCCAAAAACTATATTATGTATGTATTCATCAACGTTTTGTCTTTATTGTGAGACTTCCTCAGGATGAAGAAAAATGCAGAAAAAAAATCATAGTCATTAATTTTGATTTGCCTGAAAATGTTCGAGTTTCAGCATGGTTATACAAATACAAATATATAAAAAAAATAATACTTTTTTTTTAATATTTCCTTTTGAATTTTTTTTTTTTTTTCAGATATATTCGATAAGAATCAGTTGTTCATCCTTTTTAATTTTGAAGACGGAGGTTCTGCCCTCGAATGTTTTAAGGTATTTTTTAATTTTTTTTTTTTTATTTATTTATAAACTTTTTATTTTTTGCTTTATATCTTTGGTCTTATCTCCTTTTACCTTCATCACTGAACAGAATATCTTCAAAAGACAATAATGAGTCTGCTCTCAGCCTGCCGAGCAAGCAGGTCATTCGATGAAACTTCCTGATATTTGCGTATTGGTTTCGAAAAAGGACATTTTATTAGTTAACTATTATTTGTTGTTACATTCCTGAAATGTTATTGACGTTGGACATTTTCTCCTTTTATATTAAGTCTTTTTCATTTGTAATATATTTCAACTTATTTGGGTTTTTTTTTTATTCATATATTAAAAAACATTTAAATTAAAAAAAATGTGCAGAGATGGTGTCACACAATTTGAAAAAGGTATTTAAAAAAATTTTATTTTATTTAAAAAATTATTTTTTAAATATTAGATTTTTCGAAATAAAAATCTTTAATTCACCATAAGCGATAAAACAGGAAACTTCTTGATATTTGCATATTGGTTTCGAAAAAGGACATTTTATTAGTTAACTATTATTTGTTACATTCCTGAAATGTTATTGACGTTGGACATTTCCCATTTTATATTATCTTTTTTAATTTGTAATATTTTTTTTTATTCATATATTAAAAAACATTTAAATTTAAAAAAATGTGCAGAGATGGTGTCACACAATTTGAAAAAGGTATTTGAAAAAATTGAATTTTATTTTTTAAATAATTTTTTAAATATTAAATTTTTCGAAATAAAAATCTTTAATTCACCATAAGCGATAAAACAGGAAACTTCTTGATATTTGCTTATTGGTTTCGAAAAAGGACATTTTGTTAGTTAACTATTATTTGTTGTTAGATTCCTGAAATGTTATTGATGTTGGACATTTCCCCTTTTATATTATTTTTTTTAATTTGTAATATTTTTTTTTATTTATATATAAAAAAACATTTAAATTTAAAAAAATGTACAGAGATGGTGTCACACAATTTGAAAAAGGTATTTTAAAAAATGTTATTTTATTTAAAAAAATATTTTTTAAATATTAGATTTTTCGAAATAAAAATCTTTAATTCACCATAAGCGATAAAACAGGAAACTTCCTGATATTTGCATATTGGTTTCGAAAAAGGACATTTTGTTAGTTAACTATTATTTGTTGTTAGATTCCTGAAATGTTATTGATGTTGGACATTTTCCCCTTTTATATTATTTTTTTTTATTTGTAATATATTTCAATTTCTTTTTCATTGTATAATAAAAATAAAAATTAAAAAATTTTTAACTAAAAAAGGAATGTTGTTGTGTACAGATGCTATCTACTATGTTTATCAGACATTGTCCGAATGGAGATATATTGTTACATACCCTTTAATTTCTTGTGGAGGGGTGTCATCTCGATGTCGTCTAGTGGTTGAGTTCTTTCTTCGCTTCTGTACTGCCGTGAACATCGCCGTCCACTGTGTCTACAACAAAACCTTCATAACACGCTTCACGAGGCAAACAATCTTTTAAACTTAGTTTTATTCAGGCATCAGTCTACCGTCGCTCTTGGAGATGTTTCACCAACGTTAAAGGAGAGATCAAATTACTACTCTATCGTAGTTAATTCCTAGCTGAAGTCCTTAGCCATTCGAGGAGGGGGGAAGAAGGAATCTCATGCCACTTAGGGAAATAAATTCCCATTTTTCATTTCGAACTATATAGAGAAATACGTCTGTTTGGCTTGCTTCCAAAAACCAGACTGGCAAAACTTTGTTGCCCACACAAAAGCCCGTGACGTCACAGAAACCTTATGCGCAGGTGCACCTTGACCCTTGACCTGAGGTCTCGCCAACGTGGTGGCCCTGTCATGCCTGCGAGCTTTGACTGTGAGAACAGCTCTATTTTGCACTTGGTTGTACGGATTCGCCCGCACTAAATCGTGCAAGCCAAACCAAACGATCCCCCACACATACATCCACTTCAACATGCCATTATCCAACAATATTTCCAAGTTTAGAGAAAAATTATTTAAAAATAAGCATTAGAAGGAGAATGCTAGAAAAGGTTAGGAATTGAAAGATTCAGGATTCGACTACGAGGCGACAACAGAAAGAAAAAAACGCATGAAGTTCAGGAGAGTCTCAGGTCGAACACTGATGGCTACGTCCGCATTCTAGGCAATTAACCCGGTGTTATGAATGGTCGTGTATTTTAATTGATTGTAACTTGTGAGACATTAGAGCTCCTCTAAGAGGGGAGGTAATGTAACACAGCTAGCTGCAACTGTGTTATACATGTGGTCACAAGATTCAACGCATTGCTATACCAGCCTAAAAACAAGGCTTGGCTATCAGAGAACTTCGTCGACCACACTTCACTTGACATCTGGTCTCCTAGCTCACCTGACTGCAACCCCTTCAACTTCTTTGTGTGGGTCGCGGTTAAAACATGAAAGACGAACTAAAGGTCACAATCACCAAAACTTTTGGGTGCTAAGCTAGGAGACTAATGAAGGCCTGTGACCGTTTCTAAAGCATCATCAAAGCCAAAGGCGGGTTCATCAAGTGAAATCAACAGGACAAATAATGAAGAGAAACTGAAAACCCAAATTTGATGAATGAATCTAAAAAAATGAAAGTACTGTTAGGTTATTTTTTCAAGACAACAATCTTGCAAAAACCCATATCACCATGCTCTTTATGTTCCGAAAGCAGTCATGTTATTGTGTACAGATATTATCCAGCATTGCCTGGATAGACATATTGCCGCATGGAAGGCTTAGAGAAAAATGATTAAAAAATTAGTCATGTTTACATTTTTTCTTAAATAAGATTTTTAAAAATCCATTTTAATTTTCCTATTTTATTTTCGATTTCAATAAATGTTTGATTAATTGTAAATAAAAGAAATAATTCAATGTGTGTTTATCAAAGTGACAACATAGAGGCGAGAGACGCACAAGATCTTGTCTGATAGTTTAATACAGAGATGATGAAACATTTCTTGGAAGTCATGTTTAGAAGGTACTAATATGGGAAGGGTAATTCATATAACAAGATAGAACAGAAAACAAACAAAACCTGTATAATGAGGGAAAGTGAGGTATTACTTATCTAGTTTATGAAAATTAAATGAATGGGAAAGCAGTATTTTTGTAGATAAAAGAATGGTCCTTTGTTTCTAAACTAAAATGACTGTTTTGGGATGTATGGTGTAGTCACTATGAGAAGAATTTTTTTTTTTTTTTTTTTTTAATTAACTGATGGGTCACTACTGATCAAGGTCCGGGGGCCACACAACGGACACGGGTTAAAGAGATAGTCAGTTGGACGATGATCGCCTCCACAAGAGAAGAATTGGAAACAATGGATGGAATGGGCAGAAGATGACTTGATTTTATTCTTTTAATAAATCTATGTATAAAAAAAAATAATTTGAGCTTTTTTTTTCTTCTTTTTTTTGTTATGTGTTTTTGACATTGTGCTGGAGAGGGATTAAAGTCTGAGCGGCGAGAATTTCAAAATGTTCAATCAGGAGGGAATGATACATGTTGGCGTGCATTGACATGCATAGAGATCTTTTTTCATCCATTTAAAACCGTTGTATTAATCTGAATAAATTTGTGAGTTTGGAAAGCCAGAAACAACGCAGAAATATATATTTTTTCTTCAGCACAATGTCGAGAGCACATAACAAAAAAAAAGAAGAGAAAAAAAAAACTCAAATTCTTTCTATGTCTGATGAGGATGTTTTGCGATCAAAAATTCACTACTTTTTAAAAAGTTTAAATAAATGAATGTTTATTAAAAAAAGATTTTTTTTCAATTCAATTTTTTCTTTGTATTTGAAAAATATATTTTTTACTTTTATTTCGTTTTTCATTTGTAAAAATTATGTGAGAAAAGTTTATTTTTTCTATTTTTACATAAATTTGTTATATTTGTAATTTCAGTTCAGCAACGTGCGTCAAGCGAGAAGTGTCTTACAGCAGGTCGCCTACGGCTTGGCTATTGCCGAGTCGGCTCTTGAATTTGAACATCGGGATCTTCACTGGGGAAACGTGCTTGTACGTCCCTCTCCTAATGAAACGCTTCATCTCAGATTAAAAGGGGAAGACATTCACCTGCCGTCATGGGGCCTAGAAACCTGCATCATAGATTTTACCCTGTCAAGGTTGCAAAAAGGTAAGCAGATTCGTAGTGTCGGCAAAATGTTTAAGTCAGTCAAACATTCACTGTTAGACCTGAATAGCAATGCATCTGACAAATCAATATTTGATTCTAACTAGCTTTCTTTTTCTTTTCCTATATTATTAGCACAAATATAATTTGGTTCTCTTCAGTTTCTATCTGGCAATACTTAGGCCGGTTGGAAATATTGATATAATGATGACATTTTCCCTTAGTCACCTAACCAGCTTAAGCCCTTAATTAAAAACAAGTTTAGCCTTTTCCTATTTAATTAGACTATCAAATAAACAATTACTTATGTTTACATTAAAATTATTCAAATATTTATTTATTAATATTACTTGTGTCTCACAATAGTTGATACAATAATTTTTTTTTTTAATCAACTAAATGAAATGGTCTTCCCCTTAAATGATATACGCAGTTGATTATTAATCCTTACGATTACGTTTGCTAGGATGTAAACAGCTGCTTGTTCTTGGACAATCCATTATTTTTATGGTACATTGACATTCATTTGGCTAGGAACAAAGTGTAGTATCTGTTCTAATACTATACTTCATCTTTTATGTCTTCGGTCAGTGAAGAAGAAATATTTCTATACTGAGGCAATTTTTTTTTTTTCTTAATCAAGAGTGCCCCTTTTTGAGGAGCTGGATTTTCTCCCACATTAAAAACTAACCTTGTGTCTCACACTGCCCTCGTGAGGAGGCAAGTAAATGGGGAGACTCATTTACTTAACTGATTCTTTCTATAAATAGTTTTGTCGTCCTCACTTTGGATTAATTGGATTATTCCGACTACTGTTCTCCTCTTCAATGTTATTCTCACAACGTTTCGGCCGATGTAACCTCCAACCTTCTTCAGGTGCGTCATATCGCAACAGAAATAAGTGCTAAGTAATAATCAGTTGGGCTGGTGCATCATTTACTAGTCTCTCCCTCCTGGACAGGGTCCAAAAAAGAGTCGTCAACCTAATAGGTCCCTCACTGTCAACCAAGCTCCAGTCCCTGTCCCATCGCCGCAATGTAGCATCCTTGTGCTTGTTTTACAAATACTTCAATGGATTATGCTCCGATAAATTGGCTACTCTGGTGTTCCCTCGACGTAAATTCACTAGACCAACTCGGCAATCAACTAAATCTCATTCATTCACTGTGGAGGTCCCCAGATGCCGGAGAGCCTTCTACCCAAATAGCTTCTTTCCTCGTGCTGCTGGCCTCTGGAATTCCCTTCCTGCCCCCCTGTTTCCCCGACAGTACTGACATGCAGAAATTAAAAACTAATGTAAACAGACATCTCGCTGCGCAGATCCCAATTTAGGCTGACCGCCCCTTACCTTCTCCCATTTACTTTCTTCTCAGTAGCCCCTTACGTCTACAGTGGCGGCCTGCCTTGTTTGGGGTGAACTATGTTAAAAAAAATTTTTTTTTTAAAGTGACAGTCTTCTGGAGGTTAAAGGTTCAATCCTTAGTGTGTACCATACTAAGAATATAATCAACTTACTTCTACCTGGTCATGGCAGATTCTCAGGTTCGACGAGACCCACCTGAAGAAGATTAGAGGTTAAATCGGCTGAAACGTTGTTAGAATAACATTCAAGATGAGAACGGTAGTCTGAATGACAAAAATTATCAATCCCCACCTCAAAAATTCTGAATCATATTTTCTCTTACAAACGTAAAATACTGTATTACTTTAAATGTCCGTGGCGAGATATTTTTTTGCGTACATGATGACCGCCATTTTTTTTTTCTCTCTCACTTCATAACTTTATAAATGACATTAAAACATAAACAAAACAATTATATGAAAATACCTCCTCGTCTTTGCCCGGTATTGTTTATTTTTTGTTTTATTATTTTTTTTTATGTACAAATTATTTTCTCATAATAATGTTTTATTACATAGTGCATTGTGTCATTAGACTTGCGTAAATTACTTATGTAAATACTAGCAGGGTGACCCGACGTTGCCCGGGATTGAATGAGGATCACTACGATGTACTCTTTCACTATGCTCATAACGCCATATTACTTTATTTGGTTTCTAATGCTCCCCCTCGTCTTTCCGTTTCGCCCCCTAATATAGTCGGAAGAAGCTGAAATGTTGAAAAATTTTCTGAATTAGTGTCTTATACATATGGTTTAAATTTCATTAAAATCCGATATACGAATTTGAAGTTTTAAGGGAGTTCTGTCCCAATGCATGACTTAGAAGTGGGGGCACATAGATATCTGGCACATACAGGATAATGTAGAGATTCAGGACCTCTTCCATTGTCTTCCCTGGAGAATTTTATACATATTATATACATTTTTTTAAGTTTTAAAGAAAGCTTATCCCCCCATAGCTTTATTAGATTAGCAGGGCATTTAGAGATTCGGAACCACTTCCATTGTCTTCCCCAGAAAATTTTATACATGATTTAAATTTTATAAAAATAGGATATGTTTGAAGTTTTAAGAGGGTTATGTTGTAATAGCCCTCTTAGAGGTAAACTTAGAGATTCGGTAACACTTCCATTATATTCCCCCGGTTAATTTTACATAAGAATACAATTTTTGATTTTATGTAGATGCTCTAACCTTTCTTTCTATAGGGAATACACAAACACACACACAGACATTGAGTTTTTTATATATAGAAGATTTCATTTGTCATCGTCATCATCATATTCGGTTTAACATACATTTTTTTTTTTTCCTTATTTCACCCTAAACAAGGCATATTGTCAATGTAAGAGGTTACTATGATTAAGGGCCAGATTTATAGGGGCATCCTAAGTGGGGAGTTGTGCAGCAAGATGTTTGTTCACATTACATTTAAATTTCTGCATGTTGATACATTCGTGGGAGCAGGGAGGGAATTCCAAAGGCAAGCGTTCTGAAGAAAGAAGCTGTTTGAATAGAAAGTTATTTTGTATCTTTGAATCTCTACAGTGAAGAGGTGAGATTTTGCTGCTAGTAGGTCTGGATATTTACGCTTGAGGGTTACAAGTGCAGTAAGTTTATCAAAACACATTCTGTTAAAGTTTTCTGTTTTTTTAATGGAAATCGCTCCAGACAAATTATGAAGCCACTTGATGTATGAAACTAAAAAAAAAAAATACTACTCCAAGGTAAAAAAAAAAAACAGCCAACGATAAATGTTAGATGTATAGATTCTGACCCAGAAAACAGCAATTCTTCCCCCTTTGTCAGAAACATCGCTCATGGAATGTGAGGACTAAAAGACCAAATAAGGAAAACAAGAGTTACGAGGCTGCCGAAAGTAAACCCAAAGTCCACTTTCTACTCTCCTAGTTCGATGGGACTGAAGTTTAGATGACAACGCGGGAGCTATTAGATTAGAGACTCTTTTACACCTGCTGGCATGTGTTGGATGGCTTTAAGAAATTTATCCCTCTTTCTCTCAAGTCCATTTTTATCACTTTATCTCATGTTTTCCTTGGCCTTCCCCTGTCAACTAACCTTGCTACCTCAACATCTACTCACCCCAAAAACTCTCATCCATTCTTTCAACGTGGTCATACCATCGAAGTCTCCTGTTCTGCACACATCTCCCTATACTGTCCAGATTTGATCTTCCTCTGAGGTTATCAGAACTAAGCCTGTCTTTAAGACTAACATTACACATTCATCGTATCATTCTTATATCATTTCTCTCCATACAACGCATGTCCTCACCCTCACTGGTCAGGTTTCACTTCCAAACATCACACTGCGTACACATGTCTGATAGACTCTTCCTTTGGTCGACAGTAGTAACACTTTGTGTATCTCAAATCAAATGGAGTTTCCATGAACAAAATTACTTTCCAAGAACCTCCCATCTGTGAACACATTGTCATAAGACTGCTTTCCTGAGGATTTCAACATGGTCCTCTTTAAGTCCAATGTCAACAAATACTTGTCGAGACGTCTTATAGCTGGACAAGATACTGCTTTTGCAACTTCTAGATATTCACGATTCCATGTCTCAGGATAAATATAGCACCAGTGGTACTTTGCCCAGGCATAAAACTAAACTGTATTTCATCAATGCTTATTTGCTGCTCAATTATTCTCTCAATCACTTTCAAGATCTGATCCATCAACTTTAAGCCTCTGTAATTACCTTTATCGAGTGCTTCTCCTTTACCGTTGTAACATTTCACAATTGTACTAAATTCTTAGTCTTTTGCAATAACCTCTTCTTTTATGATCTGATTTGCCAAGTCTCTGATCATCTCAATACCATTTTCATCCGCAGCCTTCAAAATTTCTGAAACAACATCCGAGTGTCCTCCAGCCTCGCCCTTCTTTATCTTACTCAGTTTCCCGTACCATTTCTTTCTCAATTCTTATAGCTGGACCAGATACTGCTTCTGCAATTTCTAGATTTTCACGATTCCATGAAAACTCAAAATTCAATAATTTCTCATAATCGCATTTCCAAGAATCCCTCTTGTCCTTTTCATTTGTTGCTAACACTTCGTCATTTCGAATACACTTCATCGTCATTTCGAATACACTTCTTTACAACGAAAATGGAATAATTAGAATATCTTCATAATCATTAGTTCAACAATTAGCCTTGTTATACAGTCCCAAAACATTTTATATTTACATACAACACACACATGAATGACCTCAATTGATATGTATATATTCCGGGGCAACACTGTAATTGACAACTTTTGTTCATTTGCTTTTGACACCTGGGGATGATTCAACGAAGAATCAAAAACCGTTTGTGAAACCTATGAAACATTTATTAATTTTTTTTATTTTAATACAAAAAAGACCATCAGAAAAATAGAATAAAATAAATAAAAAAGTATAATTTAAACAGACGAATTCTGTTATTTTTAACAATGTTTGCATAAATGTGTGTGTGTATATATATATATATATATATATATATCTATTTCATGTATCATCATAAAATTTTATAAGGAGATATAATTTCTTATGTATTAATTTTCAGTATTTACTTCAACAGTGCTCGATACATAAGTAGAGCTAGGTAGTAAGCTATGAAAATATATTTATGGCAATTAAGCTCCACCGAGGTTCTCACAGGATACGAAGAAGTTAAGTTATATTTATGTATAAATAAACAATATTATGCTAAATATATAAATATATTATAAGGCAGCAAACAGAAAAACAGTGAATCTTTCTGCTTGCTGCCTTATAATATATTTGTTTCTGGAGGCGAACTTCAGTTTTCTGAAGAGCAGTACGGATGAAAGTTTCTAAATTGACATAAATTTTTGGTTGTTCATCTATGTGCGAAACGGTCTATCAAAATGCACCAAAGTTTTTTTGATTTGGAAATAAATAAATAAAAACTTTGTCACTGGAATTTAGCGTAATATTGTCGGACCTCTTGTCAAAGGGAACATAGACGATAAACCTGGATAGTGAGTGAGTGAGTGAATGATTGTTTATTTATATATGTCTGTTGTTAACATTTAACAATCATCAAGCTTTTATCTTTAATAGTTTGGACTTTATAATAAGGAATATATGCACAAATATATATTTTTATGCACCTATATATATAGATAGATAAGTAACAGTCTAACTTTAGCAGTATCCTAACAAGACAAACAAAGGCAATATCCCCAAAAAACTTAGATGAAAGGCGAAGCAAGTCAAGTCTGTCAGATATCATTGAATACTGCAGTTATGAAGTCAGCTCAATGGATAGGACTTTAGGTTATCCAGAGCTCATATATAACAACTTAGAAGGGTACAAAATTTATGACTTAATCATTATTAAGTATAAATGTTCCAAAAATTCGGCATCATTATGATGTTGAATTTTTGGAACATTTATACTTAATAATGATTATGTCATAAATTTTGTACCCTTCTAAGTTGTTATATATGTATAAGTAGATAAGTGATGAGAATAAAAATTGGATAAAGTACAATGTTTATTAAATCATCAATGGTTTAAACAAGAGTTATATAAAAAAAATGAAGTTTTTCCTTAATCCATGGATTTTCAAAGATATGCTATTATCATCAGAGGAAATTCGATGGATAAGTCAGTAAAATTTACTGTAATTCAAACATTTAAAAATATAAAAATATGAAAGATATAAAAATATAAACAATTTAAGAAGTTAAAAATATGCAAAGAAAATCATCACCATTGAAGAAGCGTAGAAAGTTCATTTAATCAAATCCGAGGATTCACAGTATGAAGCAAGTGTAGGGTTATGTGTTGAAGGTAGTCCAGACATCCGAAGTTGTGAAAATTTCCATTCATGGAGATAGAAGTATTCAAATTCAGTTGAAAGTTCGTTGGCAGTGAAATTAATCACCAAAAAAATACAGACGTATATGTCCTGAAAGAATTGGTGAAAAGTTAATAAAAAATCAAATAGTAGACATGTCAAAAGCTATAATTTTATTTCCTGGGCTGAGTAAAGAAATTAGTAATGTTTGTTCAAACATATATATATGCATATAAATATTTGTTATTGTTTATTATCTATGTACGTATACGTTTCGTCCTTTTTCAATCGGGACTCTTCAGCATAGAGATATGACTATTCACTACCGGTCACACGATTCGAAACCAAGTATTTTTCAACCCAAATCCAACGTCGCTAACCAATCGGCCAATTCTGAATCGCTTATAAACAATGATAATTTTAACACATTTAAAGCGGCGAGACGTACAGGCATTCTACTTCTATAAGGGAAGAAATGATGCATATAAAGCAAGTGACGTCATGCTGTGTTAGTGCTACCATTTACAGTGCTCTACTTTTTTACGAGGAGCTTCAAATATAAATATTTGTTGTTGTTTGTTATCTATGTACGTATACGTTTCGTCCTTTTTCAATCGGGACTCTTCAGCATAGAGATATGACTATTCACTACTGGTCACACGATTCAAAACCCTGGATTACATATATATATACAGGGTGTCTCAAAAAAATGTACTCACTCGTAGAATGACGAGAACACTTTTATTTATGAACATAGAGTGAAATGAAATAGCATCGAATACATGAGACAGATGTAATTGAAGAATCATGTTCGCAAATGTTCAAACTGATGACCATTATTGTTCAAACAAAGCTGATAACGCGCACCAAGGGATTCGCAAACGTCGCGTCATTCTAAGAGTGAGTACATTTTTTTGAGACACCCCGTATATATATATATATATATATATATATTAGTCCCCATCACCTCCTATAAAAATCTTACCTCAAATAAGGAAATGACTGCCAAAGAAAATCGATTGCATTTCAGGCTATGTAGTCTAAATGTTGGAAGCTGGCGTGGAAGGTCTGTTGAGATTGTTGAGCTTCTTGACAAAAAATGTGTTGACCTGTGTTGTGTCCAAAAAAACTTGTTGATGTACATCTGCTAGAATGATTGTCGAAAAGAATGCAAGATATAAGTATAATGTTCTCGCTTGTCAATTGTTATGTGAATCTATTAATATTCGGCTAGCGACATAATAGACACTTATACATACAATGCGAAGCGAGAACGTAGAATGAATAAGAAAGAGAGACATGGTTTGATGTTTACGCTTCCGAGACCTTCTTCTAAAGAGAGCGATCTTCGTCAGCATTCGTTTATATATGCAAGAGAAATATACAAAGAGAAATAATTATACAATGTAAGTGAGGTAACTATGATACACGTCGTTGTCTCCAAATGCAAGACACTACACCTCTCTCCACCTTAATTAAGTGTACGCGTGCGTGCGTATGATAAGTGGGGGGAGTACAGTCCATTATTGTCCATCACTTATGTATGCAATATGTCCATGGTGATTCTCTGATTTCAAGGGGGATCACCGATTATACAATTGTCTCAGTCAAGGAGGAAATCGTTTTTTCTTTTTTTTTTCTTTGCAAGATACATAATCTCATCCTCGTCGCCATTTATAATGTTCTCGCTTGTCAATTGTTATGTGAATCTATTAATATTCGGCTAGCGACATAGTAGACACTTATACATACAATGCGAAGCGAGAACGTAGAATGAATAAGAAAGAGAGACATGGTTTGATGTTTACGCTTCCGAGACCTTCTAAAGAGAGCGATCTTCGTCAGCATTCGTTTATATATGCAAGAGAAATATACAAAGGGAGATAATTATACAATGTAAGTGAGGTAACTATGATACACGTCGTTGTCTCCAAATGCAAGACACTACAATAAGCTGTATTGGATTGAAATGAAAAGGAAACAGGTGGTGTTGGTATTTTTTATTGTAGAGAGATGGGTAGATAAGGTGACTGAAGTTAATTGTGTAAGTGAGCAAATCATGCTGATGAAGTTGATGGTTGGTGAGAAAATATTCATAGCAATATCTGTTTATACACCATAATGTAGTAAATATGCAAAAAATGAGTTTCATGACAGGCTTATTGCAGTACTTGCTGTGGCAGGAGATTTAAATGGTCATGTTGGAAAGACATCCTGGTGATTTTGAGGGTATGCATGGGGGAAATGGATATGGTGATAGAAAGAATTCTAGTATTTGGTCTTGCAATGGATATGTTGGTGGCAAACACTCCTTTTAGGAAAAAGGAAATCCATCTCGTTACGTATGAATCTGGTATAGAAAAAGCTCAAATATATTATCTGCTGGTTAGGAAGAAGAACAGAAAACTCATGAGTAATCTGAAAGTAATACCTGGTGACTCAATTGTGACAAAGCATAAACCAGTTATTTGCTATTTCATGCTGAAGAAAACTTATGAGATGAAGAGAAAGTTTATCTCCAGGAGAAAGATGTGATGATTGAATGAAGAACATGTGAAACATGAGTTTAGAGACCAAGGGATCGAGGGTTCGGCTACCGGATCCACTACAGAAAGTGTGGAAGAAATTGAAGAATACACTGTTGGAGGTAACAGACCAGACTTGGGAGTTGGACGAAAGAGTCCCCAAGGCATAGGGTGAAATGGTAGATGAATGAGGAAGTTTAGAAGTGTAGCAAAGAAAAGTGGAAACGAAGGAGTCAGTGGATAAAAGGTTTAGTGAATAAGGATACGTATCTGGTGGCAATGAAGGAAGTAAGAAGAGCAATATACAAAACGCAAAAGTAGGCTGAGCAAGCCAAATTTCCAGATATACTACAAAGGGATGACCAAAAGAATAAAGTATTCAGGACAGCTAAACAGATGACAAAGACAAATATAGATATTGTTACTTAAGGCAATATTACTTGGAGAAGGTGCACCATTCCTCGTAAGATCCAGTGTATATCCCCTGTAGCTCCGAGACGAAATTCACCTACATTGACGTTTTTTTTTTTTTTTGTAAAACTTAATTATGTTCTACAAAACCAAAAACAAAAACAACAGCCCCTCTCCCTCCCCTTTTTTATTTTATTTTTCCTACCCTACTCCCGGTCCTGGATATGACCTTAAACTACATGAGATCCGGCTTACAGACTTTGGGGAATGTGGAGCCTCCTCTTAATTACCATTGCTCCCAGGTCCACCCCGACCCGGAGTGGTAGTACCTGTTAGGGTCCCAACTATGGGTTAAATAGAAACAGATATTAAAAGGGGAAAGAAACAAAAAAGAGAAGAAAACAAATATACTTTAACAACCAAACCAAACACCATCAATAAATATTTGAACATATAAACAACTTGAGGCATAAAAACTTTCACCAAAATGACTGCATTCGGCATTTAATAACCCGAAAAGGGTTAATATGCCGTAAAACAAAACAACCAAACCAAACACCATCAATAAATACTTGAAGATATAAAGAACTTGAAGCATAAACACTTTCACCAAAATGACTGCATTCGGCATTAAATAACCTGAAAAGGGTTGATATGCCGTAAAACAAAACAACCAAACCAAACCAGTGTATATCCATGTTGAGGGGATCTTACTTGTGCTGCGAATACTATGTTATTTGGAATATTTGGTCATGGTTTACTTGTAGGGGGAAGTATCCGTATGTCAGGTTGTCCTGACAAACCCTTGTACAAAGAGACCGAAGACACCCGAGGATTGTGTCTACTAAGTAATTCAAATGCTTCTAGTGTGTGTGTGTGTGTGTGTGTGAAGAAAAAAGGGTTTACAGTTTAATGAACACATACATTAAATATTTCTTTTGTTCCTTTAAAGAATTAAATTAATTTTCTCGATGCAAATTACTCTTACTTAGTATATGACCTAATTTAATATTTTCATTATGTTTTTCTAATCATATGTTTCATTAAACTTTCTAACTGGATTCATCTTTATTAGTGTTATTGTTTAATTTTATGTCTATTATCATAGTAACAAAATAGTATTATAGTGTCATGGCTTTGTTTAATGTTATGTCTATTATAGTAACAAACTATTATTAGTGTCATGGCTTTGTTTAATGTTATGTCTATTATAGTAACAAACTATTATTAGTGTTATGGCCTTGTTTAATGTTATGTCTATTATAGTAACAAACTATTATTAGTGTTATGGCCTTGTTTAATGTTATGTCTATTATAGTAACAAACTATTATTAGTGTTATGGCCTTGTTTAATGTTATGTCTATTATAGTAACAAACTATTATTAGTGTTATGGCTTTGTTTAATGTTATGTCTATTATAGTAACAAACTATTATTAGTGTTATGGCCTTGTTTAATGTTATGTCTATTATAGTAACAAACTATTATTAGTGTTATGGCCTTGTTTACTGTTATGTCTATTATAGTAACAAACTATTATTAGTGTTATGGCCTTGTTTAATGTTATGTCTATTATAGTAACAAACTATTATTAGTGTTATGGCTTTGTTTAATGTTATGTCTATTATAGTAACAAACTATTATTAGTGTTATGGCCTTGTTTAATGTTATGTCTATTATAGTAAAAAACTATTATTAGTGTTATGGCCTTGTTTAATGTTATGTCTATTATAGTAATAAACTATTATTAGTGTTATGGCCTTGTTTAATGTTATGTCTATTATAGTAACAAACTATTATTAGTGTTATGGCCTTGTTTAATGTTATGTCTATTATAGTAACAAACTATTATTAGTGTTATGGCCTTGTTTAATGTTATGTTTATGTTATTAGTGTTTTAGCTTTAAGTTATACTTTTACTTTTTTTGAAAGATGTAACTTAGAATTCCCTTTAAATATTAATTAAATTATCTCCCCTTTTGTGTTTATTTTATGTCTTTCTCAACAGATGGCTGCACTGTGTTCTGTGACCTTGCCAAAGATGACCTCTTGTTTGAAGGGAAAGGCGATTACCAGTTTGACGTGTATCGTTTAATGCGGGAAGAGACAGAGTAAGTGTCTTTTTAACATCTTGCAATTGCGCATCTTGCACAGTGCTGTATTAACTCTGGGGTTAGGGTTCATACCAAAATCAGACTGACAGAGTCTAGGCCATTTTTGAGATGGCTTGTTCTCTGTCGAACTAAGGTATGGTTCTGTGCAGTTTTAGGAGGTCCATCCCTCCCAGGCTTTACCTTCTCGCCCTTTGAGAAAGGGTTGGTTTATTGCTAATCACTTGAGGCGCTCCTACCGGGGAATGCCGACAGAGTTGCCCATACAATTTTTGTTTGGCCAAAGTGCTCTTCCTATAGGGTGATGGCTTTTCAAATCCCACTTTACTGACCTTTTGTGTAATCTTCCTGCCGTGGGGGGAGGGAGATAAATAAAAACCCATGAATAATAATTAACATCGTGTGAAATGCGAGTCTGGTGCAATTCTATCTTTTGTGGTAATGCTAAGAATTTGGGTACACAAGAAATGCAGAGGAATTACTGGTTGGTTAGAAGAGGATCACCAGTTTGTGTTCAAGAAGTGTAAGACACTGCAGATGGATGAGAACTCGGATTGTCGAAGTTTTGTTACCTTGGTGATACCATTGGAGCACAGGATGGAGCAGGTGCTAGTGTGATTGCAAGAGTGAGGAGTAAATCGAGTAAGTTCAGAGAACTTCTTTCATTACTAACCAGCAGAGCATTACCACTGTCGACCAAAGGAAGAATCTATCAGGCATGTGTACGCAGTGTGATGATGTATGGAAGTGAAATCGGGCCGGTGATGATATGCATTGCATGGAGAGAAATGATATGAGAATAATACAAAAATATTATATCCTTTTCAGTGTCTCTCTCTACCAACGTCAAAAAAAATTACCACCTCATTTCCTTAACGTGAGTAGATGGATGTCTTTTCTCTCCACGCAACGTGGACGGATAACTAACTATCATATACCCCACCATAATATTAAAAAGTGGAATTTCATGACGCCTCACAGCTAGTTGTTTGTGAATTATTTATAGAAATGAGTAAATTCAGGGAACTTCTGCCATTACTAACCAGCAGAGCGTTACCACTGTTGACAAATGGAAGAGTCTATCAGGCATGTGTAGGCAGTGTGATTATGTATGAAAGTGAAACCTGGCCAGTGAGGGTTGAGGACATGCGTTGCATGGAAAGAAATGATATGAGAATGATATGATGGATGTGTAATGTTAATCTTTAAGAAAGGCTTAGATCTGATGACCTCAGAGGAAGATTAAATCTGGACAGTATAAGTAGATGTGTGCAGAACAGGGAGACTTTGATGGTATGGCCACGTTGAAAGAATGAATGAGAGTTCTTCGGTTAGTAGATGTAGAACAGTTGAGGTATCGGGTTCAGTTTACAGGGAGGAATGATAGAAATGGACTTGAAAGAGGGATAAATAAAAACCTAGTCAGAGATAGGTTAGTTTTGAAGTCAATTTTTCGTAAAAACATCCCATGCATGCCATCATGTAAAACGGACATGAAATCGAATGTAATGATGTTCGTATTGCTTATAAAAATATTAACCTAGAAAATTTGTTCAATCTTGTTAAAGGGTTTTGTTATAAATTTATCAGTTATATATTTCTATGTATATGATTCGCTCCTAAACTAATTAACTGATCATTATGAAATTTTAAACACAGCTGCTAAGCATAAGGTTTGGTAATGTGGGCTATTTTTAGTTTAATTTATGCAAAGAGAGTGGAAGCCCTTTGTGAAAATTCAGCTACCTAGGGGACATAATATGGGAACAATCTACCATTTGAAAATTCAAATATATAACATTTGCTTTGAATTTGATCCATAGTTATTAGACACCCTGAATTTCGCTTTCTTCTTGTGACCCCTTAAATTTGTAACATTTTTTAGAATCAAAATCATTTAGTGGATTTTTTATCAAAATTGGAATAAGGATTCTAGATATAAGGTTTAGTATCATTATATTTTGATTTTAATCTTTGTGAGGGGGCATGAAAAGTGGTGCAAAACTGTTCTCTTCTGAGAATTTATTTTACCTGTCTTCTATGCGTCTCTTCAACTCAGTCATCTTGAGAAAGATGAAACATTGCTGAAAATATAACCAATTTTCGGTTTTCCTTTTTTCATTTTTCATTAAATATATGGTGCTTCTGTAGTTTCACGACGACATGTTTGGCCTCTCTAATAACTATAATAGCAAAAGAAATGTATAACTTTGTTATGTACTTATGTGGTAGCTGAAAAGAAGACTTTACACCAAAAATTATGCAAACTCATCCAGTATTTATTAAATTAAAAAGAAAAAAAGTTTTTATCAGTTGGCCGCCATATTGTATCTACTAATCGCCATATTTTATCATGGGTCGCCAAGTTATCTCCCTTGCCTTACAGTAAGCTGAACTGGTTACAAAATGTCTACCGATAATCGTTTTTTTTTCTTTTTCTTATAATTTAATAAATACTGGAGGAATTTGCGTAATTTTTTTCTGTACAATCTTATTTTCAGCTAACATGTAAGTACATAACAAAGTTTATACATTTCTTCAAATATTTTCATGTCATTGTGAAACGAAAGAAGCACCAAATATATATATGTGTGTGTGTATTTATTTATTTTTTTGTCTCTTTTCAGGAATCACTGGGATCGTTTCTGCCCCAAAACAAACGTTTACTGGATTCATTATTTAGCAGACAAGCTTCTAAAATGTAAAAAATATGATAAAAACTCGTCCCGAGAAGACAATGAAATCCTAAGAACGCTACGACAATTCGTCCGAGACGGCACAGATTACACATCAGCCATCCACCTGGTGACTACGTGTCCTTTCATGATGGCTTCTGTATAATCAATAATTTTAGTTTTTCATTTTCAAAGATGATTTTTGTATATTAAAAAAACAAAAATTCCCCTGGGAATTAATGGATGTATTTTACTATTTAATTAAAAAAAAAAATTAAGAAAGGGTTAGCCTTTATTTGTTGAGTTCAAAAAAAAAACAAAAAAAAACAGACTAAAAGTAGGTATCCCAAATCAAAATTTTATTATATTGTTGAACCATGGCCCCTCTCTCCCCTGACAACCATCGCTCCTACCCCCCCCCCTCCATATGTTTGTGCCATAGTTTTCTCTTCGTGTTTATTTTCTTTTTCTGGCCATCTCGTCTCTCGTATTGCCGATTGCTGAGGGCGTGTACATAGGTTTATAAGTTGTGTTCAAAGCAAAAGCAGACTCACACAATAAAATAGAAACAAATGTATACATTGTATTTTTGACTTGTTGGTAACGTGTGTGTGTGTGTGTCGTTGGGGTCCCATTACTAGCGTCCACATCTGAGTTAACTTCCAGTCTTTCAAATTCATAAGCCCTAACAGATCATTTGCCTGTTGAGGCAATTCATTGTTCACTTGAGTTTATCTACTCGTCAGCTCATCACATCGTCTGCTCGAACAATTCTGACTCGCCTTATTCCCCGGGTCTACCCTACTCTTTTCTAAGCCAAACTCTAACTCACTCTCATCTGCTTCATTTCCTCAGTATATCCACCTTCGACTGGAAATCCCAGATGTTCAGTCCTTTTCTCAGTCACTCTCAGCGATTTTTAAATCATACAGACATGAAAGAAGTACAATGACACCTCATAAAAATAATTAATACATGTTTAAAGTTTATGCTTCCTTTATCGACGGCCGGCACTCGGAGCCGTACAAAGCAGCATCAAAGTTTGAAACATCGATATATTATACTAATATTTTTGTTTCAGATATAAATGTAGAACCCTCCCCACCCCCTGACGACCATCAACCCCCAACGTGCTGTGGTTTTCTCTTTGTCTTCATCTTTTTCTGGTCGTGTCATCTCTCGTATTAGCGATCGCTGGTTTAAAAGTTGTGTTCAAAGCAAAGGAAAAGCAGATTCACAATAAAAATACAAACACAGATATATACATTGTGTATTTGACTTGTTAGTAATAAGCATATGTGTGTGTGTGTGTCGTTGGGCCCCCACTGCTAGCGTCAACGTCTGAGTTAAGTTTCCGTCTTTCAAATTCATAAGACCCAACTCGAGCAGGAGGGGGGGAGCATAATATCACAATATATCAAACCTTTAGTGCTTATTTTTATTGATGCTCAAGTGAAACATGGAAGTTCAAAATAATAGGAAAACTTATGAATATGCTTACTTATCAGTAAAAATATTAGTATACACCAAAAATTACGGAAAATAAACGAGTAGAATTTTAATTTAAAAAATAATAAATTTACTATTTGGAGTCTATGAAAAGTGCAAATATATATTGAACTAAACCTATGAGAGTTTGACTTGCAGTTTGACTACACAAGCTAAATATTATATAACTCTCAAACAAATAAACATTCTTAAATAGCTTGAATAGCAACAAAGACCTGATTGTACCTACAGATAAAACTAAAAATTTCTACAGAATGAGTTACGAACAATATAAGATGATTATCTATAAGGAACTACATAAGAATTCTTATGTAGTTCCACATAACACAAGCAGACACTATTAGCATGATTAATTGAGAGGCAACAAAAATATTAGCTAAACAAAAAATTGATACATATATTCAAATAGTAGTTCCTAGAACACCAAGATTCACCCTAAAAGACCATAAACAAGACTTTTACAATAACCCAGTTTTTAGATTAATTTGCCAATCTAGATCTGACAGGATTAGTTAGTTAAAAATATATTGGATAGGATAATCCCAGCAATTAGAATGAAAGTCAAATATCTGCTGTGGACATCTAATTAAGTAACTGAATGATTTACAAATTTGAATAACAAAAATAAAGTTAGATTCCTTGCTTTTGATATTGATTCATAGTATCAAGCAATATCACCTCTCTTGAATAAGGCCCTGCTCATGACTAGAAAAACCTCAGACATCACACCAACAGAAATCTAATACTGCTAGCAAGAGAGGCCATTATATATTCTGATAACAAATATTGGACCAGGAATAATATGCCAGATCACTTCAACATACTAATGGGATCAACGGACCTTGCACAGGTGACAGACCTGGTTGGGCTGTTTTTGCTAAATGAGATATACACACAATGCCCAACATTTGAAGGAGGCCTATACAGGGAAGACGCATTATTTACAGGAAGAACATAAAAAAATTTTTTAAATTGCATGAACTGTTCAAACAATATGCATTAAAAATAACAAGACATCAACCAAAGGGTAGTAAATTTCCTAGATTTAACTCTTAATCTTATGAGCAACGCTTTTGCACCGTTCCATGAACCTAACCAAACCCTATATTATGTTGCTCTGTCGGCAGGCCACAAATTTGCCGACTGCAACCCCATGCAGAGGTGTAACCCCCCCTCCAATCCCGAAAATGGGGACACCTGTAAGCCGTTGGTGGCGACCCGTGGTACCTTAGGATGAGATCCTGGTGGTTGAGCCATTCTTCTACTTAAGCCCTTACTTCAGCTAAACAGGAGATCGGAGAGGCCCGATCCGATCAATCGACTGGTCACGTCATGCCCTAGTATATATAAGTTCATCCACAACCATATTATTCAATCTGATCTTTAAAAGATCAAAAACTTATTTTTATGTTTTATCTTTCTCCCAAAATAGATACTAGAAAGTGGCGGCTGAAGGCCAATCCTATGGAGAACAAAAAAGATTACCAATGCCAAAGATTAATGTTTTCTGGGCGTACCTTCTCTGTAAAATTTCCTTCTAAGAGTAATGTTTTCTAAGATTAATATTTCCACTCTCACTGTGAAATGTTCTTTTCTACAAGAATTGTATTTGAGAGCAGTGTATTCTGGGAGCAATGCATTCTTAAAGCAAGTCATTCTAAGAGCAATGCATTCTTAGAGCAATGCATTTTTAAAACAAGAGATTAAAAGAGCAATGCATTCTTAAAGCAAGTCATTCTAAGAGCAATGCATTCTTAAAGCAAGTGATTAAAAAAGTAATGCATTCTTAGAGCAATGCATTCTTAAAGCAAGTGATTCAAAAAGCAATGCATTCTTAGAGCAATGCATTCTTAAAAAAAGAGATTAAAAGAGCAATGCATTCTGGGAGCAATGCATTCTTAAAACAAGAGATTCAAAGAGCAATGCATTCTGGGAGCCATGCATTCAAAGAGCAATGCATTCTGGGAGCCATGCATTCTAAGAGCAATGCATTCTGGGAGCCATGCATTCTAAGAGCAATGCATTCTGGGAGCCATGCATTCTAAGAGCAATGCATTCTGGGAGCCATGCATTCTAAGAGCAATGCATTCTGGGAGCCATGCATTCTAAGAGCAATGCATTCTGGGAGCCATGCATTCTAAGAGCAATGCATTCTGGGAGCCATGCATTCTAAGAGCAATGCATTCTGGGAGCCATGCATTCTAAGAGCAATGCATTCTGGGAGCCATGCATTCTAAGAGCAATGCATTCTGGGAGCCATGCATTCTAAGAGCAATGCATTCTGGGAGCCATGCATTCTAAGAGCAATGCATTCTGGGAGCCATGCATTCTAAGAGCAATGCATTCTGGGAGCCATGCATTCTAAGAGCAATGCATTCTGGGAGCCATGCATTCTAAGAGCAATGCATTCTGGGAGCCATGCATTCTAAGAGCAATGCATTCTGGGAGCCATGCATTCTAAGAGCCATGCATTCTGGGAGCCATGCATTCTAAGAGCCATGCATTCTGGGAGCCATGCATTCTGGGAGCCATGCATTCTAAGAGCAATGCATCTTGGGAGCCATGCATTCTAAGAGCAATGCATTCTGGGAGCCATGCATTCTTAAAGCAAGTGATTCAAAGAGCCATGCATTCTTAAAGCAAGTGATTCAAAGAGCCATGCATTCTTAAAGCAAGTGATTCAAAGAGCCATGCATTCTTAAAGCAAGTGATTCAAAGAGCCATGCATTCTTAAAGCAAGTGATTCAAAGAGCCATGCATTCTTAAAGCAAGTGATTCAAAGAGCCATGCATTCTTAAAGCAAGTGATTCAAAGAGCCATGCATTCTTAAAGCAAGTGATTCAAAAATCAATGCATTCTTAAAGCAAGTGATTCAAAAATCAATGCATTCTTAAAGCAAGTGATTCAAAAATCAATGCATTCTTAGAGCAATGCATTCTTAAAACAAGAGATTAAAAGAGCAATGCATTCTGGGAGCAATGTATTTTAAGAGCAATGCATTCTGGGAGCAATGTATTTTAAGAGCAATGCATTCTGGGAGCAATGTATTTTAAGAGCAATGCATTCTTAAAGCAAGAAATTCAAAGAGCAATGTATTCTAAGAGCAATGCATTCTTAAAGCAAGTGATTCAAAGTTCAGTGCATTCTAAGAGCAATGCATTCTAAAAATATAAATAAGCATCTTACCTATAGAATTATATTTGACAACTTTATACTGGATTAAATAACCCATAGATGGTTGATATGCTGTAAACCAAACTAAACCTATATTATGTCCATGAAAACTCAAATCACGGCAGATCAATAATAAACTCTATTATACCAAAAATGTCAAAATTTCTAGGATATCATCTAACAGACAAATATCAAGAATTTCGCAAAATTCCACTTTACTTTTAAATCCAGAAAAAGCAGATTTCCGCTTAAATTCTTCTTTTGTCGAAGTCCACTTTTTTTTCTGACCAAATTGCTCGAGTCCTACTTCCTTATTTTTTATTTGGCTGGATTTTCTTTTTGCGCTTTCTTTTTCCTCCTCTCTCTAGCTGTATCTTTCTTTCTCTCTTTCTGTTTTTCTCTCTTCCTCTTCCTCTCTCTTTCTCTTCCTCTCTCTGTTTTGTCTTGCCTTTCTTTTCCCATCTATGACAGTTTATGAAAACTGAAAATGTTAATTTGGGTGTGAATGTGATGGGGATAGAGGAATTAGATGACTTCTGTTTCATCAAAGAATGACTTCCCTTTACATACGTACTGGTGTCTTTCTCTTAATTTTGACTTTCTCAGTTAAAACTGTCCATTGAGAAATAACTACATGCATGATAATGTTGTATATAAATGCATAATTGAGGAAGATACTAACTCTAACAGCAGGAATAATATGAACTCTAGCAATAATAATAACAATGGCAATTATGTACCAACAAATAACGGCAATCAGAACAATCTTGATAATTATATTAGCATAAATAATACGAAAAACGCTTATTTTGGTGGTACAGCATGCCTAATCAAGCCAAGAATTTCAAAAACAAGCACACATTCAATAATCTGAACCTTTCAAATTTTACTTTATTATCTAAGCATATATGGGAACATAAACCATTAGATAGATATTGTAGATTATACGTGGAAGAATAATTATCCTTAATTAAATATACTGGTAACATGTTAAACAAAAAAGATGAGATTCTCTCAAACTGTACGCACAGGAAATGGTTCAAATATAACCATTATAAGGACCCATAGGTATAGTTTCACTGTAATACTATAATGAGCCTTTACAAAAGTAGTAACATTCCATGATAAATGCCAGTATACTGAAATCATATGCCCTTAATAGAGTTAAGATGAAAATTCATATACACTAAATGTACAAAAGCAAGGAAATTCCCAAGTGTTTACACTTTTAGTGTCATTAAGGGTATGCGAGCACAACAGGGCTATGTATTTTACTGGTAGGAATTTTTCTTCAGCGCACCTCACACACTTCATCCACTCATGCATAGAGATTTATACTGTAGTGATGTGATAATGAAATGGTTTGGTTGATATGTAGCTATACCCTTAATGACAATAAGGGCATTAAGGGCATATGATTTCAGTATACTGGCATTTATCATGGAATTAATATAATAGAATTAATTAATGTAATATAGTCTTGTCTAGATCCTAGGTATCATATATTTCAGAATCATATTGCAAACTTTGACTTGTTAAGAGGATATAACATCGACTTATAAATTAGAATTGTTCTATTATTAAAATTGTGACAGACACACAAAATCCCTATTTATATATAAGGATTTTGTCCGTCAGTCACAATTTTTTAAACGTAATAAATACATTGCAAAATAAAAGAGTATAGTGCATTTAGCTAATCTAATATTCCAATCTAATCTAATTTAATCTAGATATGAATAAATGCGAATCTTTCCTAAGTATATTAACATCAACATATTTAAGTCTTACTTAAACATCATGATACAGTATATATAGTAATCTCTGAACTCGGTCAAACAAAACCCGCTTTTGGATATTTATTTTCTTTTTAAGTTTCTAATAAATTAATATTCTGTAATATACATTTATAGTTAGTATTGTCAAATTTTATTATATATTTATAATATTTTCCTGGATAGTAATATTATAATTATTAATACAATTAATTAAAGAGATTTTATTTTTAAAAATATAGCATTCAAGGGAAATAATTACATGAAAACTTTCAGGGCTGATTTTAAGAGCACAGATACTACACTTTTTATTTACCTCCCCAGGAGGTTAGGCACAAGGCCAGTTTTATCTTACTCCCACAAGGTAAGATGTGACCCACGGTCGGGTCGGGAAAGTGGGACTTGAAAAGCCAGCGCCCGAGAAGGTGAGCACTCTGGCCATTAAAAATTGCCTGGGCAGCCCCGTCGGCATTCCCCGGGAGGAGCGCCTCAGGCAGTAAGCAATAAACTTACTCGTCCCCAAAGAGGGGAGGCAAAGCCTGGGAGGATGGACCTCCTAGAACTGCACAGGACAGTACCTCAGACCGTCGGAATCAAGCCCCGAAGGCAATACCGGTCTACAGAGTGAGCATCCATCGGAACAGATACTACACTTTGATCTTAGTCAAAAGGCCAAGTTATTTACCTCCAGGAGGTTAGACACAAGGTCAGGTGTGGTTAGCCAGCACACTAGGATTAGTGCGCTCTGGTCTACAAAAATGCCTGAGCATCTCCATCGGCATTCCTGGTAGGAGCGCCTCAGGCGATTAGCAATCAACTAACCTCTTTTCAAAGAGAATGTAAAGCCTGGGAAGGTGGACCTCTTAGAACTGTACAGGACAATACCTCAGCCTGATGAATCAAGGCCCGAAGTCCAAGACGGTACCGGTTTACAGAGTGTAGCTTTCATCAGAACAGATACTACACTTTGACCTTAGCCAAAAGGCCAAGGAACAATAAAAAAAATATTATTCTTTTGTGACTAGACATTTTTAAATGAATGAAAAAAAAATCGATTTAATCGTTATTTATAAGTGTAGTATCGGTTCTGTTGTCATAAGATTGTCTTACCTGGAATGACCTCCTCCGTTTTTAAGGGAGTGTGAAGGAATCATTCCATGTATTACATCCTCCTTTATGTTTTAAACTTTTTAAGAAACTTTTCAAATTACTATATAGTTAAAATTGTATTCGATTATTTGAACATCTCGCTTATTTCATTTGATTTTCGCACGCATTTTGGATGAAATTTATTAATTAGTCTTAAATTGTATTTTTATCCCCAAATAAAATTCTAATGTATTTTCTAAAGACTTGAAAATTGAACTTTAATGCAATGCCTTAATCGCTGGCAGCCATTTTGTAATTTCCTATTATTTTCTTTCGTACATGACATCTTTAAAAAGGAAATACATTTGACTTTATTTATAAAAGTATTGTGGGCGTATGCATTCGCGCTTGACATCCATAAATAAGGTATTTTACTTTTATTTTATTTATAACAATAATATTTTAATATTGATTTTGCTTGAACTACATATTTATGTGTGACAATATTGTTTGATGGAAAAGGGTTGATTCGAAACCGGACCCTGGTTTTTCCTCAAAGCTTTCAGATTATTTTGCACCAAAAGAAAAACAAAGTCCGATAAAAGAAAGAAAAAGTTTTCTTTTTTCGATATTTTGGGACATAGGAAATCCCGAAATTGAAAGCGATGATATTCATCAACGTCCGTTGTGGTATCAACAGATCCATCTACATAGTCATGAATGAGATCTGGGCCACCTTGCTTTCGTAGTTTGTAAAGACAAGTTTTTTTTTGCTGATAATGGCGATTGTGACAATATTGTCGGAATGAAAAAGATTAAAATGAGTATGGTCTTGGTTTTCTTAAGTTATGAAAACAAAAAAGAATTTTAAAATGTTTGGCACGAGAAGAGATAAGCAAACAATTGATAAGAGAAAGAACGTTTTTTCCCCTCGGAGATTTGAGGTATGTGAAAGGCCGAAGTAAAAAATGATCTGCCAGATGTTCACTGTGTCACCAACAGGGCAGCGCTGTTTACATACTCGACATCGAATAGACGTTGGAGTGTTAAGATAACATACATCCATGAAATACAAACTTTTGCAAGAGACAGGTCATGTGGTTTGTCGGAAGGGAGGTGGAGTATCTGCTGAAAGACACTTCCTTGTCTGTATATTACAGTTGTTAAGAAAGCGTTATCATTAATTTAAATAATATAAATACATTTTTTTCTACAAATGTAAATTTCGAGGGAGGAGGAATCTTCCCCCACCCTCTACTGAGGTAACAGTGGGAAATAGAAACAGATGAAGCAGAAGGAAATAATAGAGTGAGATAGAATCCGTTGACCACTCAGAGCATTGAGAGGGCGGATCTTTGCATGTGTAAATTACCAATATGGCACGAAATAATAATGAGAATATATTTTTTTTATTATTGTATTCTATGCCCAGTTTCAAAAACATCTTTTTCTCAATATAAGGAAAAGTGTAAGAACCTTTGACAGAAGAAAGAGAACCTCGACATGCAGTTAGTGGCCACTGAATCCACGTTGTTGAGAGACAAATCCCGGACTTAGGGTTTATATCGCCCAACCAAAATCGCCCAGAACTTGTTAAGATTTGCTGGTCAACAGCGAATGATGTAAATATACTAGTGATACCTATATCCGGGGATGCAACTGACAACAATTTTTTAGGGGAATCCAATGAGGGTATTAATTTATTTGCCCATTTTGCTTTTCTGGAGATGATATCGTGGGGTCTGCAGTTGCGCCGGTCATTCAAAGACAGCAGGTTTTTACTTTATTGGAAATAAGAGAAATGGGTGCTTGTTAGTATAGTCATAAAGGTTGGCCATAACTGAAACATAAATAGAAAAAATAACCATTTATCGCTTTAATAGATAACATACACGTCTAAGAAAATATGAGCGTTTCAGACAGATTGTTTTTATTGAGGCAAATTTTATTAAATAATTATTGTGTTAGGGGCTTTTATTTTCTTTCAGTTTTCCGAATAGTCCATTCAGTAACTTGGTAAAATTGTTGTCTATAAAATCCGTAGAATTTTTGTTCCATTTATTTTTTTTTTCTTCTTTTTTCACGATTACTTTAGATTTTATTCATGTGACTGGCTTAGTCTTGTTGTCTTTTACTGTTTAGTCTAAGTAGAAGATAAAAGTGTGAACACCACAATTAAGGTACTCTCTCTTACTCTCTCTCTTTCTTTCTTTCTTATCTTTGTTTAACCCTTCTTTGCCTCTGGTGGTGAAACTCGCGAAATCTCGCCTAATCACGTTGGCCGGAGGTTTCTGACCAATGGGCGGCCGACAGGTCAGCTCGGCCGCACGTGATCTTAAATTTATAAAGAAGGGGACGGTCCCTTCCTCACCCTCTTTTTGCCTTCAGCGTTCTGGGCGGACGCACACAAAGAACTCTCGTCGACAAACCCCCCCACCCCCACCGGCGACCTCGGCCGAGAAAGGGGGGGGGAGAAAAAGGTAATCTTATTCACATCTTTCAATTCGATGAACATTTCTTCACAATCTTTCAATTTGACGAACATTTCTTCACACATGATCAATTACAAATTAGCCACACAAAAGACATTCACATGCTCGCATATATACACTTACAAGTACGAACCTAAGAACTCTTTAAAATGTTTCAAATATTAAATAAATTGTTTTGTTAATAAAAATGTTATTCCTTTCCTTTTTTATTAACCATTATAAAAGGCCTATTCGTATATGTGTATAGCTTCATCATTCCTTCGCTTTCTTTAAGGTAAGTTTAAATAATATTTTCTTCCTTTCTCTTGGTTGTCTTAAACTGTTTTATTTAATCTACACGTGGTCCGATGGTGGAAGCCTAACGGTGTGATAACATGCAGTTATAAAGGCATCTATTACACTACCTATGGTTGGGGGATTCATTATCGCAAAACCATTTGTCCGAAATCCTTCGCGACTGTGGTTAAAATCCAAAAACCCTTTGTTCTTCTTTTGAATCTCCCGCCATTAAACAAAGACTTTCACCTCGGCCATAAGTACACTGCTTGTAACTAAACGAATTTTCTATCCAAAATAATTATTCTTATACAAAAACCAACTGACGAATTTGTTGATTACTTTTCTTTCATTGCTCTGCTTTGAAATGACCCTTTGCTCCTTCGTGGTACCAAGTTTCTGACCAGCACTGGGCAGTTGCCCTCAGATCTTTTAATCACAACGTGATAGAGTGGTGATTTATGAACAATGACCCTTCAACATCTTTGGCCTTCGTCAGTACAGCAGCTTTTCCCGAGCAGTGCCAGGTGACCAACCAAACTCACGAACGGCCATATTGGTGACGTCACTGAATCGGGGTGTGGGGTACATATGTAGTTCTGCCACAATTATATAATTCTTCCAGCCTAGCAAAAATATGTGACCAGAGGGAACAAATATTTGCTAGTTTTATTAAATTTAGAAAACTATTGTTTCAAACTTCATTAATTCAACCAGTACCTTAAATTTGATTACGGTTAAAAAATATAAAATTATAGGAGTTAGTTCTCTTTATCTGTTTGGTAGATAAATTGGGTTTTCTGAACCATATAACTGATAATAGCAACAGGATTATTTCCCTTTGTTTATACACATCCTAATGAGAGTAAGGGCTTATCTCCCTTAGATTTAGAGATCGCAGTAAAAGTGTAGAATCATGTGTGAAGCATTAGAATTTAAAATCTCCACACTCAAAACAGCAACTCACCCAGAAAACAGCAATTCTTTCCCATTTGTCAGAAACATTGCTCATGGAATGTGAGGACTAAATGACAAAATAGGGGGAAACAATAATTAAAGGCTTCTGAAAGTAAACCCAATGTCCATTTTCTACTATCTTTATTAGTGGAAACAGGATTATGAGAAAGGGAGATCATTGACAGTGGTAGTAGCTAGGCGGGTTTTAATCGTAAATGTTTTACAAGGGGGGGACCATAAATTTGAGCTCAGTCGAGCACCTGCCATGAAAATAACGGTAGAGCAAAGAAAGACTTGCAACATCTCTTCTGTGAGAGAGTGACTGTAGGGAAGAGAAGAGGACATTCCTCACTAGATTTCGAAGTCGGTTTTGGACTCTGTCAAGGCAGGAAAAGGATATTTTGAGCGGCACCTCCCCATATGTGGCAGCAGTACTCCATCTTAGGACTTATTTGACTCTTGTACAGGTAGAGGATGGCATCGGGCGTAAGATACCTTCTAGAGCGGTAAAATGATCCAACCATTTTTCCAGCGGTCTTAGCAACAGATTTGATGTAAGTCTTCCATATCAAGTCTGAAGAGAAAGTCAGTCCCAGGAGCTTACCAAAGGAGTTGGCTTCCTCAGGGGGAGAGCCGTTCATTTAAACATTTGGTATCTGTCTTTCAAAAGCCGAAACTATACGATTACTATCTTTTAAAGCTTAATTTAGTTTGCTATACTATTTCAGACTAATGTACTATCTTTCAGTGCTCAATTCAGGGGGGGGGGTGTAGTATCTGTTCTGATATCATGATACCATCCTCCCAAGCATTACCTTCCCCTTTAAAAAAGATTTTTGGGGGAGGGATGGAGTAGTATCTGTTCGGTTGTCATACGACCATCCTCCCAGGCATTATCTCCTCCTTCGGGGGGGAGGGGAGCTTAGCATAGAACTAGAAACAGATCATTTGAAATATGAACAAAGTTTCCAGATTTTCAAAACTTACTCGATATTATTTTCATCTGACAAAACTTATTAATCGTAACCATCCTTCCAGGCATTATCTCCATCTTGGGGCTTAGCCTTTGATTTGACAGAACTTATTATTGATTATGAGTGCATTAAAACATTGACGACATGCCTTTCTCCCTCCTCCCCCTCTTCTCCGAGTCTATGTAATTTGGTCACATGATACTTGATGCTTCCTGTTTTTTTCCGATTCTCGATTTGAACCTGAAACTTCAATAGGTCTTTTCCGAGAAAAAGAAGGAAGAGTACTCGGGAGGGGAAGTGGAACTATGACATCTGTTATTGCTGCAAAGGTCATAATGTTTTGGACTTGAGGGCTCAGTTACTTATTAGGGAGAAACTTTTTATGCTCACATACACAGGAGAGTTCCAATCTGACAGGTTACTACTGACATTTCTATAATCATTTAGTCATTTGACACCAAATTCTCTCTCTCTCTCTCTCTCTCTATATATATATATATATATATAGTCTAAAGAAGCTTTAAGTTATTTTAAACAAAAAGACAAAAAAAAAGGAAAATGCAGTTTAAATTCCCACAGAAACTAACTAAATCCAAAATATTGCAGACTTAACATTCGTTGGAAAATTCATAAATAAATAAAAAATATAATAGTAAGTAAATAAAATAAAAAGGGGGATTAAGTATCTAACAGTGAAACAAAAACAGGAGACCTTAACGTAAGCGTCTAATATTAACACGGGGATCATCAGCTGTTTACCATGTAACAGTTTCGGAGATTTAAAAACAGGACAGTTATAATATTCATGGCTCTCCAATGGTACTGATAAACTACCATTTCCCCAATCAAGTGTCGAAATAATTCAGCTTACAATGTTACTTATATATAAATAAATAATAATAATAATAATCAAAATAATAATAATAATATACTACCCTTAAGACTACCGTGCTATATGGTAATTTGCATATCAAATAAAATTCTTAATAACAATAGTAATAATAATAATAATAATAATAATAATAATAATAATAATAATAAAATGCTATCTAAACACTACACGCAAAAACCATTCTGCGATATGGTAGCTAGAAATAAAATTATATAGGAATTAAAGTTGCATTAAAAAAAAAAAGCTTTAGTACCTTAGGTACCAGAAAGGCAAATAGATAAGAGGAAGGAAACCTAGCCATACAGATCTAAATACCCAATATATAGTCTAAAGAAGCTTTGAGTTATTTTAAACAAAAAAGACAAAAAAAAAGGAAAATGCAGTTTAAATTCCCAGAGAAACTAACTAAATCCAAAATATTGCAGACTTAACATTCGTTGGAAAATTCATAAATAAATAAAAAATATAATAGTAAGTAAATAAAATAAAAAAATAAAAATATATATATGTGTGTGTGTGTGAAGAGTTTGAATACTGCTATAAATCCAATTTATTTAAATTAAACAATAAAAGGATAAATATATTAAATCTAAAAGTTTATTTTAATTGAAAATAAAACGAAATTATGCCGGTATCATATCATGTAACACATGATTTGAGGGTGTGGTCGAGGCAACACTTTTTGTACTGGTCAAATAAACCCTGCTGCTTGTAAGACCACACACTCATTCACATAAAAATAGAAGTGAAACACGCACTTATACATCTACAGATAAACACACATACACACATGCAGCAAACAACTATACATACTCATATATACACACACACACACACACACACATATATATATATAGATAGAAGAAATAAGAGTGATAAATATGCGACGATTGTCCAAATTTATTTCAATTGTTCAATGCAAGGTGTATTCAGTAATAAACTAGTGTTTATTATTCTTTCCTTAAGCCAAGGCTTTTCAAAGATCGAAATCTTATCATCAGAGGAGAAATACAGATGGATAAGTTGGCTTTCGAAAAAACCAAAGTTCAAATATTTGAAAAATATGAAAATTATTATTAAAAGAATTTTTGTTAAAAAAAACGTAGTGAATGAAGAGAAAAGTTCTGTGAAAAAGATATGCAAATTGTCCGGGTGGTAAATTTCCGTTTCCGTTTATATATATATATATATATATATATATATATATATATATATATATATATATATATATATATATGTCATTCGTACATGTTTATCCTTCTTTCATCTATCTTTATAATTGCTCTATCTTGTATATTGAACTTAAACCATTTCACTATAGGTTCTATCTACTAAAAATAAATAAATAAATAAAGATTGATGAGTCATGTAAAATGAAACATAATAAAATTTTAAAAATTGGTATATTACTAAACTAATGTTTATAATGTTTTAACCTTAGTTATATGATTGCTTAATGGAATTTTGACGTTTTCTGCGTTCCTAATCCACTTCACAACTCAAATTCCTTCTCAAGTTTCCAATCTCATTTCTAAAGTCTGAATATATTATTTAGAATAAGTTATCTCCCTTTGACAGTAAATTTAAATTTAGATTTGAAGAGAATAAATGAAAAAAAAATAAATAAATAAATAAATAAATAAATAAAGATTGATGAGTCATGTAAAATGAAACATAATAAAACTTAAAAAATTGGTATATTACTAAACTAATGTTTATAATGTTTTAACCTTAGTTATGTGATTGCTTAATGGAATTTTGACGTTTTCTGCGTTCCTACTGCCAATTGTTTTCCCCTGTATTACGATGATCTGACACCGGTTTTTTTCCCGTTTTTCCGACCTTCTCGGTCTTCTATTGTTGTCTTCTGATAATGAAAGTTGTTCTTTCGAAAATTTAAGATTACCCTTTGCCGATCTGTTACTTACCAAAAATAAAAAATACTATTTGGTATTTAATCAGTTTTCGTGAAATTATTAATAAATCGTTTTGAGTTTCACTTTCTCCCTGCGTTTATTTCTTTTCACTTTTCCATCTCACGGCAACCACATTGCTATAGCCTTGGACGACTAATTTACACTTATATATATATATATATATATATATATATATATATATATATATATATATTCTAAAACATATATATTAAGTCGTTACAAAAATAATGGCTGCCTGAAGCGCTGGGTTTAAAAAAGTCATTTTAACAGAATTTGTAGTTTATTTCAGGTAAATTTTAACATATATAATAATTAATGTGTTCTCAATAATAATTTGTAACTTTTTCTAAATAGAAAGTATTTTTGAAGCATAGAAGACCCTCAATGATTAACATACAAAAACATGACCTTCGTCTTCTTATGTTGGTTGCATCAGTTCAAATTTGGGCACAATGCTTCTGAAACTTTTTCCAATATCAATAAAGCATAGGGAGATGGATCTACAAGCGAGCGTACAGTACGATGGTAATTCCAGAAATTCTGTAGTGGAGATAAGAGCCTTGAAGATGAAGAAGGTAGAGGACGGCCGTGTAATCTTGACAATGAATAATTGCAAGCACTTGTCGAGCAAAATCTATGTCAAAGAAATGTCTCAGACATTTGCTGTCAGCACTTCAGCAGTTTCATGCTATTTGCAGAGTATCGGAAAGTTGAAACAATTTTTATGAATAAATGTAAATTTCTGAAATCGGCTATTATTTTTGTATATATACATTAAATATATAAAGAATAAATTCAAAAGCCATGGCTTAAGGAAGGAAAAATAATTCTCTTTTATTTAAAAATTTTTGATGATAAGATTACATTCTTTGAAAAGCCATGGCTTAAGGAAGGAAAAATAAATCTCTTTTATTTGAAAACGCATTGTTTTGAGCAACTGAGGACGTAATAGATTTTGTATTTTTACAATCTTTATTCTCATCTTTTACTTGTCTACATTATATATATATATATATATATATATATATATATATATATATTATATCTAGGCAGCATCTTCTCTTGCAGGCAAGTATTGTTAAATATAAGAGACAACTTGTGTCTAGATATCCTTTGGTAGATCCTTTCAATAGTCCGAATTAGGATCTCAGTTTCGGAGGGGAATTGGCTGATGAATTTGCCATAATTTGGATTTGTCTCCCAAGTACTTTCGGACCCATCTGGGTCCATCTTCGGAGGAATGAGGTTAATCAGGTATAGACCATGTGTTAGCATTTATAGAAGATTTTTGGCGGGAATTATGTACTAAGTACGAAACTATATTGGAGCTATGAACATTTTAGAATATTATTACTGATATTAAAGTTAATTCTATTAATTAGGTTTTTTTTGGTTTTTATATATAGGGCTTCTACTATATGGAGTTTTTGTTTGTTAGTACTAAATTCTAAGATTTTGGTATTTTCTACTAAGAGTTTTCTGAATTCCGATCGGGGCCAGGAGTGGTTGTTAGTTAAGTGTTGGGCTATGGCGCTAGTATCGGACAAATGCATCGTGGTAGTCAAATATATATATATATATATATATATATATATATATATATATCGGGCTTTATGCGCTCCACTACTTTTGGAGCTGCTCCCACTCCTGCTCCAACGCCCAAAATTGGAGCTGACTCCTCTCACACTCCCCATTTTCAAAAAGGAGCCGCTCCAGCTCAAACTCCTATAAAAAAGAAGCGGCTCTTTTTCAGCACCATATAATGAAAATGTACCTTCTTTCATAAACGTTCTATTCTGCCAATGAGTGGTTGAAGGATAGGGGTGGGCGTCAAAGAGTATCTTCAATATGGGTGGGGATGTCACTTTAAGTGTAAGACCGTAAGATAATATTTGACAAAATCTCGCTAATATTTTGAGATGTGCTAAGGGTCATAGGAGAACATGTCAGACGAAGCATAGGATTATACGTAAATTTTCGTTTCCTGAGGCATAAAATAGAAATAGAAAAATCCCTGAAGTATTTTAAAACAATTTTAATTTTCATTACAGTAAGGGAAGGAAAATTTGACTCGATATTTTTTCTATTTACTTTGGAAAGGAATTTAAATTTGTTTTAAGTAAATAAAGTTTTACTTTTAAACATTATTAGTGATTATTTTCTTTTTAAAGAAAACATTTCTCTGGGAGAGGAGAGACAGACAGAGCAACATTAATCGTCGTGTTGTTGTTTAATATTTATTTTTTTTACGAACGTAACTATATTGTATAATGTATATTATTATTTACCACAGAGAAACGCGCAAGTACTTTCAAACAAGTCGATTTATCCATTTTTTTTTTTCAATAGTACAATTTGGAGCAAAAAAAACCAATGAAGTTTATTTTTTAAAGATTGAATAAAAAAATATTTTTCATAAGTTGGACAAAAAATATCAATAAATTGTCAATAAACAATTCAGAGATCCATTAATTCCAAAAATAAATCTGAAAACTCTTCGTCTGTTTTATTTTTTCTTTAATTTGGCTTAAAGCTCGCATTTCGTTTCCTTCCACACCATTCAACAGTGGAATCGCAGTTGGTTAACCATCTTATGTGACCTTACTCAAGACCGCCGTGGCTCAGGGTCTGGTGTAGGTCATGGAAGAATCTGGCTCAACCCAACCAGAGCGAACACCATGGCAACAGCAACACAACAACAACAGTCTACAATGAATAGATCAGGGGCAGGCAACCTTTTCAGAGTGAGCGCCAGATGAGACTTTTGGAAGGAGATCGCGAGCCGGATTGAAAAACGAAATCTCAGAATTACTATATTTTATTCACATGAATAAATTGTACAAAAATTGCATTGAACACTCTACAAATCAATGAGATTGCCATGAAAAAGTATTTCCATGTCTGGCTCGATGGTTGAGGTAGACAACAGAAGAATGTCATTGAGGTGGCGGTCCGAGAGTTGGGAGCGAACGTGAGATTTTGTGTACTTCATTTTCAAAAATGAGTTTTACTGGGAGGTCCGCGGGCTGGGTTGCAATAATAAAGCCTAGCAGGGTGGCGGGCCGGATGCTAAGCCTTCGCAGGCCAGAGGTTGCCCGCCCCTGGAATAGATGAACCAGTTATTCACATAACCCCACTAACTTTACAAGTATTTATGGTGTTTTTATACAATTACTCCTGTCTCCAGTTAGAGTTTAGGGTTAGGGTTTAGAGTTAGGGTTAATGCCAAAATCGTTCTCAATGCACTCAAAAAACCCAGAAAACCACCCCCAAAACACCCGATTGGGAACGAGAGTGATTATATAAAATGACCATATTTATGCGATTTAAAAAATAAATAAAATAAAGGTAAAAAAGACTCCCGGGACTTACCTGGTCGGGACAGCTAGTTCTTATAAAATATATAATTTATTGAATAAATGCTGGAAATTTCACTAAAATTGGATAATTTTCTGATTAATTTTTTGTGATTAAAAAAAGATTAAATAGTGGCTTGCTACTTTTGTAGCGATCATTAAATTGTTAGGATTAAATGTTTAAAAACAAGAGAAAAACACGTGAATGTTGAATGAAAGAAGAAAACATTATTTAAAGGACGAATGTTCAGTTAGAAAAGTAATAAAGTGTATATTTTTATATATGTTTAATTTTACTTCAGTCGAAGTTCTCAGAAATCCAAGGACCCCTTTCCTGGGGCTAACACTTGATCTCTATATGAGATACATAGATACCCGAATATTCTATTAAAATTCTCCTTTATTTCTCAAACATTGAGTTAGTAAAAAAGTTAAGAATAATAAATTTCTTCTCTCCCCAACTGACCAGTCAAGTATGTCATAGTATATCTTTCTGGTGGTCTGTTGGTCTTACCGGATTCCAGGACAAGAATTCATCTAGTCTGGTGGAGTATCCAGCTATGTGGTGTTACTTGAGGTAACATCACTAGAAGAAGATGCACTATTCCTCGTATGAGGGGATCTTATTTTTGCTGCGGATACTATGTAATTTTGAATATTTGGTCAGGGTTTACTTGTAGGGGTAAGTATCCTCATGTCAGGTTGTCCTGACAAACCCTTGTACAGAGAGACCGAAGACACTCGAGGATAGTGTCCAGTAGGTAATTCAAACTCCCCAGTTATGAGTGTGTATATGCGTATGACAGTGTAAACATTTGTGCGACTGTGTTGTTTTGCATTAGAGTGTGTAAGTGTATGACTGTGCATTGAGAATTGATTAGGCATCTCTTGCGACTTTGGAACAGTATAGGCATTTGTGTATGTGTGTGTCGCTTTTTGTCAGGGTGTGTAAGCATGTGTGTGTGTGTGAGTTGAAAATGAATAGTAGCCTCCCGAGCCCCAAGGGGGGCGAAGGAGGCGGAAACGTTATCCTTCTATTAACTGTGTACTGATCCTTTTCCAACTGGTTTTCTTGACAAAAATTTGAGCTTAAATTACATTTTATCAGCTCCAGGCGCATAGTTTTATTTTAGAGCGAAAAAGGGATTTTAATTGTCGAGGTGTAGGTACGTGCAAAATCAATGGTCAATCCCCAAAATGTAAAAACATTTTGACCCTCCCTTCACTTAAAAATTCACCAAATTCAGGAAATCAACCAATTTTAATGAAATTTTCAGTATATATTAATTAACGATCATGTAATATAATGAAAACATTTTTCTTTAATCTTAGCGAAAATGTATTATTTTTTAAAAACAAAATAGACCTTTACTAAAGTTATATTTTTATATATTAATAAAACAAATGCACGAATTTAAAAAGATTTTTTATGAAAATAAAGCACTGTAGATGTTTAAAATAATTTTCTTTTAATTATTTCGTATAGATTACGAAAAAGGCCTGTAAATTTCGTAGTGATAAAATCATTATAATTCAGAAAAATTAATTTCTTGAATTGGCGATGTTAGCATTGAATAAAGCATTGTTTAATCAATATTTTCACAAAAGAAAATAATATAATTGCAAAAAATATTTCATGTGATTTTAATGATAAAATATAAAATGCAATGTAATTATATTTCTCTTTCGCACATTAACGTGTCATCATCAGCGTAAGAATTTTTTTTTATAATCTTGAAAATAAACAAAAAAATGAAAATTTGACAATCAGGTTCATAACGAAAAAAAGAATTTTAAAAATTGGATAATTTCGACTAACGATTGACTTAGAGAGGTATGGTAGCACTGCTCTGTAATAAACAGGCGGGATTAGCTCACCAACCACCACTCACTCCCTACAACGTCCTCAAAAGTTTATTTTCAGAGATTCAACAATTTCGTTACTTTCACAATACATCGTCATTTATTTGGAAAGATAAAATTAAGTTTGTATTTGATCTGTCATTTTTTCATTACTAAATATTATTTAAAAAGTTTAAAATAATTATTATAAATAGAATTCAAATATGACATTTTCTTTCAAAATTTAATTCTATTTATTTATTAATAAATAATTTTTAATGTTTTAACTTTTTTCAATGAATATTGTCAGTGTAGTCATTGACTTTAATTTACTTTCTCACACTTAAAATAAAAAAATACTCTTTTAGCTTTATTTTAAAAGAATTAATGTAATTTATCGTTACGACACATGTAAGAAATTCTTACATGTGTCGTAACAATAAATTAGTTATTTATTCTTTAATAATTAATGTAATTTAAAATTACATTAATTCTTAAAGAATAAATCGAGTAATGTAATTGTTCAAGATTTTAATCAATCATCATGTAAAAATAATTAATAAAATCGACGCAGTTCGTAACATAAAATTTAAAAAAATATTATGGCAGTTCGAGTCTTCCATACTTAGAGATTTTGTAGCCGTATTTTCTGTTTACAATTACAACACAGGTTCCGGACATGGTTTAGCTAACTTTCACTTTTTAAAAAATTTTTTATAATTAAGCAATTTTTAGTAAAAAAAAAAAGAGGTAATTTTTTTTTGTAATTCACTCTCTTAAGATTTTAATTTAGTAATTATCTTTGAAACAGTTTCAGAAAACTGATATTTACTTTTCCAGCGATTTTTAAACATGTTTTATTGAATTTTCAGTTTTAACGGATTTTTCGCTTTTTTGATAACATTTTCCATTCTATTTTTTTTTTCACACGTAAATATACATTTGTTGCCTTTTAGATATTAACTTAATGCGTTTATCTTTCAAACACAATCAAAAGTTAAAAGAAAACTACTTTAAAAAATTAAGTAAAAACACTTTTAAGAACTATACTCAGTACAAGCGACGGCCATTTTTGCACGTATCTACTGAGGTGTGGCGGACATATCACGTGACAGCCATTTTTTTGTTGCTAACTATGATTCTGGGAGTCAGTTTTCGTAAGAAAAATCTAATTTCTTTTTTAGATGTTTTTTGGCTTTGTGTTTTTGCCCACACCATTGGTCAGCTAATATTATAGGATTGGGATATATGCCAATCCTATAACTTTAACGGAGGTTGTGACTACACCCATGCAAATCTAATTTGAACTTTTTATGAGAAAATGTATTTGTAATAAAAATAAACATTTCAATTATGAAAAAAAAGGTTTTATTTGATTTTTTGCAATAGAAAATAAATTAAAATTTCTAATTATAAAAACAGTTTGATTAAAAAAAATCGTGATTGATAAACACCGCTTGCCTATTTCCGATTTCAAAACCGGAAGACGTAATCAAGTCAACTGCTTCTCTTTTACCGAAAATTCATAAGACTTATTGAAATTCAGAGTTATCTGCCCTTATAAAAACGAAAACAGCAGAAAGACCAAAATAAATAAATAAGAGCTCATAATTTTATGACGTAAAGCACATATTTCTTTACAAGTGTGTGTGTTCTGTGTAAATTCTGAGGCCCGTAAAGCGGTGACGTTGTGCTCATAAGTCAGTAAGCATTAATTGATGACGTGATACGCGTTTTGGAGAGTATTTTTGTGATCGTTTTTAAAATCTTTCGGACAGGCAAGTTTTTCTTACATCAAACTTGGAGGAGAAACAAACAAAAAACAAACAAAGGATTTATTTTTTATTTAAATAACATTTTTCTATCCAGATGTGAGATATAAAAAAATAAATTAAAACCTTTTATTTTTTTTTCTATCTCAAAGAAAAATTGTTTTTGTTCGTCCGTCCTTACAGGATTTTTTTTTTTAATTGTTAAAAAAAACAATAACAACAACAACAAAAAAGCTGATGAAAGTCGAAAGATTTTTATATGTATATATATATACATATATATATATAAATGAAGTGAACATCTCTCATCAAGAAGAGATATAAATATATCTATATATTATTCTTATATTTATTTATATATAATCTTTTTAAGTGAATATGAATTGGCTTTTGGGTAGTAAAACGAAGGCCGTGTCGACGACGAATCTCCAAGCGCAGAAAAACAAGCAAATTGATTCTTTAAGGAAAATCAACCCAAAGTAAGTATTATTATTATTATTATTATTATTATTATTTATTAAATATTATTATTTATTTGGTATTATTTATTTAGAGAAAAGGGGTCAAACTAGCCCGGCACATTTTGATAGTCCTCCACCCCCAAAGTTAGATTTTATTTTTAGTCGATTACATGTAAACAACCTGAAAAAGTTGGCGATAAAACAAACAAAAAAAAAAACTCCAAAATTTAAAGATGTTTCTACAGAATTTAAACCGAACAAACCGACTTTTGTCGAACTAAACTCAAAACTTAGGTTAGGGTTAGTTTTAGGGTTAAAAAAAAAACAACAAAAAAACAGTTTCAAATTCTGTAGAAGTACCAATTTAAGGAAATCGGAAAACAACAAATATTTGTAAAATAGAAATGACGGTGCTTGTACAGAGAAGCGTCCGTATCAAATTATAATGCCACAAAAAAAAACAAAAACAAAAAAAAAACAATATTATACTTACGCAGCAGATTTAAATAAGTATCCTCACCAAAAAGTAGAAAAAATGATCGAGTAGAATTTTAATTAAAAGTAAAAATCAGTTTCATCGCATTTTGGTGAATGCCATTGATTTATTACTTGTTAATATGACTGACCGAGTTATCTCCTCCTGCATTTCGTTTTTGTTGTTGCTCGTATCAATGACCGAACCCGATTAAACGATATAACGGATTTTTATTTTTCATTACAATTCTACTCGATAGTTTTTGCTAAGTTTTGGTGTATATAATAAATAAGTATGTCAAAGAGTTTTCTGGTTAATTTAATTGGAACTGCAATTTTCAGCGTTTTACAAGCACCGAAATGACAAACAAAATCCACAATAATAAAAAAAAGCTAATAATTACTATTACCGACATAAATTATTTGTAAGAACATACAGTTGGGAAGTTAGTCAAAAACAATTTTCTTTGTGGTAAATCATAAATTAGAAGCTGTATAAACAGTTCTTAAAAAAAAAAAAATGAATAAAATTACTGTATAGGCGATAATATACATATATATGGCATTTGTGTAGTTTAGTAAACAGCGGCAGATAATCCACAGGAAGTAACGACCAATAGATTAAAACATTTTAATACATTTATTTAATAAAATATAGTTTATGAAAGAAAAACATAGTAATAGAATAAAGTTTATTTTCAATAAAGTAACATTTTGACCAACACATTGTAATAAACTATACTATATTTTATTACATGTTAGTCCTCTTTAAAAAAATAGCTAAAGAAATGTATAAACTTTGTTATGTACTTACGTGGTAGCTGAAAAGAAAACTGTACACTAAAAATTACGCAAATTCATCCAGTATTTATTAAATTAAAAATTTAAAAACAAATGGCGAAATATAGATAAAAATTGTATCTATATGTCGCCATTTTTCTTATATTTTGACTTTTTCCGAAAGTTATCTCCCTTGCCTACTTAGTAAGTTGAAATGTGTACCGATACGTAAGATCGTTTTTCTTTTTCTTATAATTACTGGATGAATTTGCGTATTTTTTTCTGTACAAGTACATAACACAGTTTATACGTTTCTTTAAATATTTTGGTACTTATATCGATCTTGACCCAGTTTCCGTGAGTTTCTTGTCAGAAGCGTTCGGCTATCCTACGCAAACCCCCGAGAGATGACGAGCCGATTTGTACCAGACGACAATTTTGATACGTTGCTGCGTCCTATAATTTTTAGTTATATTTGCAAGAAATTTTCTAAAAGAAACAAAACAAACAAAACAGAGCAAAATTACTGTTATCAAATAAATATTTTTAACCCTAACAACAAAAAAAAACAAAACAAGCAAAACATTAAAATCATAGGACGCAGCACCGTATCAAAATTGTCGTCTGGTACAAATCGGCTCGTCATCTATCGGGCGTTTGCGTAGGATAGCCGAACGCTTCCGACAAGAAACTCACGGAAACTGGGTCAAGATCGATATAAGTACCAATATTTTAATGCCGTTGTGAAACTGCAGAAGCATCAATAAAACTATATTTTATTACAATGTTTTGGCCAAAATGTTACTTTATTGGGGCATGTTAACGGCAGCCTAGAGAACGAAAAAGGGGTAAAAAAAACACAAATAGGCAACAAATAAATGTTACAAAAGGCAAGATAAGTTGCTCTTCTAACTTTTTTGTTTCATTTTACTTCAGTCGAAGTTCTCAGAAATATAGGGGCCTCTTTTTGGGGCTAACACTTGATCTCTATATAAGATACATAGATATTCGAATATTCCATTAGAGTTCTCCTTTATCTGTCGAACGTTGAGTTAGTAAAGAAGTTAAAGACATTTTCCTCTCCCCAATTGACTAGTTGATTATGTATATCTTCATTATGGTCTCTTAGTCTTACCGGATTTCAGGACAAGAATTCATCTAGTCTGGTGGAGTATCCAGCTAAGTTCTGTTACTTGAGGTAACATTACTTGGAGTAGGTGCACCATTCCTCGTATACGCCAGTGTATAGCCGTGTTGAGGGGATCTTATTTTGGGCTTCAAATACTGTGTTATTTTGAATATTTGGTCAGGGTTTACTTGTAGATGAAATATCCTCATGTCAGGTTATCCTGGCAAACCCTTGTACAGAGAGACCGAAGACACTCAAGGATTGTGTCTAATTCAAACTCCCCTTGATAACCTGGATAAGTTTATTTGTGGTTGAACTTATTTTAAAGGGATCCTTGGTAATTGATGAAAAATCGAAAAATAAACAAAATAGTGTTAAAAACGCATCCAATAAATGTCACCAATCGTTGAAAATGTAATGTTCTACCAGTATTTTGTTTAATTTTCGTTTTTTGAGCGATTATTGAAACTCTTTGTACTTTCAGACATTTTTTTTCGTTCTAAGTGAACAGGTGGACACCAGGTTTGTTTTGAACAAAAAAACGCTTTAAAATAAGTTAAAACACAAATAAACTGGTCATTTTTAACGACAGCTAACAGAACAAAAACGGGGTAAAAAACAAAACAAATATGCAACAAATAAAAGTTACTTTTCTACCTACCTGAATCATTTGTTTGTGTTTTTAACTATTTTTAAATGCTTTTTATTACATGTCAAAAGTTCAATTCGTTTAAGAGCTGTTGAATGTTTTCAGGCAAGATGGCTGCCGATAACACGAGAGTCACACTTTTTTGTCGTCTTTCTTCATCTTCTTTTTTCTAACTCGCTGTGTTTTTAGCACACTTTTTCAAAACTTCTTCAGGTGTATCTTTTCGAACACAGTAATATTTCTGTCGAACTCTGGAATCTGTAGGGATTTCAAACGCACAGGGTTCAGCATGCCATCCAGTGAGCCGGTTCCTGGTAGGTATAATCAACCCACTCACAGGCAAATCTCCATCGTATGTCAAGAATTCAGCTCACTTTATAAAAAAAATCAACAATACTTCCATTCATTCCAGCCAGATGGTAAGTCTGAGACTCTGATGGTGGTATGGGATAAGTTGACTTCAGATACCTCACTAAAGGAACACACTTGTATCCCAATTGATAATCTAATGGAGATTTTGACTTTTTGTGTAAAAATCACATACTTCGTAATGGGATTTGATATATACCGGCAGGAAGAAGGTTTAGCTCTGGGGTCACCATTGTTCCCAGTACTGGCTAATGTATACATGGAATACTTTGAGGAAATAGTGTTAGGATCAACACCACTAAAGCCAACAATGTGGCTACGATATGTGGATGACACATTCATACTCTGGCCTCACCAGGAAGATGTTCAAACATTACTGCATCATGTAAACTCTCTCCACCCATCTATACAGTTCATGATGGAAAAGGAAATTATCTTTCCTAGATGTACTGATCAGGGGTTTAGGTCATCTGTGTATCAAAAGCAAACTTTCACCAGACAGTATCTAAATTTCAACTCCCACCATCCATATAATGTAAAGAAAGGAATCGTTCGCTGCCTACAACATCGAGCAAAGACGATATGTAGTAACAGCAATACATATCAAGAGGAGATGGACAGCTTGAGAGAAATCCTCTATCGAAACAACTATCCTGAGAGCATGACATCAGCTCCAAGATATCTAGACCAAACACCAAAGGACATCATCCGAAAACTCACCACAATTTGCATACCGTATATGAAGGGCTTGTCTGAAAAAATCCAAAGAATATATAATCCATATGACATCAGGATAGTGTTCAGGAGGAACTCAACTCTCTGTAAGCATCTTGAGAGTCAAACCCCCCTACGAAAAAAATGTATGACTAAGAACTGTGTGTATGCGATCCCATGTAAGTGTGGAAAAATATACAAAGGTGAGACATGTCACCCACTAAAAATAAGACTAGAAGAACACCGGAAAGCCATGATACAGGGAGAAATTGGGGGGGGGGAACTATCTACCCTTATGGGACGAAGTAAAAATTATAGATAGAGAAGAACGGTGAAGAGTATGACGACCTAAAGAAACAGCGTACATGTTGGGCAACAATGACTTACTAAGCAGACCTAGTATAGAATTCAATACAATATGGGAACTATTCTAAATAATAGATAAGGTTATTATATATATATATATATATATATATATATATATATATATACACAACAATATGTTGTAATTAAAGTAGTGATAAGTAGTAAGACTGCACATTAAAAACAAGAATACGTTTAATTCATACTAGTATTGTCCGCAAGGACGCGTGGCGAAGTGAATATAGTATTAAGTAAAATTCAGTTCTAAGTGAAGGTTGAAGGTTCAATCCTAGGTGTGGGCGATACAAAGAATTGTGAATTACTGAAGACTTCTCCTAGTCATGACTGAAGGCATGCTACCCCCATGGATTAAATAAAGCATTTCGTTTGAAATTCCGTCCAGATTTCCGAGTTCGACAAATATTCTCGAGTTCAAAAAGATACACCTGAAGTAGGTAAAGTTATAATATATATGTATATATATATATATACACACACAGTGATATATAGTAATAAAATTAGTGATAAGTAGTAAGACTGTACAGTAAGCCGAATAACCCACATCCTACAAAAGTAATCATTTTTGTTTTTTAAATCTTGGCTATTTTCTTAATGTCTTGGAAATCAATTGTCGGAGATTTTTTTCTGCTGAAAATATACATTAAAATGTTATAAATAAAATAATTACTTACTTTTTTTTGACGGGGGGGGGGGGGGGTCGAAATTGATTTTTAACAATCGCGTTGTGCGCATCTTTTGCAATTCGTTTTTCGCATTCCCATCTGGACTTAGGTTAAAGAGAGGGCATGTGGTTCTTTATGACTTTTTGTTTTAGACTTAAAGTTTGATCGGGAAGATTAACTATTATGACTTAGCTGTTACATCGTAAAGATATATTTTCTTTTGGACAGGCATGTTCTCACTCGCGTAGTGATATGTCGACCCATTAGAACACACCGCATATGTGTCATATTACCTTGCTCACCTCTCGGCTTAGACGAGAGGTGAGGTAAAAGTCCCGTTTGCAATATCAATGTGACAAGACGTACAACTCATGGACTCAACTAAATTTCTATAGTACATATACATCGGCGGAATACACCCGTTTCTATAACTCTTTCCAAACCGTGGTTTGTGTTGATGAAACTGTTGAATACAAGTAATTTAAATTGTAGAAAAGTTTGTCTTTTTAATTGAAACCTGGTGACCCGTTTCTTATTATCAAACAAGGCCAATAGGATGGATACACACCCAGCAACCCTACTACATGATGGCGATATTATAATAAGCTTCTAATCGCCTCAACCTCTACAAGCTTAGGGTGTAGGACTTCAGTTTTAGTTTTTCTTTTCATTCATTTGCTGGGGACAGGGCATTCTTCCAAATGCCATACGATCATCCGCTATTTACAGACTCCAACCGAGAGCTCTTTTCAGGATTCTGGCTGTTCCCTTGAGTGCAGTTGTTTGGATTTCTTTTGCACTTGGTTCACGAGGTATACTTGCTAAATACTTTTTCAAGTTCTTCTTCATGAGTCCAGTGGCTCCTATGAGATCTCTTTGAGGTTCCAGTTTCTTTTCATATCATACATTAGACCCTGATATTTTGTTATTTTCTCCCTTTCAGCTCTGTTTAGGCCCCCATCATTAGGGACACTGACCTACACCAAAGTTGCCACTCTCTCTCTTGTTCCATATGACAATGCCAGGTTTGACAGCTGCGTTTTCCAGATAGGTAGCTGTGGGGATTTCATGATCATAATGGATGGTGTATGTCTCATTCCCCACAGTTCTATCAGGTAGATGTTCCCAGTGCCTGCTGCTACATCTGATATTCAGGTTTTAAAGTGATGGAAAGGAATTTTTGTTTTATTAGATGTTAATTTTTTTCAGCATAAAAAAATGTCCAAGATGTGGCCCCCATTCCCCCAAGCACACAAAATTGATCTCCCTTCAAAAAAAAAAAGTGCTTCAATAAGAGGAAACCCATATCGGCTTGAATGTTTTCCATTGCATAATACGGAACACGCCAGAATGAATGAAACAATTTACGATTTGAAAGCCATAAAAAGTAGACGATACTAAAGCATACGACTGCAAAACCAAAATGAATTTAACTGCGATGGCTGTTCAGTCTCCTGAAGAGATAATTGCATTCTGCCCCCCCCCCCCCAGCCATGTGGCAAAAACCCAAAATTGCAAGAAATGCAAACCGAAATTTTGTTTAGAGTTAAAAAAATTTTATCCCCCTCAAAAAAAAAAAAAGTTGAAAAAACTTCATAAAAATAAATAAAGTTGATTCACTCAATGATTTGAAGAAAATTATTAAATCCATTCTTAAGTCGGGGGAAAACATGAAAAAAGTTAATTTTGTAAGAACATGTGCATCCCTCTCGACGACCCCAACGCTGGGTGTGCCGTGGTTTTCTCCTTCGTCGTTGTTCTCGTTCTGGCCATGTCATCTATTCCACTGACAAATCGTTGAGGGCACAAGCACCGCTTTACAAGTTTTCAAAATAAAAGCAACAGCAAACTCACAAGAAAAACACAAACTCAAATACATTGTGTATAAGCTAGTTGTACTCTGGTTGTGTGTGATACCATTGCAGACTCCCATTGTCTATACTCAGTCGTCAGCTTATCTCGGGTCTGCCAAGGCTCTGTTTGATCTGCTCACCTCTTCTCCGAGCCGCAAATTGTTTTCAACTGTCTTAAACTCAAAACTGACGTAAACTGTCAACTTTGTAAACTAACGGAAACTCATCATAAAACTCAGACTGTCGCAAACAGCTCCTACTTTTAAATATTTTTAGTCATACCTGAAAATCCTATGTCCGGTCTTTTGTCTCCTCAGCCACTCCCTAGTTGACTACCCATCCTATTTTCCGATCGCCTTCGTGCAGTTTGGTGAAGCATTTCTTTGGCTCTGAAGGAGGGGGGGGCAGTCCATTGTATCACATTTAATATTGGTACTAACTGACGGCTCAACCATTACGGGTCTATTCCATAAATCTCATTTGGGCTGATATGTGTCCCCTCATATAGAAGTACAAAAAAATATTTGGTTATTATTATCTTTAAAAAGTGTTAAAGACAAGCTTAGTTCTGATGACCTCAGAGGAAGATTAAATCTGGACAGTATAGGGAGATGTGGGCAGAACAGGAGACTTCGATGGTTTTGTCAATTTGAATGAATGGATGAGAGTTCTTGGGTTAGTAGATGTAGAACAGTTGAGGTAACAGGTTCATAGAGGAAGTAAGAAGGATGTACTCTAGAAAGAGGGATAGTTAAAGACCTGACCAGAGATAGGTTAGTTTTGAAGTCAGTTTCTAAAAGCCGTCCAACACATGCCAGCATGTAAAACTGACGTAAAACCAAATATGATCTGGTGATACCAGATCAGGCTGCCCTGTGGCTCCCTGAGACGAAATTCACCTACATTGACGTTTTTTGTTTTTCTTCTTTTTTTTTTTTTTGTAAAACTTAATTATGTTCTACAAAACCAAAAACAAAAACAACAGCCCCTCTCCCTTTCTCCCTTCCCTTTTTTTATTTTATTTTTAGAACTTGAAGCATAAATCTTTTACTATAATGACCAGATTCGGCATTAAATAACCCAAAAAGGGTTGATATGCCGTAAAACAAAACTACCAAACCAAAAACGATGATTAAACATTTGAAGATATAAAGAACTTGAAGCATAAAATCTTTTACTATAATGACCAGATTCGGCATTAAATAACCCAAAAAGGGTTGATATGCCGTAAAACAAAACTACCAAACCAAATATGACGATGATTTCGGCCATCCCATTTAACCCTGGATAGTTTTAGCTTGTGATTAAATGTTTAATATTGCATTGTTTAGAAAATATTTTGAACTGATTGTGACTTAAATTCCGGTCGTCCATCGGAGATGATTATTTGAGGAATTCCAATTAATTTTGTATGAATTAACTTTGTCGTTCTTTCTTTTGATAATGTCCTATCCTATTCACTTATTTATTATGTTTGATGTTTGGTAAGTTATACGTATGTCTATGTTCATTAAGCTTTTAACAGGTGAAGGTGCATTTTTTAATGGTGTTGTACGTATGTATATCCTCATATGATCTAGTAATATTGAAACAAATACTACTGACACATTTCAATTCCAACAAATAAAATCATACAATCAATCAAAATCTGAAGTGGAAGAATTATCGATTGTTTTTATTTTTCTGTTGAATGGTTGAAAGAACCATAGAAACTGTCAAAAGACAGTTTCTATGGTTCTTTCAACCATTCCATTTGACTGTGGGGTGTTTGCGGTTGTGATTATATTTAACCCTTAAATGCTTTTTGTTTCAAATTTGACACATTTCCAACAAAATGCCTATTTAATATAATATTCAATGAAAATGTGTGAAACTGCAACTTGTTTCACATCTGCAATGAGTCTGTTGGCAAGTGTGAGTAGGTATTAGTATGTTATTGCATCAGCACACCCGCTAAATAGGTAATTAGTATCTTCGATGTCATGGGCGAGTGTCATCTGCCTAATTCAAGAGCCTAAACTTTTCAATCTGGTCATTATAATGTTAAGTAAAAATTATTTTATGATTCTCTCGTGTATTATGATTATTTAGATGCATATATTGTAGTGTTTTGTTAAACATGTAAAATTTGATGCCATTTGTTGCACATTTGCAACATCATTTATTTTGTTCAATAATTTTGTTTTTTTCCAAAAAATCATTTATGCTACTTTATATTCCCGTTGATTGAAACGTTTTTCGCTATTTTCAAACAAATATTAAAAATGAAGCATTTAAGGTTTAATATCCCATTGTTTTGAAAACATTTTTAGATGACGTGATTTAAATTCCGGTCCTTTGGATTATTTGGTGATTTGTAAATGATGATTTTTGCGTATTGTTTTATTATTTCAGATTCCAGATTTGGAATTTGGTCAATATCAAATTATTTTGTGGTGTGATCCTCTATTATTACTAGGACATCTTTATTGAATACTACTACTAGCCAGAAAACCTGGTGTTGCCCGGGATTCAAGGATAAAGCATGTCCTTTCATGCCTAGCCAATGACAGCTAATTACCTTTCTTGTTCTTATTGTGAGGCCCAAGGACGTACTCTGCATTGAATGGGTGAAAGAGGGGGGGGGGTGTAAGTCCAGTGGTATTTATTGAAGTAATTTTCGCTCCCGAGGGCAGTTAGGCACAAGATTGGTTTTTAATATGGGGAAAATTCAGCTCCCCTGAAAGGGGCACTCTGGATTGGGACAAAAATTTTTAAAATTGCCTTATTCATGAAGGAATTCTCCTTCACTAACCAAGGACAGAAAAGATGAAGTGTAGTATCGGAACAGATACTACACTTTGCTTCTAGCCAGAAGGCTAACGAGCTATTTTTATTATATTTATTTGCTCTAAAATTTATGCCACAGATTTTTGGGGGAGGGGGTCGTGCTGGTTTATAATCTTCTATTAAACTTGACACTTTCACCGAAATACCGCATTTGCTCTATTGACTACTTAGGAAATTCCCAGTATTTAATGAATTTTATTTACAAGAAGAATATGCACAGGTAGGAAGTGGGACGACTGAAAACATTAAAAAGAAAATAAATAAACCAAATAAAATGAGATAGTGGGTAATTCAAGACCTCCAGTGTTTTCCGGTTTATCAGTGCTGAAAACAAGCAGGTTGATCTCTAAGTGGGAGTGGAATTTTAAGTGGGAAGAGAAGAAAAAGCAGGTTGGAGTTGGGGAGTGGATAGTGTCCTTCAAAGATAAAAATGATTTGGGGAGCCGGGGGCAAAATAAATGAGTGGAGTGGGTATCTTGGAGGATCTCTAATACCAGAAAAATAAAGTTCGGACGGGACTCATTTAGTCAACTAATTAAGAATCTATTTCGAGTGGGGATGGTTTCCAGAAGGACTGTGCATGCCATGTACTCGTATCTGGCTCCTCTTCTAATGGACAAACTTGTGGTGTGCACCCATCTTAGGTAGAGCTCTCTAGGAGGTGTTATTTTAGTTTAAAGATTTTGGTTGTTAAATTGTAGGACTATTCATGATTATTTGAGTTTTTGTATAGTTTCTATTTGGGGCTGTTCGATTTCTTTCTTTTTTCTTTTTTTCTCTTTTTTTCTTTTTTTTTCTCTTTTTTCTTTTTTTTCTTTTTTTTCTCTTTTTCTTTTTTTTCTTTTTTTCTTTTTTTCTTTTTTTTCTTTCTTTTTTTCATTTTTTTCTTTTTTTCTTTTTTTTTCTTTTTTTTCTTTTCTTTTTTTTCTTTTTTTTCTTCTTCTTTTTCTTTTTACTAACGAGTCACCGCTCATCAAGGTCCAAAGGCCACTCGAGGACAAGGATTAATGATTTGTTTCTGAGATAGATGGTAAAACAAACACCTTGAGGATTGCAGACCCTGGTTGGATCTGGGCTGAATTTGATTACATAATGGGACGGCTCACCAAAAATTTGTTAATATTGGACTTGAAAACAACCATGCTGTAGTCAACTGGTAAACAGCCCTGTGGTATTGCGTTCAATAGACAAACAGTTCTTGGGAAGAAACTCTGCTCATGGAAGTCACGTTTAGTTTTAGATAGACACAGGAAGAAAGGAAAATTATTTACAGTGGTTGTAGCTAGACGAGTTTTTGGTGTGAATGTTTTACGGAGGAACCATATTCTGTTCTTTAGAAGTATTTGAGTCCGTGATTGTATTCTGTCTCTGAGTAATTGGGTAGACATTTACACAGGTAATTTGTCTTTGAGAAAAATCTTTGTAAATCTTTCTTTCGTTTTAGTTGTGCCATGTTTATTACTGCATCAACTTTGGACCAGCATAACATGCGGACGATCATGGGTTGTGCAATGAACGCACACAAACGCACGTTCGTCACATATGTGCTTCCATACTTTCTGTGTGTATTTTCTTTGGAGTTTGTCTGTATAGAATCAAACTCACACTTACCGGCATAAAGGCCTCGACTGGCATCCATCTCATAGAAGAATACTTATTCGAATGAATGAACATTTATACACTAGAATGGCCACTTATGAATCTCGGCCAATCAGAACACAGAGAATGGACTTTCCCTTCTGAGCATAATGGAACATTCTAGCCTTATTATAAACCGGCATTTTGATGTGCTTGGCAGTCTGACTTATCTTGCTGCTCAACTGGTCATACAGTTGAGCCCTAAGCATCGACTCTATAGTCGGCAATTATTGCTTCATTGCCTGGTATATATCACATTGTTGTAATGTTAGTATAAATCTTTAAAGTCTAATTGGTGCTTTTATGATTTCTTTTTAAAATGTTTGGTTTAATGGTTTGCGGTCATTTTCAATTTTGAAATGGGTTCATACATTTTTTGCAGTTAAACACTCCACTTAAAATTTGCATTTGAATTGTGATGTAATTTTGCTCTGCAGCCGTTACTGCACGTGATGCATATACAACTGTTATTTGCCGTTATTTTCTTGTTCTATTATTGCACCGATTCCATATTCGCTAAAGTCTATTGTAATTTTAGTTGAAAGATTTGGGTTGCAGAATTGTAGAATTGGTCTATTCGTGATTATTTGTTTGAGGTTTTGTATAGTTTCTATTTGTGGCTGTGCGGACGACCATATTCTATTGTTTTGGAGTATTTGACGTAGTGGTTGTGTTAAGTCTAAGTAATTGGGTAGAAATTTACACAAATAATTTGTCATTCCAAGAAATTTTTGTAAATTTTCCTTATCACATGTTTATTACTGCATCAATTTTGGATTCATATGACTTTATTCCTTCCTTAATAGATTTTATTTATCTTTAAAATTTTACAAAAAAAGTTAAAAATGCAGTAAATGTTCTTTATAAACTAAGATGTGGCACAAGGTCCAAATTGGGTGAGGTGGGATGAGGGTCGGCTGTCGTCCTCTTGGTCTATTCTCTAAATTAGTTTCAGTCACCAAAATACCACATTCACTCTCTGGGTAAAACCTACTTAACATTATCCCCAATGGTTTGACGTTTTTTATTTATAAGAAGTATATGTACAAATTCATCTGTTGGATGGTGGGGGCGTTCTAAAAACAACAGAGATTGCTGAAACAATAAAATGTTAAGTGTGGTAGTTAGTAAGACCCTTCCCAAATCTATCTAGGTATGAAAAGTCATTTCTGTTTGAAGGGATTTGCATTTGTTTTTATTTAATTTCAAACCATTTCTTTTTATTGCTTCGAAACCTTTTTCTGAAGATTCTATGTTTTTCTTTTATGTGTCTTAGATCATATTATTATGTAGTCTTTCAAAGTTTTGCATCATTTTCTACGATTTATTTCACAAGAAACACTGGTGCTACCAGATGAGGCTGTATGAAAATACCGGTTTCCTGACTTAAAATGCACCAAACATTGATGTTATTGGTTTTTTCCTTCTCCTTTGCAAAACTCAATCATGTTCTGCAAAGCTTAAAAAAACAACATTTTTCATCTACAAAACAACCAAACCAAACACCATGAATAAATATTTGAAGTTATAAAGAACTTGAAGCATAAAAACCTTTACAAAAATGACCAGATTAACCTGAAAAGGGTTGATATGCCATAAAACAAAGCAACCAAATTTTATCAAAATGACTGGATTCGGCATTAAAATAACTCAAAAAGGGTTGATATGCCGTAAAACAAAACAACCAAACCAAACACCATGAATAAATATTTGAAGATATAAAGAACTTGAAGCATAAAAACTTTTACCAAAATGACCTGATTTAGCATTAAATCACTAGACACCTCATATGAAAGACTTAGAGTTTCCTATCCGGTGTTGAGTATGTGGTCCAGGATTCACTCCCATACAGTAGGACACTGTGAACGCACGCTCTGTAGATGTCATCTTGGTAGAAGTGGTAAGGTGGCTGTTTTCCCAGACTCTTTTAGTTAGTTTAGAGAGGGTTGTGGATGCCTTACTTAACCCTACCACTAACTCTAAGTCCGAGTGGCAAGAACCCTTTTAAAACTACGCCTTTTAGTCTAAAAAAAAAAAAGAAAGAAGCATACCCTTCCCCTCTCCAAAAAAAGAACCACTGATAAACACTTCATGTTGGAAGATTAGGTGAGAGCGGTTGCAAATTAAACAGATTTAATTAGGGAGTCAGTTTGTTAAAACTTGTATGAGGTGCTCAAATGCTCAGCTATACCAACTTTCATTGCTTTATCTTCAATATTTTTTTTTAAACAGAATTTTATCGATGAAAACAAAAAGAAATGTCGACTCAATATTTTCGGGGAAATATTTTATTTTTATTTTTCAACTTCCAATGCTTATATTTCAAAAAGTTACGGATGAATTTTATTTAAAAACTAAAAGTCTCTGATCAATTTATATTTTATAAATATCTTATTTTTTATAGCAAAATCTAAAATTACATTTTTTTGTGAGCATTGCGACTCATTGGCTAAGATCAAAGTGTAGTATCTGTTTCGATGGATACTGCACCCCATACTGGTATTGTCTTGGCCTTCGGGGCTTGACTTACGCCAGTCAATGGGTCTGTCCTGTGCAGTTCTAGGAGGTCCACCCTCCCAGGCTTCGCCTCCCCTCTTTGGGGAGGAGTAAGTTTATTGCTTACTGCCTGAGAAATGCCGACGGTGCTGCCCAGGCAATTTTTAATGCCCAGAGTGCTCACCTTCTCAGGCACTGGCTTTTCAAGTACCACTTTCCCGACCCGACCTTGGGTCACATCTTACTTGTGGGAGTAAGATAAAAACTGGCCTTGTGCCTAACTCCTGGAGAGGAGTAAATCAATACTCAAAGATTACAATTGAATAAATCCATTTTATTGCTTTCGTTGTAGATATTATTATTACTATTATTATTTGTACTCACTAGGAGTTCTAACACAGATCATCGTCAGTGATTGCTCACCGACAACAACCAGTAGTATTTCCTGGAGTCTGAGTGACAACAAGTCTCCCCAGATGTCCAATATTCTCCACCTCTTTTCGATAGCCACCACAAATAACCTTGCAGTATCGCAACAGCCGTTTACCATTGATTTCTTGCTGGTAAGAACCATTGGTCTTCTCTGGGATTTGGGTGGCAATAAGCCTCCCCAATGGTCCCAGCACTCTCCGCACTTCCAGTGGAGGTCTGGTTTGTGCTGTTCCTCCTCGGTCTTCTCATCCTCCTTGACTCTCTGCAAATATTTTGTGTGGTGTCAGCCTAGGCTGGCACCATTTTTAAAAAAAAATTAATTATTTTATTTATTTATTATTATTCATTGTTTTTGCATTTAACCTAGTTCTGGTTTTGAGTTTATTTTTTATTGTAATAGGAACTTCTCTTGGTGGGGGTAATGCTGGCGAAACATTTTTGTCTACCGCGATATGCACATGGTAGTTTGCCAATTTTAACAAAGCAGTCTTCATATTTTGTTAGCAGTTTGTTTCGGTCTGTTTTTATATTTGATACTAGACCACCCGTGACCCGTTGGGTCAGTTTGTTATATTAGCTATGGAATTCATGTATGAGCGTGACACTTGTGGCATAAAGAAAATAGGTTTTTTTTACATAACAGAAGCATTTCTATGAAAGTATATTAAAATGAAAAAAGAATATAGATAGATTTCTATGAGTCGTTCTGTTTATTATAATTGTTTTTTTTTTAAATTACAGTTACTGAATTATAAGTGGTTGGCCATACTTATAGGTAAATATGCACTGAACAGGTACCATAATACTTATTATAGTTAAATTCAAATTTTGATATATCATCTTTTAAATGAAATTGTTAGTTGAAAGTACAGAATAATAAAAAAACACTCTCCACATGTTAATAATGTAGCGGTGGCCAGGGCGATTTGAGAAAGGAAGGGGGTACAGCAGGCTTTCTCGCGTACGTAACGAAAACAGAGGGAGTAGGAGTGGTGAAATCTATGAGAGGGAAAGTGGGAGGTGGTTTCGTTCACCGACCGCTAGTATGGCTGATATTAATAATGAGTGTTGTTTTTTTGTTTGTTTGTTTTTGTTTTTTAAAAGGGAGGAGTTTTTTTGAAACTGCGACAGACTTTACGAAGTCCTCCCGTTGAATGTTTTTAGCCGTGAAGAAAACAAAAAAACTATTTGATGAAATTAAATGAAATTGTTTATATTAAAAGCGATATAAAAATTTCCAGAATGAAAAATTTCATGCGTTCGTTAATCATAATAGAGAATAACGGAATTGGAATAACAGATTGAAGACGATGCTATTTACGCATGCGCAACCGGATGTTGAAACCCGGAAAGCTGAAAGCTGATTGCAAACATACAAGATCAATAGACTTTTAGTATTATATAGATTCTTTTAAATTATATTTAACTAGAAGAATATACCCGTCCCAGGATGGGTAAAATTAATTCCTCGAATTGAACAGTTTTGTACCACTTTTATGTCCCTTTACAAAGATTAACATCAAGATAGAATGAAACTCAACCTCATGTCTAGAATCCTTATTCTAATTTTGATCAAAATCCATTACAGGCTTTTGATTCTGGAAAATGTCTAAAATTCAAGTCTTAAGCTTAAGGGGTCTTAAGAAAATATTGAAATTCAAGGAATTTTGCTTAATTGATGTCTAATTGAATATGGATTAAATTCAATGTAAATCTGAAATATTTAAATTTTCAAATGGGAGGTTGTGCTTATATGCCCCCTAAAAAACCCTTTAAAATACTCCAAAGAAACTAAAATTTGGGGAATATTTATTAATTGGTATCTAATACATATTGTTAAAATTTCACACAAATCGGAGGTATCTGAATTTTTACAAAGAGCTTCCACCCCCTTTTTATCCCAAATCGTGTGGAACTAAATTATAAACTAAATATAGTCCACATTACGACCCCTTACACCTAGCAGCAGTGTTGCAAAATTTATAATGATCGGTTAATTAGTTTACAAGTGAATCTTGTACATCTCTATACTTAAAGTTTTGCCATTTCTCGCTCTAACAGTGAGATTAAAACGCCGATCTAATTGAAGAACAATAGTTTCTCATAGACTGATCATGTGATCAAAGTCATAAGGTTAACTAATTTGCATATTACTTTGCAAAAGAACATCATGTACAAATATATAAACATATACACATATCTAACTTCATATATAGAGATTTCTCGGCTGTATCTGCATCTCGTATTGAAGTTGAGTTTGTTTTTGCGACAATTTATGTTGCTATCATAATTGAATTTTTATACTCAGCGTTGCCTGGAGCCATAAAAAAGGTTAAAAAGTGTAAGTTCTTTGTATTAAAACTTCTATCTCTCTACCTCTCTCAATCCGTCTCTCTATCTTTCACCCTTTCGTCCTCTCTCGTTTTTTTGCATTTCTTTCTCCCTCTCGTTTTTTCACATCCCTTTCCCTCTCTCTCTTTTACCTCCGCCCAGCCTATTCCCTTCTCTTGTTTTAGTGTATTGAAAATAATAATGTCAGTCATTCATCTCTCCTTGATATAATAGATAAACATTGGAAATGGCTGAAAAAACGCATCCAGGACAACACCGATAAAGAATATACAAACTTTGTGGGTACCCGGTGTTGCCTGGGGCTCTCCTCCCCCCCACTCCGTAACAATCTCTCTTCCCAGGGGCAAAAGCTGTCTCTTCCCTGCCCACCCCATCACCCCGGTCACCCACTTATCTCCCCCCCCCCCCACTCTGGTCGCCCCCCCCCCCCCTTGATTTTACCTCTTATGATAGTTCTTTCTTTAAACAGAAAATGTTAATTTTGCCGTGAAGGCTAAAACTTCAAGCAATTCATGGCGAGGGTTGATGAGTTAGATTACTTTTGTTTCATCAAAGAATGACTTCCTGTCTCATTCCCTACACGTGCGCTCTCGGAGTCTTTCTCTTAATTTTGACTTTCTTAGTTGAAACTGATTGGAGTGTTTTAGGCAAAAAAGTTGTTTTTTGTGCTACCCTCTCTCCACACACATACACACACACTGCACATGGGGCTGTGGCGCCCCAGGTTAGCAAATTCATCTCAATTTCAGCTTTTTTTTGCCATTGGCTACTCACAGTATCTGTTCCGATGGATACTGCACCCCATGGACTGGTATTGTCTTGGCCTTCGGGGCTTGATTTACGCCGGTCTATGGGTCTGTCCTGTGCAGTTCTGGGAGGTCCACCCTCCCAGGCTTCGCCTCCCCTCTTTGGGGAGGAGTAAGTTTATTACTTACTGCCTGAGGCGCCCCTCCCGGGGAATGCCGACGGGGCTGCCCAGGCAATTTTTAAACCCCACTTTCCCGACCCGACCTTGGGTCACATCTTACTTGTGGGAGTAAGATAAAAACTGGCCTTGTGCCTAACTCCTGGAGAGGAGTAAATCAATACTCACATCATTGATATAAGTTGTCGGACTTTTTTAATACAAAAATGCTGATTTTTTTCCAAATCGTTAGAGCCTTACTTCCTTATTTTTTTATGCTATTTGGTTGGATTTTATTTCTCTCTCTCTCTCTCTCTCTCTCTCTCTCTCTCTCTCTCTCTCTCTCTATCGTTTTATCATTTTTTTCTCTTTCTCTTCCTCTTGATGTGCCTTCCTTTTCCGTTTTATGAAAATTCTCTCTGAAAATGTTAATTTTGCCGTCAAGGCTAAGATTTTAAACGATTCATGACTTTTGTTTCGTCAAAGAATGACTTCCTGTCTCCCTTTTACATGTGCACTCAATGTCTTTCTCTTTAGATGCTTTCAGTTTTTGTTTTTTTGTGCCTTAAGATGTTTTTAGTTGTTGTTTTTTTTTTGTGTTGCCTTCTCTCCACGCACATCTCTATTTCAGTTTTTTTTTTCACATCCCTGATAACTTTATAGAACAAATTAATGTACAAACTAGTGTTGGGATAATTAATCGGAAATCGGAAAAATTTGTGCCTATTTTCCCATGCCAAAAGATTCTTGTAATTTTTTTTTTCTTCATTTTTGTTTGAAACAAAATTTTCCATTGCTGGTACTAATGATAAAATGATAAATATTTATTGATTTTAAACTACCAGTAAAAATAAAATCTATAGATCATCCCCGTCCGCAAATATATTTTTACATTTGCGAAAATATATTCACATATTACATGGGGTTTTTACGGAAATCCGAAAATTAAAAAAAACAACTCTATAGCTAAATATTTAGAAATTTAAAAAGAATCTGAATTAGAATCTGTAATTGTATTGGAATCGGTAATTGTAACAGAATCGGTAATTGTAACAGAATCGTTAATTGTATCGGAATCGGGAATTTAGAACAGAATCGGTAATTGTATCGGAATCGAGAATTTAGAACAGAATCGTTAATTGTATCGGAATCGAGAATTTAGAACAGAATCGTTAATTGTATCGGAATCGGGAATTTAGAACAGAATCGTTAATTGTATCGGAATCGAGAATTTAGAACAGAATCGTTAATTGTATCGGAATCGGGAATTTAGAACAGAATCGGTAATGGCAACGGAATCGGGAATTTAGAACAGAATCGGTAATTGTATCGGAATCGGGAATTTAGAACAGAATCGGTAATTGTATCGGAATCGGGAATTTAGAACAGAATCGGTAATTGTATCGGAATCGGGAATTTAGAACAGAATCGTTAATTGTATCGGAATCGGGAATTTAGAACAGAATCGGTAATTGTATCGGAATCGGGAATTTAGAACAGAATCGGTAATTGTATCGGAATCGGAAATTTAGAACAGAATCGGTAATTGTATCGGAATCGAGAATTTAGAACAGAATCGGTAATTGTATCGGAATCGGGAATTTAGAACAGAATCGTTAATTGTATCGGAATCGGGAATTTAGAACAGAATCGGTAATTGTATCGGAATCAGGAATTTAGAACAGAATCAGTAATTGTATCGGAATCAGGAATTTAGAACAGAATCAGTAATTGTATCGGAATCAGGAATTTAGAACAGAATCGGTAATTGTATCGGAATCAGGAATTTAGAACAGAATCAGTAATTGTATCGGAATCGGAAATTTAGAACAGAATCGGTAATTGTATCGGAATCGAGAATTTAGAACAGAATCGGTAATTGTATCGGAATCGGGAATTTAGAACAGAATCGTTAATTGTATCGGAATCGGGAATTTAGAACAGAATCAGTAATTGTATCGGAATCGGGAATTTAGAACAAAATCGGTAATTGTATCGGTATCAGGAATTTAGAACAGAATCAGTAATTGTATCGGAATCGGAAATTTAGAACAGAATCGGTAATTTTATCAGAATCGGGAATTTAGAACAGAATCGGTAATTTTATCGGAATCGGGAATTTAGAACAGAATCGGTAATTGTATCGGAATCGGGAATTTAGAACAGAATCGGTAATTGTATCGGAATCGGGAATTTAGAACAGAATCGGTAATTGTATCGGAATCGGGAATTTAGAACAGAATCGGTAATTGTATCGGAATCGGGAATTTAGAACAGAATCGGTAATTGTATCGGAATCGGGAATTTAGAACAGAATCGGTAATTGTATCGGAATCGGGAATTTAGAACAGAATCGGTAATTGTATCGGAATCGGGAATTTAGAACAGAATCGGTAATTGTATCGGAATCGGGGAAAAATACTGGAATCGTCCCATCACTCGTACAAACTATTCTTATACAAAATGTATCTGCGATTTCACCATAAAATGACCCCACAAACATTGACGTGCCATAAAACCCAACAAATAACCTTTTCCGCGATTTATGAACTCTGTAATGAAAGTGTTGCAGGGTTTTTTTTTTATAGAAGTTGCTCCAGACAAGGCATGAAGCCACTTGATGTAAGGAGCTAAAAAAAAAAAATACTAATATAGATTAGCTCATGTGACTGATGACCGATAATACCGGACACAAATTAGCATTTATATTCCTGAATTCTTTTGCTAAACACCACCTATCAAAGTGTGTCTCCAGCTTTCTGCAGTTTCAGAATTTTGCACTAATTGATATGTTTTTAGGATTGCCGTTTTAACTTTTATGTAATCAGCAAAATCATCTTCAACTGATAGTGAAGCATAGACTCCTTCCCTCGATGATCTTGTCCTCCACAACATTGACCATGTGCCTTTTAGCCACTCCAAGTTTACTGCCGTCTTCTCTTGTCTGTCTAATGTTACGCTAGCTCGCTCCCGTCACAATGACCCCCCCCCCCCCCAAGGGAGCAGAGATTGGATTACCCGTTGGCCAATCTACAGCATCCCAAAGAGACAAGGGAGACAACAACTGATATAAATTCCAATACTATCCTATGTTATATACTACATTACATGTTACGTAACACCGTTTATGTTCATCTTCGACAAAATGTTTATCTGTGAATATCCATGATCCTGACAACATGTGTCCTTTCTGATTGCATTGGGAACTTAATGTATTCATTATTTGTAGTGAAAGATATCCCCGGGCACATGCATTTTGCGATAATATAAAAGTAAGAATATAACAGGTTTAGCTCGTAAGTTACATTTTCTGATCACAGTCGCAGTGACTCTCAGAAACAAACAACACAATGTAAGTAACGTTACTTATTCATTGTTCATGCATATTCTCTATCTACGACCCTGAAAACATGTGTCCTTTCTGTTTGTATTGGGAACTTAATGTATGTATTGTTTGTAGTTCTCCCTTTATGTATTATATTTTAACGACATTATATATTTTGTAACCCCCTTTACGTTCATCCTTGACAAACTATCTCTGAATAAATGTATGCATATGTGAATCCTACTGTTATCCTTTCCTCTTTTCTTCTAACACCCTTGTGTTATCTATAATAACAACGCACAAAATGACGACCTTGTGTATGGGAAAGATATCTCCGAGCACGTGCGTTGCTAAAATATGAAAGTAAGATTATGAAATATTCATTGTTTTTAGAGCTCGACTCGAGCTTTGACTCTGGAAATTTGAAAAGTTTTGCCTCTGGCTCCGACTCCAATTACGGAAATCATATTGCACTCATTATAATCAAGGGAGGCGCAATAGCGCTCTATCCCTTAATAAACTTCAAAAACGACCTATGCTAGAAATCTCATTTCTTTGATCAGTCATAACTCAAAAAAACCAATAAACCAAATTAGTTAAAACCTTGCACAAAATTTTCATTTGATAGGTTCTATAAGTGTGAAGAATTTCAGCATCGTTAGTCAAGGCAACCCAGAGATCCAGAAAGGTCAGGAGTGATTTTGTGTTATCTGTGTGTACGTACGTACGTGTGTTCCACCCTGTATTTCATCAACTATTTGATGGATTCAGCTGATTTTTGGCAGAGATAGAGGTTCTAGGGTCTAGTTGATGGCATTTTAATTTCAGTTTACCATATACCTTAGTTTTCCAGAAAATTCAAAAAAAACCTTTTAAATGACCATTGTCTTGAGGCATAGCCTTTACAAAAGTAGTGACATTCCATGATAAATGCCAGTATACTGAAATCATATGCCCTTAATAGGGTTAAGATGAAAATTCATATACACTAAATGTACAAAAGCAAGGAAATTCCCAATTTTTTACACTTTTATCGTCATTAAGGGTATGACTACATATCAACCAAACCATTTCATTATCACATCACTACAGTATAAATCTCTATGCATGAGTGGATGAAGTGTGTGAGGTGCGCTGAAGAAAAATTCCTACAAGTAGAATACATAGCCCTGTTTTGCTCGCATACCCTTAATGACAATAAAAGTGTAAACATTTGGGAATTTTCTTGCTTTTGTACATTTAGTGTATATGAATTTTCATCTGAACCCTATTAAGGGCACATGATTTCAGTATACTGTCATTTATCACGGAATTTACATACTAACACATAAAAGTTATCTTGATATTTATTCAATTTTCAGTCAGACCCAACTAGCATTTAAGCTGATAAATCAAACATTGCTTCTAACTAGCTAATTTTCATTTATTTTTGTACTATGTTATTGTTAATATAATAACCTAATTCATTACACTTTATCAAAAAAAAATTTATTTAGTCCAGCCCAGACACCTGCTAATATGAAACATTTTTAAATAATCACCTAAAAATAAAAATCATTATGGGGATAATTCATGTCTTAGATTGAAGAATATGATAAGAGTTGTCTACCTTATGTGCAACCAATAAAAATTTATAAACTAAAATGACTTCACTCGGGAAATGCCGGGTTAGGGTTAGTATACTCCACTCTATAATAAAGGGTGATGTGTATTTATTTGTGTGTGTGTATGTATATGTATGTATATATAGTCTCGGAAGTTTCTCAACCATTAAAACTATATAAAAAAAACAAAACAAAAAGCCTAAACATTTTAGTCCCAAGTCGTTCGGTGAAAAATCACTTTTTTGTAAGTCAATTTACTTTTTGCAGTCACTATATTAGTTTGCTTCCAAGAATTTACGCTAGTCTTAACATTATTTAAGGGATCATCAGTTGTTTACCATGAAAAACTGTTTCGGGAATTTCGTACTTGTTGGAGAATAAAAAGTACGGACGTCCACCCAGTAGTGGCCATTATTTCATTTTATTTTTCCTCCCAATATGTCTACCCTACATGTATCTGTACTTGCATGACATTTTTTCTCTATATTATCATCCTGATGAAGTCTTATAAATAAAGACGAAACGTTGATGTACACATAAAAAACATCAATTTTTTGGTTTTCCTTTTTCATTTTCCCATCACGTCGGATTACCTTCATCCTTCTCTTCCCATATATATATATATATATATATGCACTGTAACAAGAAAGTTAGTAAAAAAAAAAAAAATTGCCGGACAAATCCATTTCAAGTATTTGGGGGAATTGAGAAAGCAAATCTATTTCTTCCATAATGAAGAATTTTTTTTTCTGCTTTCTATACCGATTTATACGTTTTTTTCTTTCCTTTTTTCTTTTTTTAAACTTTCCATTTTGAAATTTATTTTTTTTCATTTTTTGTTTTCAACTTAACCGATTCAGACATTATTTTATATAAATATTTTTTTCCATTTTTGACGGAAGCTGTACACTCGTATAATATAATTTATAACGTTTTGATTTTAAATTGAATTCAATTGGGTAAATCCGAGGCAGTGGCTGAATCCTTACAAAGTGAATTCAAGTCTGTAGTAGAATGAAAGCATTTAATGCCGCTAAGACAAAGCTCCTTTCTTTCAACAACTACAAGAAACCTCTTCAACCACCGATTGTCATGGCAAATAACACCCTACCCGAGAGTCTAACGTTCAAATACATAAAAAGGTGGGCTCCTTCTACTGTGCTAGAAAACATCTCACATCATCCTATATCTTTACAAAGCCACCATCCGCCCATGCATGGAGTATTGTTGTCACATCTGGGCTGGTGAACCATCCACTAGTCTCTTCCTCTTAGACAAGGTCCAAAAAAGAGTCGCTAATGTGATAGGCCCCTCACTATCCACCAAGCCCCTGTCCCATCGCCGCAATGTTGAATTCTTGTGCTTGTTTTACAAGTACTTCAATGGAATGTGTTCCAGTAAATTTACTGCTCTGGTGCCCCCTCGACGTAAATACACTCGACCAACCCGGCAATCAGCTAAATCCCATCCATTCACTGTGAAAGGCCTCAGATGCCGGAGAGCCTTCTACTTTAATAGCTTCTTTCCTCAAGCTGTCGGCCTTTAGAACTCGCTCCGTTTCCCCAACTGTACCGACATGCAAAAATTTAAAACTAATGTGAACAAGCATCTCGCTGCACAGCTCCCCATTTAGGATGCCCCCCCCACCCAAAAAAAAACCCTTTCACCCTAATTCTCAGTAGCCCCTTACATCTACAGTGGCGGCCTGCCTTGTTTGGGGTGAACTAAGTTAAAAAAATAAAAAAAATAAATAGGAAGGCATGTTTTTCAAGGCTCTATAAATTTAACAATTTTGTTGCGGAATCAGTAGGCTAAACTCGGGTATCACTCCGATTCCGGAAAATTTAAAAGGGTTTAGCTCCAACTCTTGAAGCAATGACTTTGCTTTGAGTCCGCAACTCTGACCCTAACTCTACAACTCCGACTCAAACTTCAGAGCTGTGGTATTGTGCTAAACCGATCCGGGTCATGGGTATTTAAAACAAAAAAAATTAAATTTGTCCCGTAAGACAACATATCACATTCGATTAAGTAGCGCAAGTACTAACCCTGCACTTGAGAAATCTTTATGAATCTGTGCCAATTACAGGAAACTTTGAGTTAGAGATTAAAAAGTTGACTCATCACGTCGTCATCTCATGAGGTGTGGTGTATTGTTAGATCTTGGCTTGAGTCAGCACTCTCTCTTTCTCTTCTATTAGGGGGGGGGGACGTAATGGTGAAAATTTCAGATTCATGTAAGTAGTATTTTTTTGTGTTCATTTATACATAAATAACACTAAACAATCAAACATTTTGAAAATTTTGCAAAATTCAGAAGGTGCAGGCCACTAGTTTTTGTTGCTATTTTACATTCATGAAAACCCTTTCACAGCCTGAAAATGGTCCTAAATTAAATTACTATATCAGATTTAACCATCTATATCCATTCATAGCTTTTGAGGATGTTTTAGGACTTGCAATGTCTCATGAAACCACTTTTTCACCGAAAAATGATGGATTTTGAGTCCTGTGGAGCCCATACGCCTATTTTTGGCCTGCACCTTCTGAATTTTGCAAAATGTTCAAAATGTTTGATTGTTTAGTGTTATTTATGTATAAATGAACACAAAAAAATACTACTCGCATGAATCTGAAATTTTCATCCATTACATCCCACCCCTACTTCTATTTTCATTTTTCCTTTTCTTTTTTAAATTGCTAAATTCTGAATTCAATCTGTTATTGCTGGCCAGTGTCTCGTCAGTGCAGATCACAATGAATGGTCCAGGAGTGTCTGTTATGTTCATTGTATTTACATATTTGTACCGGTTCTCAGCTTTCAAGGTTACTAGGATCGGGTTATACATACAGCTGTACCCTGTATTCCCAAAATGCATACTAGTAAGTAGTTTGGATAGAGTATAATAGAATAGTACCAATTGCAATAACAGTAAAAACATCGTAAAATACTTTTAATACTAATACTCTATTGATACGACAACCAGTCACGCGGTTCCTGTCAAAACCATCGTTAAACATTTACAAATACATGTTCTTTACTCGATACGCAACCCCTGACGATGGCTTCAGAATAAAACCGAAAGTACGAGGGTACACAACGAGTACGGCAAATTCATCTGCCAGTTTCAACCTGAAACATTAAGCAGTCATCTAGAAAGGATTAAGGGGGAAAATGCAGATACAAGTTATCTGAAATATTTAACGAAATAGTCTTCAAGAAAAAATGCAGCCTATCTATCTATCTCTCCCTCTCTCCCTCTCTCTCTCTCTCTCTCTCTCTCTATATATATATATATATATATATATATATATATATATATAATTTTCCTCGATGCAAGCATTGGGTAATTTGAATTTTTAAGTTTTAGAAGCCAAAACAACATATATATATATATATATATATATATATATTTTAAAAATAAATATTTCTAATTCTGAAAAAGACATCATACCATAGAAACTAAGTTGATTTTAAATAAATAAATGTTTATTTAATATATATATATATATATATATATATATATATATATAAGGAAATGGTAGTTTACTTGAAGCATTACTAGTAAATATGAAGGTGAGAATTCCGAGCCAGGAGCAATGCAATGTTGAAAAACTGGAAGGTGGAATAAGAATGAACAAAAATAAATGACAAGAGACGGTAAATCTCAGATCAATTCATTTATATTTCCAAATTTAAATATAAAAACACAGTAAATTGGTGGGCTTACTGTTAAATATTTAAATATTTAAAGGTCCGGAATGGTAGAGACTTTAATCATTTCGAGAGTAACAACCTCTCTTTTTCAAAAAGAAAACAAAAGTTGGACTGGCTGTGTCAGTTGAAGAGAGTAGCTATTCATGTTTCTATTTTTGTTCATTTTTATTCTACCTTCCGGTTTTTCAACATTGCATTGCTTCTGCCTCGGAATTCTCACCTTCATATTTACATATATATATATATATATATATATATATAATATGGTTTGTTTCAGTTTTTAAACTTACAAATTCAAATTACCCAACGCTTGCATCGAGGAAAAAATCTCTAATTCATTTTACGCGCGAACACGATCCTCCTGATAGAAACTTTTTTTTTTAAAATCACTGTTGAATTTTCTAGTGACGTAATGCCACGAGGAAGGATAACAAAATTAACTGTTTATAATCCTGAAGAAGACACTATACCGTCGAAACTAAGTTGATTTTAAGTAAATGAATATTTATTTAAAAATATATATATATATATCTGTGTTGTTTTAGCTTCTAAAACTTACATATATATCTATATATATATATATATATATATATATATATATATATATAATTTTTCTGACAACTCCCCGTCCCTGAAAAAATCTTTTCTCCTTTTGGGTGGAACAAAAATTGAATGACTAAATGCTTATACATTTCTCTGAAATGCTGCGATCCGTGTCCAAATTATTTCTCGATTTGACTACAAATGGGAGAAAATTGTCTCATTTTATAAAAATCACTGCCTGTTTTGTTGGGTGATTATTATGTTCTTGCGAGCCAGCAGAAGAGTTGAGCTGAAACCTCAAGGTCTAATTTTCGTTTGCTTAACACTTCTGCTTCCTAAGTGTTTTACCCTTTGAGTTAGAGTTTGGTACAATGGGTCGGTTTGTGAGTAAGGTCACTAGCCTTAGGGGGGTGGGGGTAGCACAAATAATTGGATCATTTTGATTCAGAGTATATAGCATTTGTTTACTTATGTGTTTTTTTTTTATCATGACCTCATCGTTATTCTTATTATTTTTTCAATTTTATATATCATTGCGTATATAGTTGTATACATTTTATTGTGTATATATATATATATATATTGTGTGTGTGTGTGTGTGGGGGGGGTATCATGTTTGATTGTAAGTTATACAAGAGCTAATATTTATTATTTTATTTAAATATTATACATTATTGCATCCGCTGGAGATACCCAGGTTTAATCCTTCTGGTCATCTATTATATATATATATATATATATATATATATATATATAATATATATATTAGGTTATCTTGGGGGGAGCTGACAGAGACTGCAGAGACTGGAGGGTTTTAAACACTGACCCTCAGGATCGACAAATGTGGAGATCTACAGTGAAGACTACCATGCGTGCAGCTAGCCAGCTGTCTGGATGGGGGTTCACTGGTGTGGACATTACCCCCAATCCTGCACAATAATAAAAAAAAACTGACGATGATAATGATGAGTGGAAGAAAACTGAAGCAGAGTGCTCGATTATTCAGAAAGATTCAGAAATAAGAGCGTAATATTTATTGGTCCCCCAGTTTATAAAATCGGGGGACTTATGTTTAGAGGCATGCCCGTCCGTCCGGATTTTTCTCCGCAACCATCCATTGAATTTCTCTGAAATTTTGCATGAAGTTGTAACTTTGGTCAGGTTAGAAAGTGATATTCTCCGATTTTTGTAAAAAAATCTGGTTAGCCCCCCAGAGGCTCAAAAGCCCCCAAAATGGCAAAAAATGACCCTTTTCTCTCATAACGTTTGATCCTTCCATTCAATTTTTCTGAAACTTGGCTAAAATGTAGAGGCAATTGTTCTGGATATAAAATGAGCATTCTTGACCTCAGAAAATTCTGGTTCGCACCCCCAGGGGGTCAAAAGCCCCCAAAATGGCAAAAAATGACCCTTTTCTCCCATAACGTTTGATCCATCCATTCAATTTTTCTGAAACTTGGCCAAAATGTAGAGGCAATTGTTCTGGATATAAAATGAGCATCCTTGACCTCAGAAAATTCTGGTTCGCGCCCCCAGGGGGTCAAAGGAGGGGTCAAAAATGCCCCAAATTGCCCAAATTTATTGCATTTTACACTCGCCACATCGAGTCACATACATTCTCCGATTTTTGAAAAAAAATCCGGTTAGCCCCCCAGAGGGTCAAAAGCCCCCAAAATGGCAAAAAATGACCCTTTTCTCCCATAACGTTTGATCCATCCATTCAATTTTTCTGAAACTTGGCCAAAATGTAGAGACAATTGTTCTGGATATAAAATGAGCATCCTCGACATCAGAAAAATTCTGGTTCGCACCCCCAGGGGGTCAAAAGCCCCCAAAATGGCAAAAAATTACCCTTTTCTCCTAGAACATTTTTTGGTACTTCTGCAGTTTACGGACCATGCTAATTTTTAGATAGGATTTTCAAGTTTAATTCAATTTTTATGGTGTTTTGTTTATTAAATTGTTAGGTGAAAATACAAAATAGTTAATAAAGCCACGTAAGCAGTGAGTTTCTAAATAATAACGTTATTATTTCAGCACCGTCCGTAAACTACAGACGGTACTTCTGTAGTTTATGCAAATAACACCGTCTGTATTATTTGGATTATTCGGACTACCGTTCTCATCTTGGATGTTGTTTTCACAATATTTCGGTCAATGTAACCTCTGACCTTCTTCATGTGCGTCTTGTCAAACTCGAGAATCTTTTTGTCGAACTCGGGAATCTGTGCGGAATTTAGAACGAAACCATTTATTTAATTCACAGGGGTTATTTAATTCACAGGGGTTATTTAATTCACAGGGGTTATTTAATTCACAGGGGTTATTTAATTCACAGGGGTTATTTAATTCACGGGGGTTATTTAATTCACGGGGGTTATTTAATTCACGGGGGTTATTTAATTCACAGGGGTTATTTAATTCACAGGGGTAACTTGCTCTTCTTCCATAAGGTTGCATCAACTGAAACTTTGTGAGGATAACACCCAAGATGAGAACAATAGTCTTAATAATACAAATCATCAATCCTCATCTCAAAAATTCTGAAACCTAACATCATCATTTTGAAATGTTACTGTATGTGTCCGCTGCCAAAAAACATTGTCATTATCATCTTGGATTATAATCGATGCATATACTTCTAAACACGATGACTCATGCAACGGCAATAAATAATTGCATCATGCCAAATCATATCATGCAATACCTTTGAAAAGACAATAATAGCTTTATATTAGCAAAGTGCCTCCCTTCTTTTGGGGGGAGCGGGGTAGGGGCAGGCATATCGGTGGGCAATTGACAACGTGGACGATAATCATCAGGGAAGACTTGACCAATATCTCATGTCCACAGGTGGTTGGTCTTTGACGACGGAATTGTGATTGGTTAACCATTTTGTGCGACCTTGGTCAGGACTGTCGTGCATGAGGTGTTACGGTTCAGAATGCGGTGCAGATGGTCAGGGAAGAAGTTGGCTCTGTTTAAGTGTCTTTGAGTTGTCCCCCTTGGGCTGAGTCATCTCCTTATATGATGTGGGACAGTGGAAGTGAGCCCCCCTTTTAGTTTGTTGTTGATTGCTTAGCAAGATGGCGGTTCATGGGTGTACGGTTGCAGGAAACAAGTTACCTGGATTAACAGGCTCAACCCGACCAGGGTGAATGTTGTTGTAACAACACCAAAAATGACTGATCTGGTGATACCAGATTAGGCTGCCCTGTGGCTCCCTGAGACGAAATTCACCTACATTGACGTTTTTTTTTTTTTTTTTTTTTTTTTTTTTTTTTGTAAAACTTAATTATGTTCTACAAAACCAAAAACAACAGCCCCTCTCCCTTTCTCCCTCCCCTTTTTTATTTTATTTTTAGAACTTGAAGCATAAATCTTTCACTATAATGACCAGATTCGGCATTAAATAACCCAAAAAGGGTTGATATGCCGTAAAACAAAACTACCAAACCAAAAACGATGATTAAACATTTGAAGATATAAAGAACTTGAAGCATAAAAACTTTTACTATAATGACCAGATTCGGCATTAAATAACCCAAAAAGGGTTGATATGCCGTAAAACAAAACTACCAAACCAAAAATGACTGATGCAACAGAAGTGAGTAGGTGCATCATGCCAAGTCATATGATGCAATACCTGTGAAAAGACAAAAGTAGCTTTATACGAGCAAAGTACCCCCCCCCCTTTTTTTAAATCACTGTACTTTCTCTTTTTGTAGTTAATCCTCCGCTTCCTACTTTCTAAATTGTTTTCAACATTTGTTCTTTTACTTGCGGCTGCTGCTGCTGCTGATGATGGATACCAGTATCTTAATATTTGGCATTAGAAATATGGTAATAGGAAGAGGGGCTACTCCCTCCCCCCCCCCTCCATCTTCCTGATAGACACAGTGGCATGATATGGGTCGCAGAATGCTTATCAACAAAATTCTATTTCCTTTCTTATCTTGTTGGGATGTGTGTGACAAACCTCATAGGAATAAGGTTATTTTGAAACACAGACATAAGAAATTACTTTCTCAGCAAGAACTCGTCTTCTACCACCACTGCCAAGAACTCTCTTTTATTCCTCTGTCTACCTAAATTCAAAGAGAAGTTCGAGAGTTTCTTTCCAAGAACTTCCCACCAGTGGAACACGTTATCGCAGGAATGTTTCTCTACAGGCTACAACATGGTCGTTTAATGTCCTGTCATCCTGTGAATTATATAGAGAGTAGAAAGTGAACCTTGGGTTTACTTTCGGCAGCAGCCTTGTAACTCTCGCTTCCCTTATTTTGTCGTTTAGTCCTCACATCCCATGAGCGATGTTTCTGACAAAGGGGGAAGAATTGCTGTTTTCTGGGTCGGAATCTATCTATCTATCTAACACTTATCGTTGGCTAGTTTTTGACCTTGAAGTAATTTTTTAAAAATTTGTTTATATCCTTACATCAAGTGGCTTCATGCTTTGTCTGGAGCGATTTCCATACATATAAAAAAAATATTTTTTTAAAAATTAATTGTTGTGGGGTACAAATCACCCCTACTGAAGAACTAATGGAAGCAACCATCTATAATAAATACCATGGTTGCAAAGACTCAAACGGAGGACATTCCTATTCATGTTTTACCGCATGGTAGGAATCCGGTCATCTCCTACCACATTTAGTGGCGTTACTGTATTGTTATGATATAAATACATTGTATATTTTAACCTGTCACAATTTGTGGTTGTTATCTTTGTGACCCCTAGCACGAGTCTACAACATTAATCATAGTTCAGAATCCTTTCATAATATTGTTCCATCATCAAATTAAGCTCTCATTAACCCTTATCCTCAAGTGGCTTTTAGCCTTTATATGATATTTGTTCGCAATTTTCAACTCCTAATTGTATGCATATTATTTTTACTTTCGCTATCAGTGGTGGGTGAGATTTGGTATCTGTCTGTCTGAAGTCGAAACTATACTATAATATCTTTTAATACTCAATTCAATTTACTATACTATTTCAGACTAATGTACTATCTTTAAATACTCCATTCGATGGGGGGGGGGGGTAGTATCTGTTACTTCCAGGCATTACCTTCTCTTTTGAGAGGAGGTAATTTAGTATCTGTTCTGTTTTTATGAGACTATTCTCTCAGCCATTACCTCCTCATTTGGGGGAAAGGGGTAGTTTAATATATGCTAGTTCGTCATGATGTCGTATTTACAGGCCATACCGCGTTCTTTGGGGGTGGCAGTGTTGTATATGTTCGTTCATCATGATACCATCCTCCCAAGCAATGCCTCCTACTTTTTGGGGAAGGAGGGACAGTATAGTATACGTTCGTTTGTCAATCTACTCTTTCAAAAATTCAAAGTCACTAAAATAATGCATGCATATATATATATATATATATATATATATATATATATATATATATATATATATATATATGATTATCTAAATTCCAATGACCAAAATTTAGTTTTTTCTCATATCATTTATTTTTTGCAATGGCAGAATTCATGAAGGTCTTACAATTGTTTCACAGCATGCAATATGTTACAGTTAAACGCAATTATACACTGATCTTCAGAAACCACAATAAGAGGCATATATAAAGATAACAAAGCTTTTTTTCTTTTCTTTTCGACACCACTTTTTCTCCCGTGGACAAACGTTTTGCATTTGTTTAAATGTGCTTTTCCAACTTTCCCTTTGGGGCACGTCCATTTCTAAATTGTAAGTTAAAAAAAAACACACACCATCACTCAGGCTAATCGATTTCTTCTTTCTTTTCAATTAATTAGTCACATTTAGAAGATAAATAAATTTGTATCGAAATTACCAAAATGTTTATATGAATAAATGAGAAAAAATTTGTTTCATATTTACAATAAAGTTATAAATAAAATATGTATGTTTCTTGATTTTTTTTTTTTTTTTAGATGAGGATTGATAATTTGGATTATTATCTTGAGTGTTATTCTAACAACGTTTCGGCCGATGTCACCACCAACCTTCAGGTGTATCTTGTATCTTGTCGAACTCTGGGAATCGTTTTGTCGAACTCTGGGAATCGTTTTGTCGAACTCTATGAATCTTTTTGTTTAACTCTGGGAATCTTTTTGTCGAACTCTGGAAACCTTTTTGTCGAACTCTGGGAATCTTTTTGTCGAACTCTGGGAATCTTTTTGTCGAACTCTGGAAACCTTTTTGTCGAACTCTGGGAATCTGTATGGAATTTCGAACGAAATCCTTTATTTAATCCACGAGGGTAGCATGCTCTTGTTCCGTCAGCCATGACCGGGTAGAAGTCTTAGTATTACCTGCACTGAGGATTGAACCTTCATCCTCCAGAAGAATGTCACTTAGAACTGAATTTTACTTAGTACTTTATCCGTTACGCCATAGGTTCGACAAGATACACATGAAGAAGGTCAGAGGTTACATCGGCTGAAATGTTGTGAGAATAACACTCAAGATGAGAACGGTAGTCCAAATAATACAAAATATTAATTATTTGAAATGTTTAGTTCAATTAAAGTAGTTCAAGTAGCGAATTTTGCAAAGCAATAGCGAGCGGGCAAAGCCAGTTAGTACTCCCACAATATAATGTCAGATAATAACACAATTTGCTTATCTCTTTCGTCCATATCCCACGCAGCACACCCAGTTGTGTTACTTTTCAAAACAACCTCATACATTATCCTTATCTAAAGAAAATTGTCAAAAAGGCTTTACTGATTGACATTGTTTTGGTATCATAGAAGTGTAGTTCTTTCCCTTCTCCCAATCTCCTCACCTCCCAAATTCTCCCCTATCCCCATCTCCCCAACATTTGGCAGAGTTTTCAGGTGTTGTGGGGTGTCGTGGCTTTTATCTCTTTCTGCCTATTTTCTGGGTCGAAAAATCCTTCAAGTGGAGAGGAAGTGGCAGCTGTTCTTGCAAAGGATGAACGAGGCCAGTTTTTACCTGATTCTCATGTTTGGGTACCACCTTCTGCACAGTTAGGGGTACATTTGTGGGGTGCTTGCTTGCTTGCTTAACATCTGGATGGATACAGATCTGCGTACTTAGGTGTGCATAGAAGTCTGTGTGTCTGTATTTCATTTTTGTAGGATTCTGTTTTATTCATCACATACACAATCACACACACGCATATCTATTATAAAAAAGAAATATATATATATAATATATATATATATCTATATATATATATATATATATATATATATATGTGGTGAGGCAAGAATATCTGAAATATAATTGAATATTTCCAATTATGAATATCGTAAATAAAATATTAATAAATAACATATATATATATATATATATATATATATATATATATATATATATATATATATATATATAATTAGGTTAAGATAAAAAAAAATTAGCACATTATTTTTATCAGTTCCAAGAATTCAAACACAACAAAATCTGGCGTGCGATCGTTTCTAAAAATTGAATTCCATTTTTCGAACTGTCTTCATTTCGTGAGTCACCGAGGATTTAAGATGGATTGTAAGGCCATTTCTAAACAATAACGGTCTACCCATATCAATGAAACTATGATACACCTCTGGAATATGTAACGTATCGTTTTTAAACAAATAAATTGTACATTAGCTCTCACATTTTTAAATCTAGCACTTTATTGATTTCTTTTCAACATAACCCGACTAACTATATACAAATATATATGACCCCGTTGGATCACCCATTGAGCTTGGGTTAGATTGTTTTACTAAAGAGAAATTGAGTTTGCAAAGCCAGTTAATTATAATAAAAAAAATTAGTTTTTCTGCTTGCTATATCACCTTTTCTCTCTCTTTATAGCTTACAGGAAGTTAAATAATATTACTACTTTTGATGATATTCCCTTTGTTTATAATGGACAGAAAGTGCTAGATACCATATACAATAAGAGAAGAGGGTCAAACAATATCCAGTGAGAGAGGATGAGAGTGATAGATAGAAACTTTATAAGATATGTGTCACTTGGTGAGTTACTTTCAAATTGCGACTAATTAAAACAATTAAAATGGAAGTTTACAAAGCGATGACCTCATCATGTGTGCACGGGAACAAACAATATACGCAAAGTTTTAGAAGTATATTAGAAAAAGTGTGACCTGTTAAGTCATCCATTTAGCTTGGGTTAGATTTTTTGGATGAGGAAAAAATGAGTTTGTAAAGCTGAAAAGGTAGACTATGCAGAGCCTTGACATCAGTTCAACCTTGGGTAAACCGGAAGAATAAGCGACTCAGCAGAAAACGGTTCAGATGTAGTCCCCCGTTATTAAACTTACTCCGTAATATAACTTCCGGCGAGAGTTTCAGTTTCCCAAATTTATTGATTTATTTATTAAATTGTTAGGTGAAAGTACAGAATAGTTAACAATGTTAAGAATGACCTTCTAAATAACGTTATTATTTCATCATTGTCCGTAAACTGCAGAAGTACCAAAAAATAAAACCACCTATTTGATTACTTATTTTTGTAAAATAAATTATTTTAAGCAAACAACAAAGACATTTTATTATATTTTTCTAAAAAAATAAAACCATTTGATAAATTATTTTTGTAAAAAGAAATTATTAAAAATAAAAATTAGTACAAAGCTTTTCCTGATTTTCTTTATTTCATTATTTCTTTACCTAAAATACACAGGTGACTATTTTTCGGCAATCATCGCCTGACTTCGTAAGACTTCCTGTTTTAGGTTGCTTAATATTCCTTGTTCTAGCCGCCTGCCTCTGTTACTGAGTTCTTTAAAGAACTTTTCTATAAGGAAAGTCCCTTAAGGACACAGGTTCGATTCCCATTGGAGAATCTACATTCTTCTTCAATGTTGTTAATTTTTCAGGCAGCAGGTTGCATCCACGTTCAAATGTCTTCACGGGTTAGGGTTAAAATCTCTCTGCGTGTCGGAAGTTGCCAACCCTTAATGTCAATTTCCAAGTTAAGGCCGTTACATCAGCTATATTTAAAAAAGAAATTTCGAAATTTTTTTGAATTATAAAAATTGTTAATATCTGCTGATTTGTTCCATCGACGAGCTTAGTTCGCCCGAAGTATGACCCCCAACCCTTAACTCTACATATCCCTCAGTCCACTGTGCTTTTTATTTTTACTTTAATTCATCCCAAACAAGGAATTTGTCCACTGAGACATAAGGGGTTACTGTGAATAGGGGCCAGATTTATAGGGGGCATCCTAACTGGGGAGGAATAATGTAGCAAGATGTTTGTTCACATTACATTTAAATTTCTGCATGTTTTGTAGCTTATGAAGACGTGAATAAAGTTGATGTATTATGTATGGATAGACATTGTCATTACTTTTGATAATCTCTCATCACTTACAGATGTTCTCAGGCCTTTTCGTTGGGATTAGAGTGTAGTATACACTTTTCATTTGGCCGTATTCTTTAAATGTCCTCCCTCCATGGCGAATTAGTTTGGCACCAAGCAGTGTAAGGCCGAAATTTAGCTAACAGGGCTCTGGTGAGACTCCAAGAATCGGCATCAGAGTCCGTCCTCCTTTGAATCTGTGTGTGGCTAACAAAGACGTTTTTTTGATTTTTTAAAAACTTGAATTCACCCCAAAACAAGACATGTTATCACTGAGACGTAATGGGCTACTATGAATTAGGGGCCATACCTACAGAAGCATCCTAAGTGGGGAGTTGTACAGCAAGATGTTCATTCACATTACATTTAAATGTCTGCATGTTGATACAGTCTGGGAAGCAGGTAGCAAGGAGGGAATTTGAAAAGCAAGTAATCCAAAGAAATAAGCTATTAGAATAGTTTTCCGGCATCTTGGGAGCTTGACAATGAAGGGGTAGGATTTTGCTTCTAATCAGGTTGGTCAGGGATATTTACATTAAAGAGGTGGGATATAAGTGTCGTCAGTTTGTCAGAGCACATTCCATGGAAGTACTTGTAAAACAAGCATAGGGGTGCAACATTGGGATAAGGGGCTGGAGCTTGGTAGACAGTGCGGGACCTAGTAGGTTAGAGACTCTTTTTTTTTTATTCTGTCCAAAAAGGAGAGACTAGTGGTTGGTGCACCAGCTTAGATGTGGCTACAATACTCCATGCATGGGCGGATGGTGGCTTTATATGGATGCATAAGAACACCGCATGATCATCGCAACAGGTGCCGATCTCATTATCTTTTCTATAGCTTAACCCCCTTGGTAGATACAGTGGACTCTTCTTCATTTATTAGTTGCGAAGATTAAAAAAAGAAATAGATGTAGCAGGTGTGAGAAGTTTTCTAGCCCGGTGATGGGAAACTACCTTCTTTGCAGCAGATTTGGCATCATAACCTATGTACCTATTCCAATTCATGTTGCCGGAAAATGTCCGCCCAAGGAATTTGAACGTTGAACTTTCGGGAAGAGTGCTATTAGCCATCGAAGTCGGTGGTTGCGAAGGTTTCTTATAATTGTTAAAAAAAAAAGGGGCTTTGTCTTGGTAGCAGTAAATGTAACCAACCGTTTTTTACCTATTCTACTACAAACTGGAGGAGCCAAGTTCGATTCCTGTTGGGAGTAGGGAGGGGTCTGCATTCTTCTTTGATATTGGTCCCCCGATTTATAAAATCAGGGGACTTATGTTTTGAGGCATGTCCGTCCGTTCGGATTTTTCTCCGCAACCATCCATTGAATTTCTCTGAAATTTTGCATGAAGTTGTAACTTTGGTCAGGTTAGAAAGTGACATTCTCCGATTTTTGAAAAAAAATCTGGTTAGCCTCCCAGGGGGTAAAAAGGCCCCGAAATGGCAAAAAATGACAATTTCTCTGAAACTTGGCCAAAATGTGGAGGCAATTGTTCCTAATAGAAAATAAGTATTGCTGACCTTGGAAAAAATCTGGTTCGTGCCCCCAGGGTGTCAAAAGCCCCAAAATGGCAAAAAATGACCCTTTTCTCCCATAACGTTTGATCCATCCATTCAATTTTTCTGAAACTTGGCCAAAATGTAGAGGCACTTGTTCTGGATATAAAATGAGCATCCTTGACCTCAGAAAAATTCTGATTCGCGCCCCCAGGGGGTCAAAAATGCCCCAAATTGTCCAAATTTATTGCATTTTACACTCGCCACATCGAGTCACATACAGGGGGGGGGGGGCAACACGCGCGGCTTGTTGTTCATTTTTCAGCTAGCCGGTTGCATACATGTTCAAATATGCTCACAGGTTTGTCAAAACTTCTTTGTGAACCAGAAGTTGCTAATAATTTCCATACGTTAAATCATCTATATTTACAAAAAAATATTCCAATTTTTAAAAAATTATGTAAAATCATCAATATCCTGTATTTTGATTATTCGGACTACTATTCTCATCTTGGATATTATTCTCACAACGTTTCGGCAGATGTAACCTCCGGCCTTCTTCAGGTGTGTCTTATCAAACTCAAGAATCTGTACAGAAGTTTGAACGGAACCCTTTATTTAATCCACGAGTTTGACAGACCTGAAGAAGATCAGAGGTTACATCGGCCGAAACGTTGTGAGAATAACATCCAAGATGAGAACAGTAGTCCAAATAATACAAATTATGAATAATCATCTAAAAAATTTCAAAACATAATCGTCAATATCCGTTGATTAATTCTGTTGATGAGCTTAGTTTGCTCGAAGTACGATCCCAGTTAGGTAGCATGGCAAATGCGTTACCCGTACACCTGCACATCCCTCGGTCTACTGTACATGATGATGAAGCTTCACAGCTGGGAATAAACACTTCTAAATGAATCGGCAGGTATTTAGGTTTGTGAGTGGGTAAATTATTTTCATCTTTCTCAATTGGTAACTAGGTTACCTGTATGTTGAAGTTTTGTTTCGTGGCATCACTCACACTCACGAGTCATCATCATCGGGTTTTTGTATTTAAAATGCTGCAGGTATCCTGGACTCTGAGGTGAGCAACGCCAGGCAACGTCTCATGCTTACTCTTTATGTGGTCCGATCGTAAGGGTAGCACCAGTGAAGTCACTTCGTATACACTCAAGCCAGGTCTTCCTTAATCTCCTACACACCCTCGTGCCTAGGGTATCCATGCATGTTTCTGAGTTGATGCAGGAGGTGACACATTGTAGAAGCCAAACCACCTGAGATGCCGAGCGTGTATGGCATTCAAAATCCTACCAATACCAAGCTTGTGGTTTTGTTTTTGTTTTGTGGCATGACTCACACTAATATTGTAAGTAGGTATCACTGTTGAACTATGTCTGTGTCTCCGACTGACCGCTTTACTCCAAATGCATGTCCAGTGGTTCTTCTTCTTCATCTTATGAGCCACGTCAAAATTTCTAGCGTTCATGGTCACCGGGCACAAAGCAACAGTTTACAATTTACTAGTATTGTCTTGATCTATACGTAGACTTTTTCGTTGTGCTGAATCCGACTTAGGTTATGAGAACACAAGCTGGAATAAATGTTAGCATACAAAAATGGCAGACATTTCTGTCTTTAGTTTTATTATAACTTAACTAACACTGTGGGTCCATTTCCTAACTAAAATATAACATAGGCATCGAACCTCAAATTCTACATCGTTCTCCGTTCGATTCCATTCAGCTACTGGTATTTTACCTAAAAATGTCACTTATCCTTCCCATATCATATGACCAATACTAACCCAACGAACTACGGATGTGCCTATGAACATGTATGAGTGCGTTCACTGCACTGACCACGATCGTCCCACTCGTTGTGCCGGTCAAAAGTTGTTGTTCGATTCAGTCATTGCTGCAACAAAGAACTCTCATCCCAAGTAAAATCACAACTCGGAGGTTACAAATGATACTCGCGTTCCCAGGTTGAATGGCAGACTTGCATAATGAGATTTTTGCCCGACCAAATCGAAACATGAGGCCAATAAATACAATCCTTTGGCTAAGAGCTCCAAGGCTCACCTTGCCTGGAGAGGCACCCGCCCAACTGACCGCCAGCCCTCAGAAAACCAAACTGCCTGTGTCATGCCCAAAAGGCCAGGTCTGTCACTTCCCTTTCCCATCTCCTGGAATATTTTCCTCATGACCGGAAATCTTGGATTCTAGTCTTTCTCACTGGTCACCATTCGACCACCCAGGAGCTGACTGCTGGAGATATCCACTAGAGATAACTGCTAGACAGTCCACTCAAGGGGGCTTATCATGGAGTCCATCTAGGAACATTGCTTTTCTCAAGTGGGCAGGTCCCAGCATGATTCCCTGTTTAATAAGGCACTTATTTTTTTCAAAGAGAAATAAGATTTTGGGTGGCCCAATATAAAATCAGAGATATTTTCAATTTCCTCTGTGCCTCCCCCCTTTCCCCCTCGGCCAAGCATCTATCACTTGCAACATCTGCCATCTGTATGCACCACTAAAACATGCAGCCTAGTGCATGTTTAGAGTGCTGACACTCGCACTTCACCTTTAAAAGTTCATAAATAAAAACGACCTTTAAATATTGTTTTGTTTTGATAACTGAATCTAAGTTATCCAGAAATCACAGATGTAACATTTTCTCCTTTCACTACGGACACGAGAAATAACACGTGAAAGTATTTTTAAACAAAACTAATATTGTTCGCCACCAATCATGGTGTCATGCTGCATGTTAATTTTAAGAGATTTTCATGCAGATATTGAATTATGCCTGCTTCTCCGACTGGCCACATGTTATGGTTCTTCTTTTTCTTCTTCTTATTCTTATTAGCTGTATCTAGATTTCTAGTGTTGGCGATCGCCAGGCGTGAAGCAACAGTTCACAATTTACATACATAATAAAAACTACACACAGATACAAATATGTGAAGACAAACCAAAACAAGTCCAATTATTTATAAAACAATAATGTGAGAGAAAGAGAAGCAAAGAGACAGATACAGAC
>OY744553.1:14395938-14398438 GCA_963556195.1 Sepiola atlantica
TGCGTTCTTGCCTTTATTTTATGGTTTTGCCCTTTGGTCAGTAGTTCTCTATTTACTTGGCTCCTCATGAGGGCAACGTCAGACACAAAGTTGAGTTTTAATTTCAAGAAAATTTGTCTCCATCTGAAAGAAAGTAATTTGTTTTTTTTTTCTTTCATCCTCACTTGTAAATGTTCGAAAAAGAATACTGAAACTAGGTCAATCATTCAGCGATTGATGAGTTTTTTTTTTTTCTTGCTTTTTTTTTTTTCCTTTCTATTACATTGAAGCAGTTGAGAGAGAGGAAGAGGGGGAGATTTTAAAAGAAATATGTTACACACACTTCTTTTTTTTTTTTAAGTCTTTTGTTTTGTTATCATTGTCTCCCTTGGGCAACGCCGGATGACCCTGCTAGTAAAAAATAATGTTTTGGATTTTTTATTTGTACCTGAAGAAGGTTGGAGGTTACATCGGCCGAAAATTTGCAAGAATAATGTCCAAGATAAAAATAGCAATCAAAATAAACCATATAATGCGCAATAATAATCTACCGACATTTGTTGAGCGTATGGACATCGCTCGTTTTTTGTCACGCTTCAAAGTGTTTGGTAGAATTCGCAGGTAATAGTAAATATTATTTGACAGGGATCGCGATGTGAATGCTTCTACCTTGATCCCTGCAGATGTGAGACGGGAAGTTGCCAGCCGAGTAGAGATCACAAAGGCTATCAGTGATGAACATCATCTCCTTCGTGGACGTGAACCAATGGTCCAATGACTGAAAAGGAGAAGCTTCCTCAGCCATGTTGAACCCCCTAACAACATCTCAGGAAGAGACCAGACTACAGCTGTGGACCAGACGGCTAGAAAATGCCCCATTTCTTCCTACTTACACTTGAAAGCACTCTGGGTCCAGTGGAAAACACTCAACCGCATGAAAACGGAAATGAGACGATCAAAAGTTGCTACGACTAGATGGGGCTACAAAACTGACCCAACCATCTGCGAATGTGAAGAGGAAGACCATACGATGCAACATAGCCTTACGATATCTATTGTTTATTAAATTGTTAGGTGATAATACAGAATAGTTAACAAACCCCTCCCCATGTTAAGAATGGATTTCTAAATAATGTTATTTCAGCACGATCTGTAAACTGCAGAAGTATAGTTATTTTTTGTTTTTGTTTTTTTTTACAAATACTTAAAAATGTATTCTTTTTTCTTTTTTCAAATAGTAATTTTAAAAAAATAGTTTATAAGGAATTATATTAAAAATAGTTTATATGGAATTATATCAAAAATAGTTTATAAGGAATTATATTAAAAATAGGTCACGAGTTTCACCATGACTTCATGTTATCTGAGAGGAAGATAGTCAGAAGGGACATTTTCTGCATTGACACCGTCTTCCCGTCTGTGAAGCAACAACCGGAACTGAATTTCAGTATATTTACCGTAACCGTAAAATGATTAGAAGCAAAAATAAAATGCAAAATTAAAACAAATGAAGAAGTATATCAAACACGTGAAGTGGACAAATTTATTCTCAGGAACTGGAGACAAAATATTTTACATTTACAAAATGGCGCAAAAAAGTTTTCAGTAGCAGTAGTTGTCCGCACACACTAGTATTGGGACGATTAATCGGAATTGGAAAAATAGGAACTTTTTTAGGATCGGAAAAATTCTAACCTAATTTCCGATTACAAAAATGGGGTATCTTTTACAATAATCCGCAGAGTCGCGGACGGGGTCCAAAAAAACGAACGAGAACGGGGTAAAAAAAATAAATATACAACAAGCGAAGGTGAACTACGTTGTGAATAGATATTTTCCTACTTACCTATCACATTTATTTGTATTTTTACGTAGTATAAATGGGTTTTTATTAGATGTAAAAAAAATATTTTCTTGTTTTTTTTTGGGCACAGATTTTTACTAAAAAAAAAATGACGCCTATGGGCCTATTTTCCAGCCTCGCATACGAACCCCCCCCCCTGTTCGTGTGACAAAAATATTGATTTCTAATAAATAGCAGTTGAAACGGCTTAAAAATACAAACAAATGTCACAGATAAGTTGGAAAATAACTTTTATCGGCTACAGTTACTTTTATTTGTTGTATATTTGTTTTTTTTTAGCGTTTTCACTCTGCGGATTATTGTAAAAGATACCCCAAAAATGATTTTTATGATTTTTTTTTTAACTTACTTTTCTCTTGCTGGTACTAATGATAGAATGATAAATATTTATTGAATTTAAACGACCAGTAAAACTAAAATTTGTAGATTATAATAATGAATTTAGGTAAAACTGTCACCGGTAAAAATGGCACGAGTGAATAAATTGGAAAAAAATTGTACAAGTGAAAAATATCGATGAAAATATCACAATGAGTTTATCAAAATCTTGGATACAATGCATAAAGGGAAAAACATTTAAGAAGTTTAAAAAAAATTATATCTACATTTCAAAATAGATGAGAACTCTCCTCTACTCCCCCTGGCCTTTTGGCTAAG